>OZ010786.1:184077912-184677912 GCA_963932465.1 Maratus speciosus
TTGTTGTCCCTCTGCTTAAAAGCGGAGTCGATGACATCCACGCCCCATCCAGCTTTCGACCAATCTCATTACTTTCATGTCTATCTAAGGTCTATGAACACGTCCTTGTGACCCGCCTTAAGGCGTTCCTTGACTCTCGTGAAGTACTTATACCGGAACAGTTCGGGTTCCGAGCTCGTCATTCAACAACACACCAAGTGTGGAGGGTCACGGAACTCCTACACGAAGGAATTAGATCAGGCAGGGTCACAGGGGCTATTTTTCTCGACGTGCAAAAGGCTTTTGACAAAGTCTGGCATGTCGCCTTACTTTTAGGTAGCTTTCTTTACAAAAAAGCTACCTATTGCAGCCGTTCGGAGGAAAGCGATTAAAAAAAATTTTGGTATATTTTCATCGATCATGACCCCCAGACCCCGAAACCACCCTCCGTTCAAAATTGATATATATATATATATATATTATATATATATATATATATTATATATATATATATATATATTATATATATATATATATATCTGACCTATGTCACACTGTAACTCCCGTAATTATGAACCGATTTCGATGTAATTCGGTGTGTACATAGTACATACCAATGTCTCGACCGAGTTCGTTGGCCAGCTTCATCCGCTGTTTTGTTTCAAAATGGCGGCCATTTAAAATTTTTAAAAAAATTTAAAACTTGAAATGTGGTACCAAAAAATTAAAAATAGAAAAATATTTTTTTCTTATGTATTTGACCTTTATACAAAGATTCCGGAGCAGTTTTTGTTTCGTCTATATCTTAAAAAATGGCTGAGTTATAGCATTTTGAATTTCTAGCGTGGCTGACATTTTGAAACGTCCTGAATTTTGTCACGCGATAAAAGGCGTATTTATGAACCGATTTGGATGTAATTCGGTGTGTACATAGTACATACCAATCTCTCGACCGAGTTCGTTGGCCAGCTTCATCCGCCATTTTGTTTCAAAATGGCAGCCATTTAAAATTTTTTAAAAATTTAAAATTTGAAATGTGGTACCAAAAAATTGAAAATGGAAAAATATTTTTTCTTATGTATTTGACCTTTATACAAAGATTTCGGAGCAGTTTTTGTTTCGTCTATATCCTAAAAAATGGCTGAGTTATAGCATTTTGAATTTCTAGCGTGGCTGACATTTTGAAACGTCCTGAATTTTGTCACACGATAAAAGGCGTATTTATGAACCAATTTGGATGTAACTTCATTTATACATAGTACATACCAATGTCTCTTGTTTAAAAATGGCGGCCATTTAAATTTTTAAGAAAAATTTAAATTTGAAATGTGGTACCAAAAATTGAAAATTGAAAAAATATTTTCTTCTTATGTGTTTGACCTTGATAAAAAGATTCGGGAGCAGTTTTTGTTTCGTCTATATCTTAAGAAATGGCTGAGTTATAGCATTTTGAATTTCTAGCGTGGCTGACATTTTGAAACGTCCTGATTTTTCTCACGTAATAACAGGCGTATTTATGAACCGACTTGGATGTACCTTGGTGTGTACATAGTACATACAAATATCTCGACCGAGTTCGTTGGCCAGCTTCATCCGCCATCTTGTTTCAAAATGGTGGCCATTTAAAAAAATTAAAAAGTAAAAAAAATTAAATGAGATACCAAAATATTGGAAAATGAAAAAGATTTTTTTTGTGTGTGTTTGACCTTAATACAAAGATTCCGGAACAGTTTTTCTTTCGTCTATACCTAAAAAAAAAAATGGCTGAGTAATAGCATTTTGAATTTCTCTTGTGGCTGACATTTTAAAACGACCTGATTTTTGTCACGTGATAACAGGCGTATTTATGAACCTATTTGGATGTAACTTGGTCTGTACATAGTACATACCAATGTCTCGACCGAGTTCGTTGGCCAGCTTCATTCGCCATCTTGTTTCAAAAGGGTTGCCATTTAAAAAAAATTAAATTTAAAATTCAAAATGAGGTATTAAAAAATTGGAAAATGAAAAAGATTTTTTTTATGTGTTTGGCCTTGATACAAAGATTCCGGAGCAGTTTTTGTTTCTGAAAATTTGTTCTTTTGTTGATATCTTAAAAAATGGTTGATTTATAGCACTTTGAATTTCTAGCATTATATTTAAAGTGAGGTGCAAAAAAATTAGAAATTGAAAAAGGTTTCTTCTTAAGTATTTGATCTTGATATAAGGATTCAGGAGCATTTTTTGTTTGTCTTTACCTTAAAAAATGGCTCAGATATAGCAGTTTCAATTTCTATTGTGGGTGACATTTTGAAAAATCTGATTTTTTGCATGCGACAGCACTCCTATATATTAACCGATTCTGATGTGAGTGAGCATGTGCACAGCAATTACTAAGGTCTCGACCAAGTTCACTGCTTAACCTCATCCACCATGTTGTCTTAAAATGACAGGCACTTTAGGAAATTGCCGAATTTGGCAGCCAAATATAAGTTACTTTAAAGAAAAGCAGCTTGGATAAAGCTGACTAATTTCGCGAAATTCTCATTCATTATATTGATAAAAATTAGTATTGAATCTCCTATATTCGGTTTCCACTAAATTGAGCTTCATGTGTTTGCATGATATAAGTTGGCTTTTTTTAAATAAGGATTATGAAAGCTTCCTCTTCCTCCCGGCACTGGCCGGAAGGACTTTTTAAACTTATAACTCTCGGCCTTCCTGGCCAGCTAATTAAAATCTATGCTGACTATTTAAAAAACAGATATTTTGTTGTTAGAGTGGGAAATGCTCTCTCTAACCCTAAACCTATTCTCAGCTCGGTCCCCCAGGGCTCAATTTCTGCACCCACGTTATTTGCAATTTATGTAAATGACATTCCAAGAGAGCCTGACATCGATTTAGCAATTTTTGCCGATGACACTGCCGTTCTACACAAACACAAACATGCACTCCAAGTGTTCAATAAACTCCAAGGGTACCTTGATAAACTTTCGACCTGGTTAAAAAAATGGAGAATTAAAGTAAATAATGCTAAAAGTGCTGCCATTTTTTTCACGAATAAAAAATTCACCCCAGACACTAACTTAAATTTTAAATTAAATAATGAACCAATTCCCTGGAAATTAGACTATAAATACCTGGGCATTCACCTGGATTCAAAATTATTATGGAGCAAGCACATTGCAGAAACCCTGAATCGTGCGAATGCTGCTGTATCATCCCTTCACCCTCTCTTGGCTTATTACAGCCCCCTGTCAATCAAAAATAAATTGTTGTTGTATAAATCTATGATTAGACCGATCGTAACCTATGGTTTGGTTGTGTACGGTAGTGCTAGTAAAATTCATCTTGAAAAACTTCAAACTTTTCAAAATAAATCATTACGTAAATTTGTTCGTGCAACCCGTTATGTCCGCAATGACATCATCCATAATGATCTTAAAATTAGGCCTATTTTTGGTGAGATTAAAAAACTTGCCATTAAATTTCACAGCTCAATTCCCTCAGTAAGGAATCCTGCGTTAAACTCAATTCGAACTTACGATGCTAGGGTGGGTAGGGGCCGGACACGTCCCCTGGCCATCTTAACTAGGGATAATGATTTTATTCCTTGCTCGAAAACATCGAGACGTAACCCCTCTGGAGTTACCTAAACGCAGAATTCCCCTGCAAATTCATTTTTTCCCTAGACAGAAAGAAATTTTCGTCTAGTTTTGGCTTTTCCCCGACGTCATGCAATCTGCTGTTATTTTTATAAACAGCCGCGAGTGCAACCTTCCTTACAATTTTATCTTTTAGACTTTAATGTAGTTTTTAGGGTTTTCAACCTGCATTCATTTGTTCTTAAAATTTTGTATATAGTTCTCATCCTGCTATTAATTTCATTTATTTTTCTTTTCTCTGCCCTTCTGGGCCAGAGAATGTCTTTGACGTCATAGTCCTAGCTCCAATCAGCGTTTACGGTCGAGTTAGCCCTTCCAGTAATTTCATTGGCTGAGGGGAACCTGCTCACGAGATCCTCGGCTACTCTATTTAAACCCCGGTTTTTGACCCCCAGCTTCAGTTCACCTAAGACCGCCGGTGTGTGTGCACCTCCCTGGAAACCCGTTAGCAAAGTGCTCTTTTCAGAGCTAAACGGTCCGAGCTGTATCGGGGATTACGGGAGTAGTTGCTATCCGGCATGATCACAGATTCACTCAGTGTTAGTTTAATTTTAAATTTTAATAGATTTTATTAAATTTAAAATACTCCATATTTTAGATCTTGGTCAACGCCAATGTGAAACTTGCAGTCGTGGAAATTTCGATGTCTAGTGCCACAAAGCTTTTTTCAAGGCTTCCCCATTTGTGCGAAAGCCAGAAGATCTGCGACTTGTAAGGGACACAAGGCTTGACTTTCAAAATTTAGTGAGCTATGTGGTCCCTTTTTTTTATAAGGTTTCAGAGATAGTTTTAGTTTGGGCCTCTGGTTTTCCTGGATGTCAGGCTTGCTGTGACTCCTGGCGCCACCTGCCTTTTCTTTTTCCGACTATTGCCAGGTCAAACATTAGTCTGTCAACGAAGTGTAGGGCAGCCAAAGTTATTTGGATGCTCTACGCGCCCTATTATTTTTAGGCGGATTTGTGCCTCAGGTGCTTCCAAACCCCGGAATGAGCCTTAGGGCCCTCCACCAGGGTTTCTAAATTCTTTTATTCTTTTGTACGCATTGTTTCTAAATTTAAGTTATGTTGCTTTTTTACAATTTCGTTGGAGGTTTCGCGTGGCGGTAAAACGATCCACGTCGGTACTCCGTAAGCACCGCGTTGACTTGACTTGATGATTTAGCCAATGTCTTAAATCGTGATTTAGCCATTGGCTTTAAATCGATTTAAAGCAAAATACTGATTCAGAGCTAACATCGGAAAACCTATTTATCTACTTTGATGTATCTACCACTTACATTGCAAACTGGTGTTAAATCGATTTAGGAGGATCCAATTTAAGCAAACACCGCAAGCCTCAATGAACGAGAAAAAGAAGAAAAACAAAACTTTCTGAGAAAAACAAGGCAAGCTGATGTTAAATCGATTTAGGAGGACCCGATTTAAACAAACATCACAAGCCTCAATGCTTTCCGATTTAAGAAAAACAAAGCAAGCTGATGTTAAATCGATTTAGCATCATCTGATTTAAGAAAACATCGAGCCTCAATCCTCTCCGATTAAAGAAAAAGGCTATTTAAGAAAAGATGATTTAACCGTTTAGACGCCGAATTATGAAGTAGATCGAACTGGTACTTACATTTGCTTAATTAAGTATACTTATAGATCCCTTATAAGTAATTAACAAAAACATTTAAAGAAAAAAATATTTCATATGGATTTTTTAGATGTTCCCAAATGGGAACATTGGCGTCTAATGAGTACTTTTCTTATAGATTTTGAAGATTTTCTTTTTACAAAAATCAAATGAACAAAAAGGCATAAAAATAAAAGATTATGAAAATATTTGGCAATTTAAAAATAATTTACATTAAAATTGTTTACCTTTTAATTTTTACAGCTTTTTATCCAATTTATTTGCCATGATATAAGTGAAAGCAATCTTTATGCAACCTCTTGTCACACTCAACACACATGCTGCGGCAGTTTTTTTTGGCAAAGAGCACAGCGTCCTTGTTACGCAGATATCAGATAATGATTATCAGTTTTTCTAAGTTTATTTTGAACATGCATTTTTGGTCCAGGTTGAGATATAAGCTTTGGTTTGGAACGCAGTAAGTTCATCGTAATATCTCGACGAAATTCTAAATGTGACATTGAATTCTTTCCATGAATGTCTCTATAAATTATCCAAGATGCTGTTGCAGCAATATTTAGAGCGTTTGCAAATAAATTCCAGTACCAATTTTTATTTCGTAGCTGCAGTCTGTACGATGAAAGAAGTTTATCCAGAACATCAACTCCACCCATACCTTCATTGTAATATTTTATAAGAGCAGGTTGTGGAACATCAATTTTCTTTTTTGCCGATTTAGAATATCTCTTTGTGTTTGAAATAGGTTCATGCGTTTGATGATTAGAGGCAACTGTCACAACTGCATCGTCATTCCACCGGCAAATGAATACAGTTCCATCACTACGGTAATCCATTGCTTCTCTGGTCTTTTTGGCCAAGTTTTTATTGTCTAGTAAAGGACACTGCCGGATGCGGTTACTTCGGATTGTACCTGTAGCTCTAATTCCAGAGTCTGCCAATTTTTTTAATAAGTTATAAGATGTAAAAAAGTTATCGAAATAGATTTCGTGCCTGCCCGGATCTGTAACTGTGGAGATTAGCTACGTCACGACATCCTCACCCAGAGGCATTCCTGTAGACTCAATCTTCCTTCCAGAATAAATTTCCATCGCATACGGATATCCAGACGAGGAACATAACATCCATATTTTAAACCCGAATCTTATGGGTTTACCTTTTATAAACATTTTGCAAGTGTGGTGTCCATAATAATGTACCATAGATTCATCTATGCTCAATTTTTTATGGAAAGTTCCAAACTGACGCAAATTTTTCCCCAATTCTTCATAAATTGGAGCTATTTTCCCAAGTTTATCACCTGGCTTCAGTTTAGAATTATCATTTAAGTGAAAAAACTTTTTGATTGTACGGAAATGGCTTCTTGACATGACTGTTGGAACAACTTTCAAATCTTCAGCAGTGCTCCAATAATAATCTTCTTTTGGCACCCAATGGTAACCACTCAAGAGGAGCAATCCTAGAACTGGGCAATATCTGTATCGTCAATGGCAATTATCTCTCCTTTTTGACTAGCGTATAACTTTGTCATGCATGCTAATGTTCCGATATAGTCTTTAGGCAAAATTTTATCAAAAATTTGAATAGGATCCAAGTCTTGTAACTCTGGAAAATCAATTTTTAAATCACCTGGTTCCTCATCAAGAAATGTATGATTAAATTCTTTTCTCTTACTCCGTCTTGCTTCATACAGTTTAATTTTTTTTCGTGTAGAAAAATCATCATCACCTTTACCCATGCTCTCTGCTTCCGTTCTTGTGTGTGATGTTGATGGCGCATCACAAGCCTCATCTTTACGCAGAATACCCAATTCTCCCGTTACATCCGTCGGAATAATTTCCCCTAAATCTTCATCATTGATATCCTCATTTTCTGTTATATCACCACTTTCATTTGTCGGAATAATGCATATATCAACATCTGAATTATCAGATTCATCTCAATTTAGCGTATCGAAATATTCGAGAGCTTCTTCCACAGTTTTAAAATGCTTAGCGTGATCCATAATAAACAAAATAAGCGCACAACAGAAACACAGAGCAACTTATTCCTTTCTAAGCGTGAATTTTCCTTCCTTCGTTCCTGAAACACGTGGGGAAAGGAACTCAACTTTGACCTTTCGACACATCTGATAAGAAGACAGAGGTAAATAAAATTCTCCTCTAATCTACGTCATAAAGCTACAACTGTGACTCACTTGTTTATATTTTTCAGTTGTACTCAGCAGAAATAGATATCCTTTAGCAAGAGCTGACATCGGTGCAGGCAGTAGGAAACAGAGAAAATGAAATATTGAAAGTTGAAATTTTTATTTTTTGTTGGGGGGAGGGGAGGGGCGGTTTGGGATAAACTTGAATCGTATACTAATAAACCATCTTTGCACTCAATTATACCTTGCATTCATGCAGAAAATACCTGTACAATATCACTCAAATCGGTTAATTGCATTGAGCTTAAACATATAAAAAAAGTTCATGGCAAACACCAATGTTCGCAAATGGGAACAGGGAAATATATTTCTTCATATTTACTCAACTATACCCTTTTTTGTAATTTAATTGTATTCTACATATTGTTTTAAGGTTACTATTTCATAACTCGCATGAATTTAAAATTATTTTATATTTTATATATTCTTTAAAAAATTTACAATTTAGCAATATGAAATATGACAAAATTTGCAAATTTGAACATTTTTTCGATATAAAAAAACAAAAGTATCCCATTTTAACACATTTCAAAAAATCAATCATATTTTTAAGTTTATGAAATAAAAATCTCATAAAGGTATCTTTAAAATTAAATTTTTGAAGATTTTTTTAAATTGATGTTCCCAAATGGGAACATTGGCGTTTAAACGGTTAAGGAAAGACGATTTAAGTAACAATTGATATTTATTTTGTAAACGAGATTCAGAGTTTATGAGATTGGAATGTGTATTTTTCAGAAATTAAGAACTTATATGGTGGGAAGTTGAAAAGAAAAAATAATTTTAATTCTTAAAATCCAAATTCATCGGATTTCAATTTATATTCTAATGCAATCTTTTGATAAAAAATTAAGTTTTCAGATATATGAGTAATATTGCAATATGTATTTTTTATTTTCTATTATTCTGTAATTAATTAAAATGTTTTAAAGTAAAATGCTGCATTGTTTCAAAAGGTTGTTTTCCTGAAATTGATTCAGTATTTATACGATTAAAAAAAAAAAAGAAAGAAAGTTTTATATTTAAAATCCAAACTCATTGACTTTCTGTTTATATTTTTATGCATTCTTATGATGAAAAATTTATTATTTACATGTTTTAGTAATATTTTAACATATATTTTTTTTCTATTATTTTGTAATTAATAAAATTATTTTAAAGCATCATAGTCATGCATTGTTTTGTGTATCCCAATTTGGCCATGATCTGCATGAAATATTTCTTTTGCTAACAAGATTTTTTTTCTGAAATTGATTGAGTATTTATAGTTGAAAAAAAATAATAAAATTTCATATTTAAAATCCAAATTCATCGAATTTCAGTTTTTATCTTTATGCATTCTTTTAATGAAAAATTCTTTTTTCACATGTTTGGGTAATATTTTAATATATATTCTTTATTTTCTATTATTCTGTAATTAATTAAAAAAAATTTAAATAGTCATGCATTGGTTTTGACATCTGATTTCAACGCTAGCCATGTGGATTGAGTATCTTGCTGAAATTGATTCATTTTTTATATCCAAATTCATCCATGTTTAGTTTATACACTGGTGGCCAAAATTAAGGAATAGTCATAAAATGCTAATTTTTAAGTAAGAAATACTCAAAAGGAAATAATATAATTTGAATAATTACTATCTCTACAGCACAGCAAGTCCATATAGCATCTCATTCATGTCACACATGGTCACAAGTGTCACAGTCACTACGGTGAATGAAAAAATAGGAAATTCTACACGTCTCATTATGAGTCTCAAATGATCACTATATGTGACTCCACTGAAACGTCAACGTGACTGCTGCTTTGTGACGAGTCACCAGGTGACTTTACAATGCAGTTACATTGAGACTCTCATGTGACTGTCATTTTTAGACTCAATTTCAAAGTCATTGTGAACGTTGCATTATGATAAGTCACCAAACAATGTCACATTAAAGTCACATGATGACTTTCATGTGACAGAGAGACTAGTGTGAAGTCACCATTGTGCTCTTTTGTGCAAAGTCACTGTGTGACTATAATGTGATATTATTTGGTGACTTATCATAATGCAATGTTCATGATGACTTTGAAATTGAGTCTAAAAATGACAGTCACACGAGAGTCACAATGTAACTGCATTGTAAAGTCACCTGGTGACTCGTCACAAAACAGCAATCACGTTGACGTTTCAGTGGAGTCACATATAGTGATCATTTGAGACTCATAATGAGACGTGTGGAATTTCCTATTTTTTGTTTCACCGTAGTGACTGTGACACTTGTGACCATGTGTGACATGAATGAGATGCTATATGGACTTGCTGTGCTGTAGGGATAGTAATTATTCGAATTATATTATTTCCTTTTGAGTATTCGCTTACTTAAAAATTAGCATTTTATGACTATTCCTTAATTTTGGCCACCAGTGTATTTTATGTATTATTTTCAAGAAAAATTAAATTTCATATGTGTGGGCTATTATGGGAATATTTTAGTTTTAATTTATTATTATTTTTTAATTAATTAAAAATACTTTAATAAAGTTCTGTAATGAATCAAGTATCTTGATTTTTACAGCAGGATGAGGGAAGGGTGGAGGGGGCATTTATTAGATTTTTGTGCAGATCTGTGATTTTCTGCTTTTTTGACATTTTGTTACCATTAAAAAGAGATATATTTTAAGATTATATTTTTTTACTAATCTTACAGGGTGGCAACAGCCGCGAAAAAATCAGCAATTTCAGTAATGTGCTCCAATGCTCACATTTTCAATCCTTCTCCTTCCGCTATATGAATATCAGCATTTATGTTAAGCAAATCTTATTATAATCTAAAAGTTAACTAGTATGTTGTGGCCGTCACAAAACTTTCTTCTACCTCATACTTGTCAATACTTCAAAATTCATTATCACAGTGTATCTATGCTCATCATGAGGATTCTAAAAAGATGAAATTCCGTGCATTAGTTCTTGAGATATTACTGTCCCTGAAATTGTGTAAATCCATCAAAATGCAGCATAGCAGCGCCACCTATTGGGTGATTTACACCAGAACCTAACTATCATCAACTTATGTCAATGTCTAACTGAATATGAAGTTTGGGGAAAATCCGTGCATCAGTTCTTGAGAAAGAGCTATTGTGCAAATCATGACAAATGCAGAATAACAGCGCCACCTGTTGAGCGATTTACACAACCACATAATCAGCATTAACATTTATCAAGGTGTACTTGAATCTGAAGTTTGATGAAAATTCGTGCATTAGTTCTTGAGATAGAGCTATTGAGGAAATAGTGCAAAATGCACGCAGCAGCGCTACCTATTGGGCGATATTCACCAACTCGTAGTCAGCATCATTTCATATCAAAGAGTAACTGAATCTGAAGTTTGATGAAAATGTGTCCATTAGTTCTTGAGATAGAGCTATTGCAGAAATCGTGAAAAAGGCTGTATAGCAGCGCCACCTGTTGAGCGATTTACACCAAAATGTCAATTCATATCAAGGATTAACTGATTTTGAAGTTTGGTGAAAATTGTTGCATTCGTTCTTGAGATACAGCTATAATGAAAATTCTGAAAAGTGCAGCATAGCAGCGCCACCTGTTGGGCGATTTGCACCAAAACACAAACAGCCCTAATTCATATCAAAGTATACTTGAATCTGAAGTTTGTTGAAAATCCAAGCATTAGTTGTTGAGATAGAGCTATTGCGGAAATTGTAAAAAATGCAGTATAGCAGCGCCACCTGTTGAGCGATTTACACCAAAATGTACAAAACTTCAATTCATGTCAAGGACTAACTGAATCTGAAGTTTGATGAAAATCCGTGCATTAGTTCTGGAGATTGAGCTATTGCGGAAATCGTGAAAAAGGCTGAATTATAGATTTAAGACCACTTTTTTGTTTCACATAGCAGCGCAATCTGTTGAGCGATTTACACCAAAAACTAATCAGCACCAATTTATATCAGGGACTAACTGAATATAAATTTTTATTAAATTTCGTGCATTAGTTCTTGAGATAGAGCGCCCACAAAATTTGTGTCACATACAGACAGACAAACAAACAGATTCACAGACTCACAGACAGACATTTTGTAAAAACATGTTTTTCGGGTTCTCTGACCCCTAAAACGTGTAAATCCGTCGAAAATTTTCACGAATCCAATACTTTCTTCTTGTTAAGATAGAAGAGAGTAAAAAGATATAAAATTGCACCTTATTTCTCATAACTTCCCTCTTTTTTTTTTTTTTAAACTACAGTCGAACCTGGTTAAGACGCATTTCAAGGGAGTAGACAAAAGTCGTGTATTAAGTGGGATCGCGTATTAAATGTGATTTGTATAATGTTGCAGGAACTGGGTTTATTTACAATATCTAACCGTCTAAATGAACTTTAGAGCTTTCATTTATATATTTACGGTCGAAAATTGTAACTTTTAGGTATATTTAGATTAAAATTTAATTGAATTCAACTTTAACTCATTGTTTCTTTTTGTAGAACAAAATGAAATAATAACTGAAAATAAAAAGTGAATTCAAACGGCTTTATTATGGATTAATATGCTGCAACCAAAAATAAAAATAATAATTTCCTGCTTGACTAATTGTTTTTAACAGAGCTAAAAAAAAAAAAAAATAAATAAACCTTGAAGCACTTGTTAAAATCATATTTAGTACTTGCGATAATGAGTACAATTATACTCTGTCCTTCTTTTTAGGTGCGTTCGTAATTATATAAATACGTAGCACCTATAGTCGTCGTTCAGTCCGTCTGTCCGCCCGTCCGCATGTAACAGAGCAAAAACTACCCAACCGAATGGGCTGAAATTTTAAATATATGATTGTTGCAAAATTTTGTCGAGCCATTTCAAATTTTATGAAAATCGGATGTATAGTTTAATTACAGGGACAGTCAAAAGTTTTTCTTTACATTACGACCAATGGGAAAAATTATTGCAAGTGCATTTTAATGATGTTACAGCCTTCCGAATGGGCTGAAATTTTAAATATATAATTGCTGCAAAATTTTGTCGAGCCATTTCAAATTTTATGAAAATCGGATGTATAGTTTAATTACAGGGACAGTCAAAAGTTTCCCGTTACATTAAGGGGAATGGGAAAAAAATATTGCAAGTGCATTTTAATGATGTTACAGACTATGCACACAAAGTGCAAACAAATACACATTCAGTACAATATCGGGTGCAAAAAATAATTATAAAACTAATTATAGTACGAACGCACCTCATTTGCCACGTTTGACGAGCAATTTCCAACTTGTTATTATAAGGAAAAACTATCCTTATTAATAATAAACTAGAAAGGTAGCCCGTCAAAAATGACGGAAATTTAGATATAAAGATATATACAACTCATGTGCAAGAATATGAGTTTTCTCATTTGTTCCGCAGTGATAGATGAAAATAACACATTTTAAGAACGAAACACATTTATGAAAAACTGTGTACAGTAGAAGACCACTAATCTGCACAATTCCAAGTTTTCTGCAGATTTTTGCGGTCATGTCTATTCAGTCTTTGTTTACATTTTTTTAAATTCATATATTGGACAATTTAGATTATTAAGCCTTAAAAATAAATAAATTACACACTTGAAGTAAGGTAAAAAACTATTAAATTATCGTATACGATTTCATAAAATGGTATTATATGGTATTATATGTGTGTGCTTCACGATCTTGGTTACGACTTTGGCGAAATTGGCTGCAACTTGTCATAATTCTAATAGTGTGGGCCTCTATAACAAAAAAGTAACCAGTTTTTAGTAAAATTTCTGATATAAAGTAGTTTTCAAAAACTTGTGTAAAATTGCAGGCCGTTCTCATGTTATGCCAGTTCTGGGAATAATATTTCTAACACTGAAGAGTTTCCATGTATATGTGGAATTTAGAAAAGCTTCTCCAAAAGAAAGGTCCTGAAATGACATTGTAATTCCTCTAACTTCAAAGTTTAATCGGGCCCTGATGTTGTTTACTGAAATCTAATAAATACAGTTATTTTGAATATTACAACAGAATTAAACAGCTAAACTTATTTAACTTAAACTCGCTGTTACTTCCGATGTTATTTTTTAGTATTAAGAAAGAAAATTATTTAAATTTTTCAAATCATGCACATTTATAATTTTTTTTCGTCTTTAGTAACTAAATAATGAAAAAATATGCTTTTGTTCTGATCTCATAAATACGACAATAAAATAATGTAACTAAGAGACATAGCAAAATTAAATCTTTGTGATTTCAAACCATAAACAGATGATACCGCCACCATTTTACATACTATGACGTCATTAGAATATTGTCCATTGATTGTTGGAGAACTTACTTTGTGAATGATTACCTCAATGATTTAATATTTTTTACGGTTCACGATGAAAGAATCACTTGTGTTTGTTTAGGTTTATGGAATGAGATATTAAGCCGTGAACCCAATTTCAATTAAAATTATCCAAAGATATATGCATTTTTAATCGAAATTAAAAACAATGCTTTAATCTCGAAATAAAATGTTTTAGTTTGTATAATTGGTTATTTCTGTTAATTATTTATTTAGGTACTTTTCCATTATAGCGCATTTAAAAAAAAAAAAGCTTGGCGTAATTCGGGCATCAGAAAGTGAGATATGTTGCCAAAATATACAGCTATGAAAACAAATCTAATGAACTTTTATTTTTGTTTATATATGCACTTATATACATAAAAAAATCGTGGAACAGATGTCATATTCGCCCCTTATTGGCGCGATTTTTTTTTTGTCGCCAATATCATATAGGCAACGCCGATTTGGCGAAAACATCAACATCATAAGCAACAACATCCGGGTTACCATATCAAGCAAAATAACGACACTTTGGCGCCGGTTAAGTATACATTGCGTATATGACATTGGCGTCAGAAAAAAATCGCGCCAATATGGGGCGAATATGACATCTGTGCCATTGTTTATTTACTTTTATTTTCTGTTTTTAAATTATATAAACTGTTTTGTTCTATAGTTATTATTCAAAGTTTTATTTATTTATAGTTATTTCCTTTTCAAAATGATAGCAAATAATTTAAAAATATATAAGTAACTGGTATTCGAAAGCGAGATTTCTGCCGAATTGGCGTCAGAGAAAAATCACGCCAACCCCGATGCGTATATGACATCTGTGCAAAAAATACTTCTGTTTCTTTATAAAAATGGATAAATAGTTTTTTTTACATTAAATAAATTGCATACATATGGAAAAAATTGCTTGTGAGTATGAAGCAGTAAATAGGTTGTCAGAAAATACGTTGGCAAACTTCTTTCTCGCCAAGAAACTTTTCTCCGAAGTATTGTACGTACATAAGTAATGATTGCTAGAAATGCATTTTTAATTATGATATGCGTTTTTATGTTTCACTACATTTATGCATACTATACCGTGTGTATAAATGCTACAGTTCATATGCAGGGCTACACAAAAGAATTCGTAAGGGTTCCTGAGTATGAGAATAAATTGTTTAAAGGTGGTTTTTAAAGGAGTTATGCAGTTTTACGCTGAACTGCATTTAGATTACTAAGAAATGTTTGTAGAATATAGATAAAATGATATACAGGGTCACGCAAAGAATTGGATACATAACCGTCTATGGATGATAATATCTGGAAATATGATTTCAGTAGCTTTAAGAGTAGCTTAAATTAAATTTTAGCTAAATAGTGGCATGTAATAACGGTACTATTGCTATGGACGGTAACTGCTGAAATCATTTTTTTTTTAAATTATGCGTTTTCTAAAATGTTTACTTAGTTATCTTATTTACCTTATTTCCCTAAATAACGAAGTTTTGTTAAAGCATTCAGGATGTGTTGGAAAGTGTTTTGTATTCTATGCTTAACGCATGATTTTTCTTTCTTCTTTAGTCTTATTTTGCATTTATTTTATTCTTAATTTTTAGTCTTATACTGCTTTATAGAAACTTTGGCACAGTTGTCATATATACCCCATATTGGAGCGATTTTTTCTGACGCCAATTTGGCGAAAACATGAACAGCATAAACAACAACATCCGGGTTACCATATCAAGCAAAATAACGACACTTTGATGACAGTTAAGTACCCGTTGTGTATATGACATCTGTGCCGAAACTTTAATATTTAATGTTTAAACTCTTCGCTCCACTCACCTTGCATATAGCATAAACTATAACACAGATAGCGCAAAATAACAGACAGTTTGATACTTTTCCACTGTAGGGGCTTTGGCATTTTTAAAAAAAAGTTTGGTGTAATTTGGGCATCAGAAAGTGAGATTTGGGTACTTTTCCGTTATGCGGATACCATTGTCGCCAAGCGTAATAGTTGGCGCAAAATGAAAGTCACGTGAATTAAGGCATTTGAAAAATAAAAGAAAAAATATTGTCGTACTAAAGTGAGCATTTAAAAAATATAACATTTGAAAATTCCAGACTTTTACGAACTATTTCATTAAATCACAAATATATACTTAAAATAATTGAACAAATAACTGTTATAAAATAAAGCAATAAAATAAAACTCATATTAAACTGCTGGCATAAAATTAAAGATATCTTTTAGCATTTTGAAATAATTGGCGCATTAGCATATACATGGTACTTTTCCTTTATACGGACAGCATGCTAAAATGTATGCTAATGCGCCAATTATTTCAACCTTGATCGTAGATTTTTATTGTAAACCATGCGAAACATTGTGATTTGTTATTTATAAAACGCGAATCACGTGAATGATTATTGTTTAACCTTAACCTTGGAAAGCTTTTTAATCTGCTATTAATCGAATTAAAAATGCTTTTTTTTTATATAAAGTTGTAGTTTACTTTTACTGCTGATGCTGAGATGGATTTTATCATTTGGTAATTACCAGATGATGAGAAAGTTGTGATAAAACTGTTTCAGGAATTTGGAATTCTGCATAATAAAAGATTGTGTTCAAAAAATCATGAAATGAAATTATGGATGAGTTCTGAAAATCCGAAATTGAGTTGTAGCTTACGATCATGCGAAGAAAGCGTAGAAATACGACAAAAAACTTGGTTTAAAGGATCGCGGGTGACTTTTCTTAATGCTTTGAGGTTTATATATTTATCGTGCAAAGAGTTGACATCGATTGAGTTTTGTGAGCTGCAACTTGATATGAACCACAACACAACAGTGGAATGGAATAGTTATTCGAGAGAAGTTTGTGCAAATGCTTTATGTTCTCGACCAAATAGAAAAATCGGTGGACCTAAAATTATAGAAGTAGATGAAAGTCATGTATTATTTATTCAGATTGTTGGAAAGGATATAAAACAAATGAACTGCTAAGTGCTGGTTATGATCATTTCACAGTAAATCACAAATACAATTTTGTCGACCCTAATACTGGATGTCATACTCCAAATGTTGAAAGATTATAGGGCATCGCAAAATGGCGCAACAAAAGACATCGGGAAGCTGTTCGTCATCATTTAGAGTCGTATCTCATAGATTTTATGTAGCTACGCCTTCATTCAAAAAATGAAATGTTTACTGCAATGCTGAAAGATATTTATAATTTTATGGCAGCAGTTTAATATGATTTTTTATTTTATTACTTTATAGTATAACAGTTATTTGTTCATTTATTTTAAGTATATATTTGTGATTTAATAAAATAGTTCGTAAAAGTTTGTAATTTTCAAATGTTATATTTTTAAAATGCCCACTTTACTATCGAGAATGTTTTTTCTTTTATTTTTCAAATGTTTCAATTCACATCTGATTTAAAATTCAAATCTGATTTAATAAAATAGTTCGTAAAAGTTTGTAATTTTCAAATGTTATATTTTTAAAATGCCCACTTTACTATCGAGAATGTTTTTTCTTTTATTTTTCAAATGTTTCAATTCACCTTATTTTCATTTTGCGCCAACTATTGCGTTTGGCGACAATGCTGTCCGTATAATGGAAAAGTACCGCATACATTTTGGCATGGTGTCCGTATAACAGAAAAATATTGAGAATTGTTGTCAAATCATATAAACAGCTATGAAAACAAACTTGATGAGTGTTTTTTTTTATATGTTTATTTTATATGTATATTATTCATGTTTTTATGTACAAATTACATCTGTTTCTGTATAAAATTAGAGAAACGGCTTTTTAATCGTATAAATAAATCGTATAAATATCGAAAAAAAAATGCATGTGTATATAAAATGAAACAGTGGATAGGTTCCGGGAAAATGTTGCCAAATTTCTTTTTTCGCCAAGGCACTTATACTGGAAAAGTACCTAAAGCACATTAAAATCGCGCAGTTAGGAGCTCATACAGTACAGCGTCGTCTATTGGCGGTTATTTTATTAGTAGCATCGGGAGGAAGATGTAAAGATGTACTTTAAATTCTCACCCATAGATTTTGAAAAAATATCTTAAAAGCGCGGAGTTTAAATTAAATTTTGGTGACCTCCTTTATGAAAGATTAATAGTTATAAATGGGAATTTCACCAAATCAGCCAGCTATTGCCAAGTTGGCCAACATTTGGCGCTACTGTGGTAATCCTGCATTAGTATTTTTCAACAATTACTCATTTCAATGAGGTGGTCCAACCGGAATCGTGAGGGACACACAGAGACTTGGATTTTATATAAATAGATAACATTTGCGTAAAACACATTGTTAGTATAGCAAGGAGTAAAGAGAGCATAAAAGAATTAAACAATCGCAGTCGTATTTATTTAATCTTTACGAGTTTCTTTTTCTTTTTTTTTTTTTTTTTTTTTTTTTTTGCTTATAGTATGTATTATGAAGCATAGTAGGTATATAATGTACATTTAAAACCTCACAAAAATAGGTACACTGATCTTTAAGCATAATAATTTCATGACATATCTGAGTATCCTGAATTCGTCTATCGCTCTCTGTTACAGTAAAAAGATACGAAGATACAGTACACGAAGTGAGAGACAAAAGAATGTTAGGACGCTGGATCAAAAAACAATTGTAGTGTTGATAATTTATCGGGGGGTTTAAAATTCAAATATCTGTCACTATTTTCGATTAGTAATATTCGCCTTAATTAATCTGTTATTGAATAAAGTAAACATTACTATTCATAAGCAGTGTTTTTTATATGAATATAAAAAAATCTGGTAAATTGGCAACACTGAAGAAGGAACAAGGAGTTCGCATCTTGATAAATGAATTTGCGTCTTAAGCGTAATTTTTTGCCTCAAAGGACCGAAAATCTCTCGCGTATTAAGCGGGATCGCGTATTAAACGTGATATTTTTGCATTAGCCTTATGGGCGATATTCAAGGGACCGGAAACAATCCGCGTATTAAGCGGGATCGCGTATTAACCGTGAGCGTCTTAACCAGGTTCCACTGTACAGTGATGGAACAGCTGCGGGAATTGCTCCAATTGCGCCAAATTGATAATGCTGCGCATTTTTGCGCCAAAACGATCATTTTTCAACAAAATTGCGCCCAACTGCGCCAATTCAATAATTCTTGAGCCAAATCGATCATTTTCCACTCTAATTTCGCCAAAACATTGCGAAAAACGTGCGAATTTGGTCAAAAGATCGCGAAAAACACGTGATGTTTCTCAAATGATCACGAAAAAAAAAAAGTGAATTTTAACAAAGGATCGCTAATTTCGTCAAAAAACGAACAAAACGCGGTCAAAAAATCGCGTAAAAACGTGATTTCGTTAAAAGAGCGCGAATAAAACGCAAATTTCGTCAGAAGATCGCGAAAACACGCAAATTTTGTCGAAAGATCGCGAAAAACACGCGAATTTCGTCAAAAGATCGCGAAAAACACGCGAACTTCGTCAAAGGGTCGCGAGAAAAACGTGAATTTTGTCTAAAGATCGCTAATTTCGTCAAAAAACGAACAAAATACGGTCAAAAGATGGTGAATAAATGTTAATTTATTTAAAAAATAGAGAAAAAAACCCGCAAATTTCATCTAAAGGTCTTAAATTTCGTCAAAAGATCGCGAAAAACACGAGATTTTCGTCACAAGATCGCGAATAACACGCGAATTTCGTCAAAGAATCGCGAAAAAAGTGAATTTTGTCAAAAGATCGCTAATTTCGTCAAAAACGAACAAAACGGGGTCAAAAGATCGTGAAAAAACGCTACTTTCGTTAAAATATCGCGAAAAACTCCGCTAATTTCATCAAAAGATCGCGAATAAAACGCAAATTTTGTCAAAATATCGCGAAAAACTCCGCTAATTTCATCAAAAGATCGCGAATAAAACGCAAATTTTGTCAAAATATCGCGAAAAACACACGAATTTCGTCAATGGATCCCGAAAAAAAAAAAAAAATGTGAATATTGCCAAAGGATAGCTAACTTGTCGTCAAAAAACGAACAAAAGATCGTGGAAAAACGCTACTTTCATTAAAATATCGCTAAAAGAACACACAAATTTCATCAAAAGGTCGCAAAAAACACGCGAATTTCGTCAAACGATCGCGAAAAACACGTGGATTTTGTCAGAGGATCGCGAAGAAAAACATGAATTCTGTCAAAGGATCGCTAATTTCGTCAAAAAAACGAGCAAAACGGGGTCAAAAGATTGTGAAAAAACGCGAATTTCATTAAAAGATCGCGGAAAAAACCCACAAATTTCATCAAAAGGTCGCAAAGAAACACATTTTGTCAAAAGATCGCGAAAAACCGCAAATTTCGTCAAAAGATTCCAAAAAACACGCTAATTTCGTCGAAAGATTTCGAAAAACACGCTAAGATAGCGAAAAATTACGCTGATTTCAACAAAGGATCCGAATAACACGCGAAAAATACGCGAATTTAGTCAAAGGATTGCGAATTTTGTGAAAGAGTCGCGGAAAAAACGCGACTTTCGTCAAACAATCGCAGAAAAAGGCGACTTTCGTCAAAGAATTGCAGGAAAAACATGGATTCCGTCAAAGAATATCAAAATGACATTTTGATGCTCCTAAATAGTTATTTTCTGCTCCAAAATGAGCATTTTTGCTGCTCTAAAATAGTTATTTTCTGCTCCAAAGTGGCTTTTTGCTGCTCCAAAATGAGCGTTTTTGCTGCTCTAAAATGGCTTTTTGCTGCTCCAAAATGAGGGCCATGCTGTTCCATCACTGACTGTACTTTTCTCATCATGGTAAATGAACAGTTAAATTCATCATTTAATTCTTTGAATCTGCATCTGTTTTACCTCAATAACTTTTTAATTCTGTGTCTGTAAAAAAAGTGTGTGTAGATTGTTAGCAATGAAGTACAATTTGGGTGGGTTAGGGGAAATAGTGCCAACCCCCCTCCTTAAGGAATTTAGATTGTAGCAGACATAACAAGTCAGGCACACACACACACACAAAAAAAAAAAAAAAAAAAAAAAAAAACCATTTTTTTTTTATATTACTTCTTAAAGAATGAGTTTATAAAATGTATTAAAATAGGTCACAATTTTTAAAATGGAAAAATAACTAGTGTTTTGGGGCATTCAAAAGTTTTTTTTTTAAATGTGTAAAATATACCTCTTTTCAGAGGTATTTGAAAAATTAAAAGCTAAGTATGCTAAATAATATAGGAGGGGGGGAGGGCTGCATAAAGACCGTATTTTCTGTAAAAAAATTAAAAAATAGGCTTCCATATTGTAAAATGTAAAATCGATGTTAAATCGAGATTTAGCACTAAATCGCGATGTTAGATGGATGATAAATTGATTTAAGAAATTTCTACATCGCCCAGTCCTACTAATTGATCATTAATGTTGCTACTGTGTATGTTCTGTCTTGTGAATAGATTGTAATTTTAAAATATACTGTAAAATTATCCCATAAATACATATGCAGTATCTCTCGATTCTAAAAAAAAGTAACTAACTCTATCACCGCTGCATTAAATGAATTTTTTGTGACCAGGGATCTTTCTTCGTTAATATTAAGAAAACTACTGCATACAAAAATATGAAAATCGGTGGTATTATAGAGAAATGTTTCATAAACATGCTGATGCAGACAGTTTTCAAATCGAATAATTATTTTAAGAGGTATTTAATGTTAAAGTTGGTCAAAATCATTCCTTTAAAAAAGTTTTATAGTAGCAAAAACTATATTTAGGAATTATACTTTTATTTATAACCAATTTTTCTCAGGTGTTATTTCAAACAATGGGCTCCTTTATACATGTCTGTGTTATATGCTTATCTCTAAATATAGTCATAAAAAGTTTTTTTTATTCAACATTTGTAAATATATTTACTGTTGTTTTTATACAAAAATGTCTTTTACAGTTTATCTGTAAAAATAGTATTCTGCATTGGTATAATAAAATAGCAAGGTTTTACTTTTATTTTTAAAAATACATTCTTCTTAAAATCGTTCACGTTCTAAAAAAATTACTAATTGGTTAGTTCTGTAGAAAACTAAAGGTTCATTTAAGAACACAAGTCTTTATAAGTACATAAAATTCCATTAAAACAGATATTTACTCTGGTTCATCAGACTCCATCAGACAGTATTCTCTCCCCCTTTCCTTCTTCTTGAATAATGTTTTCGCCTTCACTAAGGCATCTTCAGTTCAAATGAAAAAAGATTTTATGTTTGGTCAAGATTTGCTTTTTTCCCTCATTTTTGTTCATTTCTGATCTGGCGCAATCTATTGTCAACAGTTGCGTGGGTTATATCGTTGCATATTTTTTCTCCATTCACGTCCTTTAATACTGTAATTTCTATGGCTTCTCTGATTAAGACATTGTGTAAACCGCCGTAGTTAGTTATTTTTTCAATGGATATTGTGTTAATTTTAATCGGGGTTTCTATGTTGGCTCTTGCTAAGGCTGTTGTTTGGTTATAATTCTTTAAATCCCGAATATGCTCTTTCAGTCTTTCTTCAATTTTTCTTTTTGTCATTCCTATGTAAAAAATTTCATTGTTTTTCTTATTTTTACAAGAGATTTTATATATTCTGGTTGTTTGTAGATTATCACATTTGTCTGTATCGCTCTGTATTAGTTTAAAGAGGGATAGATTTGGTGTGAATTGGATGAAAAGGATCCTGCACAATGCTGCTACATTGTGTAGGGTCCTTTCAGGTCCTTGTGTTGTGCCTTTCTTAACAATAAAAGTATTTTCACGTGAATATTAAAAAGAAAAAGAGTTTTATGGTGAAAATTACTT
This sequence comes from Maratus speciosus, assembly GCA_963932465.1. Classification (NCBI taxonomy): domain Eukaryota; kingdom Metazoa; phylum Arthropoda; class Arachnida; order Araneae; family Salticidae; genus Maratus; species Maratus speciosus. Next base: position 184,100,526 of record OZ010786.1, read on the forward strand.
CAGATTTAAAACGATTCATTTAAAATGTCTTATTTAAAAGAACTTTCTTATAGTGTTGTTAAAAAATATCTGGAGACGAAGACTCTGTTTACTTAATTAATTCTAAATTAGCTTATTCTCAAATTTTTCACTGATCTAATTTAATCAAAGACGAAAACAGCCCGTTAACAGGGCGATTGCCACTGTTTTTGTAATTATAATTCAGCCTTTCGAATTTTTTTTAAGCCTATCAAATTAGCGTGCCTTTAGAGTTTGCGGTGTCTGAACGGGGGTTGGCGAGCATAGCTCGTAGGGGACAGAGCCCCCTATTTCTTTAAAAGAATCTTAATTGTATGTTTAAAAAAATCTGAATTTTTTGTGGAAATTGAGTTGAGCTGGACCAGTTTTCACTGATTTTTGTACAGGCCGGGCTGGGCCTGGAAATTTTGGCCCATGCAGACCTCTAACTTCTATAGAGTGTGGAGTAAAATATATATTAAAATAATCATTTGATTGAAAAACTGTCTACTTCCATGTGCTTATCATACTTCTCTATAAAATTACCAGTTTTTATATACAATAGTTTTTTGCACAATAAGCCAAGAAAATGGAAAGGTTCCAATAAATTCAATTATGGCAGCAGCAGCATTAATAACTTCATTTTTAGAATAGAGAGATACTTATGAACAAATCTCAGCATATGGATAAACAATATCTTTGCTTTGAAAGGATTTAATTGTGGAGTGTTCATTATTTGGAAATTGCCAAGATGGATAAGATTGTTGTTGGATAAAACACATTAAAATGTCCCCCCCTCCCCCCCCAAAATCATCTGTTCTTCAAAAAAGAAATCTTAAGTGAAAATAATTTATTATAGAGGATTAATTATCTGTTAAATATACACATATCAATAAAAAATTTGAAGTTTACGACATTTGCCTCTTTGGTGCAAAACTTCAACTGGTGTCTTCTTTAATGTAGCTTTCAGGTTTGAATTAAAGAAAGTCTACTGTATGTCTCTATTCTAAATAAAAGTAGCTTACGTTGTCACCGCCGCCAGTTTTGCATTTTTGTGTTAATATTAAGAAAAATATTGCATACAAAAATATGAAAATCGGCGGTATTATAGAGAAATGTTTGATAAACATGCTGATGCAGACAGTTTTCAAATTGAAGAATTATTTTAAGAGATATTTAATGCTAAAGTTGGACAAAATCGTTCCATTAAAAAGGTTTTATAGGAGCAAAAACTATGCATGGGAATTAATTCATTTTTTGATCATAGAATTTCCCGGTATGCAGACTGTATTTATTTTTTTAATTTGACTCATTTTTTGAGGTTTTATTTCTATTTTAAATTCAAATTTTCAGCATTTCGAGAGATATTTTTTATTTATTTTAGAAAATGGTATTAATTTAAACTGTTGCCAACTGTATAAACAGCGCAAACAATAATGTTTGCTTCAAAATAAAAATTTATTTACACGTGACTATTATAAACAGAAAAGAAAACTTTCAAATTAGAATTAAATAATTACATATAAAAAGCAGGAACTTATTGAAAATTACTTCATAAAAACTATATTTACACGTGAATTTTAAAAGAGAAAAGATATTGTAAAATAATAAATTCATTAACATGCGTTAGAAGTCTTAAATAGGAGAAATTATGTCACATTTACGTCACATTACACTTATTACATAAAATGAACAAAAAATAATATTGCAAAGCAGTTTCAATTTAAAAATTGCGCGAAACATTTATTTGATATTTTGAGAAGATCTTTCATCTATTTTTGTTAGGACAGCACAAATAATATTTCATTTCTAACAAAAGTATTTTTACGTGAATATTAAAAAGAGAAAGAATAGTTTGGTCAAAATTACGTCAGATTAAAAACAATACATTTAAAATGTCTTATTTAAAAGTACTTTCTTTTCGCTTTGTTAAAAAATACCGGGAGACAAAGATTCTGTTTACTTAATTCATTTTATATTAGCTTATTTTGAAATGTTTAACTGATTTTATTTAACCAAAAATGAAAACAGCCATTGTATCTTTTAACAGCAACTGATTTTTCCTTAAAATTCCCCAATCAAAGAGAAATGAATAGAAACCCGTTTATAGGGAAATCGCTACTGTTTTTTAAATTATAATTCAATCTTTCAAAATCTTTTTTAAACCGATCAAATTAGTGTGCTTTTAGAGACTGCGGTGTCTGAACGGGGGTTGGCGAGCGTAGCTCGTAGGGGGCCAAGCTCCCTAGTAACTTAAAATATAGTTAAGAAAATTAATTAATAAATTTAAAATTATTATGTAAATTAAATTGTTGTTTTTGTTATCATGTGTTATTCTAAACATTGCCATAGAAAAGTTGCAATCAGCTGATGATCTTCTTAGCTGCCAATAACAACTCAACTATTCTGTTGACCTACAATGATGATTTGATAATATCATTTGCAATTTGCTTCTTATACAGGGTGTCCACTCTCAACGGTGTCCAATGGCTAATTCCTAAACCGTTAGTCATAGAGATATAGTTCCAATTACAAAAATGTTTTAAATCAGATAAAGAAATATTTTAAAAGCGATTTGGGTCAATAAAAACATTTTAAAAAATATATGAAATTTAAATTTTAATACTGTCCCCCAGTCCTATAAGTTATGTTTAGTAAAATTTTCCTATTACACTGACAAGTAAGACAAAAAAAGTCCCGTTCATATAACATTAAAATTGACTGAGTTATGAAACTTTAAAAATGCATGATTTATACCACTTTTCTACACCTGAACACAAATGAGTTCAGCCATGTTTTGAGGGGTCACATACCAAGTGCTTAAAGTATTCGAAGAACTTATTTCATGTGTATCTGCACTTTGAAAGAAATCATACAAGTATTACAATTGAGTTAACTTTTATTAAGTTTCAAATTGTCTAAAATAATTGTATTTTAACATATGTTTTATTTTGTAAGGATTTGGGGCTATTTCTTTTCATGACTTCTTTTAACAAATATTATGTTATTTTATTTAACTTCAACGATCGTATGTGTGTTTTCCCAGTTCAAAATTTGTACTCAAAGTGCAACTAATTTTCAAATATCCGATCGAGATTAAACTTTACATACTGAAGTAAGTCCGATGACAATCTAATATTATGATTTTCCGTAGCTATACTTATTTTATAGGATAACACAAAAAAAAGTTCGGATAGATTACCGCCAAGGAGTTTAAGAAATGTTTTAGATAACACAAGACTGCGATGGTTTTGTTTTTTAACTTTTATGTATTTTTTAATGCTGAATCTGAAAATTATCTTAATTTTTAACCATCATGTCAGGATTTTTCGTAAATCATTAATTGTTAAAGTTAAAAAATAACAAAAATCAGATACTATAAAATAGAGGAGATCGCTGTGTTTTTTAAATCTTGATAATTGATTTTTATGTACTTCTTTAGCAGTAAATCTGAAAATGACCTTCATTTTTAACCGTCACGTTAGAATTTTTTTGTAAATCGTAAATGTCAAAGTTAAAATATAGCGAAAATCAGATGCTATAAAACAGATGTAAAACTTTTTAATTTTATTTAATTTTATTTAATTCAATAATTTATTTAATTTTTTGGCTTATACTGGGATTCTTACAGCTAAGCAGCTGAGTGGTCTGATGAGGTGGGGGAGGAGGTTCAATTTTAACTTTGAAATTTACAATTTGTGAAAAATCCTGATGTGATGGCTAAAAATGAAGGTCATTTTCGGATTCAGTGGTAAAAAATACATAAAAATCAATTATCAAAAGTTAAAAACACAACAGTCACATCTAATTTATAGTATCAAATTTTCACTATTTTTTCTTTTTTTTAACTCTAAAATTTATGATTTGCAAAAAATGTTTATGTGATGGTTAAAAATGAAGGTCAATTTGCATTCAACGGTACAGAAAACATAAGAATCAATTATCAAAAACTAAAAAACATGAGATAACTCAACTTTTGCAGGTTAGTGTAATCTAATATTTTAAAATATGAATCATTTTTTAAAGAATTGAGGCTGTTAATTTTCATCATTTTATTTAACAAAAATTGTTTTTTTATTCTTATATGTTTATTACAAACTATAGTTTGAATTAATATGTCAGAATGATTAAAGATTTCAAATTTATATAGCAATGTTAATTTTACTCTCAACCATTTTTTTTAATATATCTGACGAAATCATATTTCAACTAAATTTGTGAATAACCCCTAATTTGAAGCAAAAAATATGCTCCAAATTTAAACAGCTATTACTCGGTCAATTTTAGTCATAGAGTAATGGGACTTTTTTTGTCTTACTTGTCAGTGTAACAGGGAAATTTTACTAAATATAACTTATAGGACCAGGGGACCATATAAAAATTTTATTTTCGTAATTTGTTAAGAAATGTTTTTATTGACCCAAATCGCTTTTAAAATGTTTCTTTACCTCATTTAAAACATTTTTGTAAATGGAACTATATGTCTATGACTAACAGTTAAGGAATTAGCCATTGGACACCGTTGAGAGTGGACACCCTGTATAACTACTGCATCATTAACAGAAATGTACCTAAGTTGTTTAATAAAGTTATTAATGTTGGTAAAGGGATCTGTCATAATAAAGCACATGTGTAATTGATATATAATGAGTAATTTTATCATTCTCTATAGTTCCATTATGAGTGGTTTCTGCTATGTAGTAAAATATTTGTAGTTATTACATTACATTCAGTTCTGTTGTTATTTATTGGCTAAGATGATTTGTTGATGTGATGCTTTTGAGGGTAGGGTGAGCAATCTTTAGTGAAAATCTATCATTTTGTGTAATACAGACCTGCCAACTGCTACGAAAAAATCGTAGTTGCTACGATTTGGACCTATAAACTACGATGCTACGAAAATCGGTCTTAAACTACGATTTTTTGCAAAAAACAAAAAAACGCATTTTTTGTTTCTAATTGCGATTTTTATCCCGCGCAGCATATTTTTCAGGAATGATTCTGTTCTAAAATTTCAAAGTATTAATTTCCGAAAGTTTTAAAAAATTTGTCATTAATCCGAAAATTCGGACATTAAAAAATACTCATGGAAAAAAAAATCTGGGCTGCAAAACAAACTTCTTAACATAAAACCCTCTTTATGTATATCAACCACAAGTGAATCATGTTTCTGTAAATATTTATTCAGGAATTCTCTTCCTTAGAAACAGGGATGCCATTTTAAGAATTTCTGGAGGGGGGGGGGGGGGGGGGGGAATCTTTGAGGGGCAAGATTTGAAATAGTGTGCAAAATCGCACGATTTGTACTATTTATTATTAAACATTTCAATTTACGAATTATTATTAAACATTTCAATCTTGTGTGGTAAAAAACACAAAATTCGTCAAAAGTTCATGGCAAAAAAGTGCAGATTTCAACAAAGAATCGTGATAGAAAAATGTGAATTACGATTGTGGGGAAAAAATTGTGAATATCCTGAAATGGTCGCGGGTAAAAAAATTCGAGAATTTCGTCAAAATTTACTGCACTGGGTTAAAAATTGGAACCAGGCTTCTATTACAATGTAAAAAAAAATGCTGCAAAACGAGAAGAAACTTTAAATATCGTATAAAAATTTTCAGAGGAAAAAAATTACTATATTGAGTTGAAAGACTGAAACCTTATTTCTTTTACGAATGTCAAAATATGGCTCCGAAAAACCAACCAACCAACCTCCAGATTAATTTCAATATTCTGTGCTACGATTTCTCATTTTCAAAAGTTGGCAGGTCTGGTAATATTAATGACTTATAAAATTTTGTTTTTTAATTTGTAATTAAATGTGTTTATTTTCTTACCAGGCATATCATGAATATGTTGGTTTTGTATTGGCAATGAATGAGGCTGTTAAAGGAAAAAAGATATCTGACGTAACCATTACTTCGAATGTATGTATTATTTTTCTTATTATTTACTTTGCTTTTTAATAAAGTTTAAAATAAATTCCTTTAGCAGTTAGGTGGTATGAAGAATGCATAGGAATTTCTCAAGGCAAATTTTAGAGCTTTATTTATTCAAATTTATAGCTTTATGTATCTTTTATGCTTACCATCATGTATTATGCATTTTAATCAAAAAGAAAAAAAAAAAAAAAAAAAAAAAAAAAAAAAAAAAAAAAAAACTTGGTGTCTTTATGCAAGAAGTTTATTAAATATAAAGTTATACCAATGGATCAAAATGAATTTGTCTAACATTTGCTGAAGAAGTTTTTATTTTGAATTTAATTATATATTTTTTAATAATACTAGGGGACTCTGGCCCCTACGAGCTATGCTTGTCAACCCCCATCCAGTCACCGCAGACTCTAAATGCATGCTAATTTGATCGGCTTTAAAAAGATTTCGAAAGATTGAATTATAATTTAAAAAGCAGTGGCGATCTCCCTATAACCGGATTTCTATTCATTTCTCTTTGATTGGGGAATTTTAACGCCAAATATGCTGCGGTACTACTTGATTATCCTGTCAACAAAATTTCGCCAAATTATATAAATCGCCAAACCATTCGCCAAATTATACAAATTGACATAATTTTTATTTTAAATAACGAAAGAACAAATAAATTGGTACAACATTAATAAAAATACAAATAAAACGTCGAAATAAAAATAACTTGATGACGTAGACACGTGTAACTTGCTTAAAGTCAAGTTAATGTGACATTTACGATCAGCCATTATTGGCATTTAATCTTATAGTTTGGCGAATGATAGATTTTTGGTCGACGGATAACTAAGTAGAACCAAAGATACAATCGCTGTTTTCGTCTTTGATTAAGTAAAATAAATTTAACATTTCAAAATAAGCTAATATAAAATGAATTAAGTAAACAGAGTCTTTGTCTCCTGGTATTTTTTAACAAAGCAAAAAGAAAGTTCTTTTAAATGAGACATTTTAAATTAATCGTTTTTAATCTGACATAATTTTGACCAAGCTATTCTCTCTCTTTTAAATATTCACGTGAAAATACTTTTGTTAGAAATGAAATATTATCTGCACTTTCCTAACAAAAATAGTTGAAAAGATCCTCTCAAAATATCAAATAAATGTCTAGCGCAATTTCTAAATTTAAACTGTTTTGCAATATTATTTTGTGTTCATTTTATGTAATAGCTGTAATGTGATGTAAATATGACATAATTTCTCCTATTTAAGACTTCTAACGCATGTTAATGAATTTATTATTTTACAATATCCTTTCTCTTTTAAAATTCACGTATATAGTTTTTATGACATAATTTTTGATAAGTTCCTGCTTTTGTACATAATTATTTAATTCTAATTCCAAATGATTTTTTTGTTTATAATAGTCACGTGTAAATAAATTTTTAATTTGAAGAAAACATTATTTGCGCTGTTTATACAGTTGGCAACAGTTTAAATTAATACAATTTTCTAAAATAATGTAAAAAATATTTCTAGAAATGCTGAAAATTTGAATTTAAAATAGAAATAAAACCTCAAAAAATGAGTCAAATTAAAAAAAGAAATACCGTCTGCACACCGGGAACTTCAAACGTATAAAATGATCTAAAAATGATTAAATTCCCATGATTAGTTTTTTCTCCTATAAAACTTTTTTAGTGGAATGATTTTGTCCAACTTTAGCTTTAAATATCTCTTAAAATAATTCTCCGATTTGAAAACTGTCTGCATCAGCGTGTTTATCAAACATTTCTGTATAATACCACCGATTTTCATATTTTTGTACGCATTATTTTTCTTATTATTAACGAAGAAAGACCTCCAGTCACAAAAAATTCAAAACCGGCGGCGGTGACAGCGGTAGCTACTTTTTTTTAGAATAGAGATATTATAATAGTTTACATTTATATATATAGGAAAGAGTGAGTTACGTGTGAACATGGGGCAGATCACAATTTTCCAATAATTATGTTCTGTTTTTTTTTATTTGAAAATTTTTTTTAAAAAATGGCAACACATGTAAACATATAGGGATAAATATTTGAAACTCTTTGCCATTTTGTTTGTCTTCAGTATCCAAAATACATTTTGCAGATCTAAAAGTAAAATCTCAGTTCTAACTTTGGTAAGGGATGAACTTAATTAATTAATTTATTTATTTGAATTTTAATGTTTTGACATACACTGTGAATACTAATAAGTACTTCTGATAAAGCTTTTTTCTTTTTTAAAATAGAGAAATATTAATGATTTATCGATTTAACTTTAGCAGTTATATGGGGCACTTGTGAACAGACTAGTTAGGGCAGATATGAACAGTTCACAAGTGCTTCAATAATCATTCTGTGATATATTGAAAAGGATGAAATTCTAGTTAAATTCTTGAGAAAGAACCTCAGCTCCAATACCTATAATTTTTCTAAAATAAAAGACATTTTCGTTGTACAAAATCGTGATGTTGTATTGAAATTTCCACAACCATATCTGTCAGCAAGTACACAAAAGAGCAACAAGCTCATTTTAATGTTTTCTAAAATGCAATACCATATACAATCGCATATGAGCCGAAAAATTTTGACCTAAAATTGTCTTTAAAAAAAGTGAGTTGCCTTATATGCAGGTAAGAGTTAGGGAGAAAAGTTATAAGCCACAGAGCTTTCTGTGGCTTATTTTTGGCTTGGCAAATTGATGTTTAATCAACAAATCATTTAAAGATAGATTGCTAAAAATCTGGATTTAGTGGATGTGTTCGCCAAATGTGCAGAAAACAAAGGGCGGCAATATGAAAAGAGTGGGAATCGATGTTATCGCCTCTGGTTAAAGATGCATAGATGACAATTCCAAGGTAGATGATTGTGAAATTATTTAAAAAGTGCAGTATTAATTAGCAATGCTATGGATGGCACTAAGGACGATTTTATTTACGAAAGTGATGATAAAAATTTATCAGATGCGGAGATGTATCAGATCATCAATCAGACTTTTATGACAAGGAAGCAAAGAGACGGGAGTTAATACAGTGCAGGACCTATTATGCGGAATCCTCAGGGCTGAAGCCTTTCTGGTATTTGAATTTTTTGGATTTCGGGTCCTTTTAAAATTTGTAATATCCCCCCCTCCCCATCTCCCCAAAATCTAGAATTTTTCAAAAACATAAAAATAATCAAAATTTAAACAATTCCATGTAGAATATGAATAAAACTTACCCGTATGCTTATTTTTATTAAAAGAAAAAAGATAGAATTCTTATGGGCAAATCAATTGATAAGTGTTGTAAAAATGTTGTCTGAACAAATCCTTGGGCAAAAGTGTTTAGTGATTAAAGTTTAAATGCTTTTTTGTTACAGCCATTTTCAGGTTTTTGGTAATTTCCCCTTCAAGATTCTTTGAAATACGGCCTTCTCAGAAATGTGTACTAAGTTTACTAGTGGTTTTTTTTTCTTCAATCTATATTTACATAATTATCTAGCATCATAGATGAATTTATGGCTATTATTATGAGACATATGTATATTGTGTATCGCTACCACTATTATAATGACTTAATATTTTTTCATGTCTCCAATCATGTGAATAGTGACACCCTTCACTGTTTGCTGTCAGCAGAAGTATGCATCTGCTTACTGAAGGATTAGATAAGCCTGGTGTGGGATATTGCATTTGTACATCTGATAATTGATTTAGCTATTAAATTATAAAAAAAACTACAAATTTTTTATTATAATGTCATAAAAATTTCTTTTTTAGACTGTTAAGAAGATGATTGAATTACTAGAAACTTTGGACAAATGGATTGATGAAATTCCTCCTATTGAACAACCTCAGCGTTTTGGTAACAAAGCTTTTAGAACATTTTACAGCAAGTTAAAAGATGTAAGAATTTTAATAAGGGAATATTTGAACTATTTTCATAAATGTTTTTTTTTCCCTTGAAAAATTTATATTTGATTTATTTTTTTAATTTTTTAGTAATTTTTAGATATACAGTTGAACTTGGTTTATACGAGAAGCAAGGGAATTTGAAAAGTGATTGTATTAACCGTTACTCATAATACCCGTGAAGAAAAAAAAATCCCTAAAAACACATAATTAAACTAATTACTACTACTTAATTGCTTTAATTATCTGAATGCTAGAACTAATTTAATAAAAGTTAACATACAATATTCATTTTTACCTTCGTGAGTGTAATTTTCTTAGACAGGTCTTTTCTGTAGATAAAATCATGGCTCTGAAGTCAAAGCCTCTAATGAACTAGTTAGTAATTCCAAAGGATATGAAAGGCACACAGTAATGCAACTGATCACATCCCCATTTCTCAGAAAACTCAGTTAATGTTGTGATAGTCACTGTATTTTTCAAGCTATTGATTTCAAACATTCTTTTTATTCTAACAATATAATAAGAGATGTAACACCTGGTTTCAGGGTCTGGATTAAAAAAAAGAAAACAAATAAAGGTTTTTTTCTCTGCTCCTTCGTTTCCATGGCTCAGTTATACTCATATTGGCAATGGCTTATATTACAAAAAGACTGTAATTGAAGCAGTCATCTCTCACTTCTTTCTTTTATTCTTTCATGATCTCAGGATATTCCTTTGCATTTTCTTGGGAGGGAAAACTTCCCTTTGAAGCTTGAAATTCTATCTGATAAAATTAATAAATTATTACATTTTTTTCAAAATTTTTAATGCTGTTAATGTAATAATTATATGTAATATAATTTATAGGTACCATATTTTTCAGCGTACTACGTGTTTCTTTGTGTAAGATGTACCCCAAAATTTAACTTAAATGTTATTTGCAAAAAAAACGTGGAAGTAAAAGAATAACAATAGCAAATTTAAAAATAAAAATATTTATATTGTTTAATATCATTTATGGGCTATTATTTAATAATTAAAATGAGCAATTTTCATTCTTAAATAACACAAAATCTGCTGCTGTTAATCAGGGTTCATACACACCTGGAAAGCCAGAAAAACCTTGAATTGTCTAGAAAAATTATGATAAAAAAAAGTTAGTGAAAACGATAACTGTTCAAAAAATTCATAAAAAAGTTAGAAAAAAATCATAATCTTTGCTAAAATTGGGAAAAGTTGGAAAATATTTTACTACTTTTGCATATCAAATTTTCTCAAAGTTGCCTTTCAGTAGAATAGCTTATTGTTCTCACTAGCATCAGCTTTGTTAAACTGCTTATATTTTTGCTTTACCAACAAGACTAATTCGTCATCATACAGGTGGTATCTTAAGTAATTGTGGGACTATAAACAATTTCAAAAGCACAGGGAATTTGTATGGGTCCACATAAAATCTTATTTACACTATGTGCTATGAAGCAAATTTACTTATTTCCTCCACCCCCCTCTTAATAAATCCATTATATGGAATGTATTGTGATCATTTGATGAAAGGCCAATGTAATAAATGTTCTTCTGTTAAAATAAATTTTAGTAACAAATTGTACATTTTATATATGGCATATCCAGAAACTTTTATAAGAATACAGAAAATTGTTTCTTACATATTTATGTTGTATAATGCTGTAATTTGATGGTATAAGTTAATACTAAGTGTTATGTTTTTAAATAGATTTTTGAAATAATATATCTTAAAAAATATAAATCCCTTTAGATGTTAAGAGATTTATTTTACAAGAATAGGATTTTTTGCCAAGTAATAACTGTTTCATGCTGTATTCCTATTGTCATTTTAATACCTAGTCATGAAAAATATTAAAACATCAATTAACAATATTGTACTGGAAATTTTTTGTAAAACTTCAGTTTTTTTTTTCTTTCGTTTGAGTATGTACCCTGTAAATGAAGTATTTTCTTTTAGATATAAATCATAACATCATGTTGAAGGTTATTTATTTTCTTTTAACTGCATTAGTGTACATTATTAAAATCATGTGGTATTAATAAAAAATGTAAAAGATGAAAATATTAGTATCACTATGCCCCGGTAGCAGAAAGTTCGAGACGGAAGACGGGTGTCACAGATTTCCTTTTCTCGTTTGCAGAATATTTTTCTATCAAACTTTTATTTTGCTTTATATTATCTTTTGCTCTTTATCACTTAATACAAAAGCTTAAGATTATTATTAGTAAAATTAATAAAATGCATAATAACAAAGATAAGTGATCGTTTGATTAATTAATGCTTCAATTCTAAAATATTTTACCTGCAGATTATTTTCTGCCCCTGAAGTATCTGTTGCAGACACTTGGCGAATTTTTTGCTACTGGGCACTATGTTAGTAAAATAAATCACAAAAAAGAATCTCCTGTTTTTTTTTCTATTTTGGCAAGTCTACTAACGTTGCCTTCATATAACATGCCACCTCTTATCCTCTGTCTAGCTTTGTAAACTAAATTTAAAATATGTCATTTATTAATCATGAGCATGCATTGTTCTTTTAAATTGAAGTGAAACTGGTGGTGGAATTTTTAGTTGCATGCATTTTGTGCTTTAAAAGCACAATAAAGTAATAGTTAGTAAATAATTTGTCCATTAATTTTTTTATCTTTAAGGAAGCAGAATCATTGCTGAAATTAGTTTTACCTGAAGAATTGCATCCTGCAATTGTAGAAGTATCTGTATATTTAATTGAAAGTTTTGGTAATTCTACTCGAATTGATTATGGAACTGGTATGTATTATATGGTTGTTTTCTTTTAATAAGCGTAACTGGCTTTAATGTGTGTTTTTACCTTATTTTATTCATTGTTATATGTTTATTTGTTATTTATCTATTTTTTGAAAAGGAATTAGAAGGAAAATAATATGAATCTATATTAATAATAATAAAAAAGTCTTATTGATTCTTATTTTTTATTTTATTGCATATAAAATATATTAATGTTTTACTATGAAGTTGGTATATGAAATTTTGATACTTTCTTCTTGTAGGGGCCTTCATACGATAAAGAAAACAATAAGATTGAATTTGACGAGAAAAGCACATTTTCAAAAGCACCCTTTATTTACATTCTAAAAACCTCATCACATTGTACCTTTATGAAATAACTATCAATGTATCAAATTCACAAACAATTTCTTCAATATTTACACCGTTTAATACCTACATTGAGATGAAATTTGTTTAATATATGCATAAATAAATCATGTAATACAAAATATAAAACATATGACTACATAAATAAGCCATATAAAATTACGATATTTTTCTTTTCATATATTGGTTTGCCATTACATTTTTATGATTGCTTTTTAATATTCAGCAATAAATCACATTTCCTTAAGCCTGAGTTATGCTGTGGCCCCTATAGAAAGAAAGTGCCAAACATTTTTATTAATTAACTCTTAAGCAGAATGTTGAAAGCATATTTTATACTACTTGTTTATAATTAATTTTTAGTAGTGATAACAAGATTTGTGGAAAAACTTGTTTATTTTTTTATATATATATATAAATCATGTGTAAAGGTTTATACCAATATAATGCAACATTTTCTGTACAAAGTAGTGCACTTTAGTTAGAAAGGAATTTGTTAAAAACAATTCAGTGTTTACATTTCAACAATTACATTGATAACTAAACAAAATTAAACTTTGTTTTGCTACAATCATTGATTATCATGGCCTATAGTGCCCAACTCTGTTTTCTTGACCATGGGCCTGCATTACATATGCTGTACAGCATGTGTCCTAGTCATGTGGTCAACCTATCTTTCACTGTTTAGTTCTCAAGCAAACTTGGTGTTCATTTTATCCACCCTAATGGATGAAAAGTTGAGTTAACCTTGCCCAGTCTGGAGTCAAACTTTGGCCCTATAGCATGGTAGTACCTAGTATGATGCACTAACCACTGAACTACTGGCCTTCATTACATCCATAAAATATTTTGATTTCTCCTACATATTGCGATTATATGATTTATCTAATATTTAAAAGATTTTTATTATCTGTCATAGTTTTTGTTTTTATACATTTTTTGTTTATTAATGTTAGATCAAAAAGAATAGCCTCTTCCTCTCTTTTTTATAACTCATTACATCCTCTGCACCAAGTTGGTTGTTGAAATTTTTAGATGTTACCTAGACCGTGATGCTAGATAACTTGCAATGAAAAAAATTCATTATAGTGTCATGGCCTTGCTAGAGCATTTCTTGAATTAAATCTAAAACATTGAATTTCTTACTCAGTTCTGTAGAGGTCAAATTTCATGTTGACTATTTGTAGATCATACTGTTCGATAGGACATTTCAGTTATCTTCACCAATTGTAAAATCCTTAAGGATACATTTTTACACATGATTACTCACTACTTAATGTAATTATTAAAATTAAATTTTCACCATCTGAAAATGCATGTACGATGCAACATACCTGTCTCCTTAAATATTTTCAAGAAGACGATACATTTTGGAAATTGTGCTTAAATAAGAATTTCAGAGTTTATTGTGTTTTCAAGAATACTTTTAGTTTAGAGAAATACTTTTAAAAATGCAGCATATGAGTATCTTACATCTACTTTCTGATAATAAAAATCAAATTTTGATAATTATATTGGGTAATGAATGATCATTACTGAATTTGTTTAAATTTCCAAATATGTTAACATGAGATTTTGCAATCCATGTAGTAAAAACCTGTTTCATGAAGCCATCCTCTTAAATGTCATAGTTTTTTCAGTTAAATGCATATTTGAATAAATGTTGCTTATTAGTGTGTATGTAATAATATTTTCAATGCTTGAATGTAAGTGTTTTGGATCTTTAATTCTTATTCTTGATCAAAAGTTTTATGTGTAGGTGATTCAAAATGTCATTTTTTTACTTAGCTCTTGGGTATATTTTTTATTACAAATATTTGAAATAATAAAATGCTTGTTAAATGTTTCATATTCACCCTTAATTTATATTTTCAATACTCATCTAACTTTGTTTCAAATATCACCAGAATTATTATTCATTAGAAACAATAATAGGATCAATCTAAAACAAAATATTCTAAAGTTTTTGCAGCAGAACAGTGAAGTGAACAATTAAATTCATATAAACAGTACAAATACCTGTACAAGAATTACTTTCAGATGCATATATATATAATTTATAAGTATTTAAAATACATCAAAATATCTTAAAATACATTTAAAAAAAAAAAAAAAAAAAAAAAAAAAAAAAAAAAAACAGTACATTTTCAACCTTTACAAGGCTGTCATCAATGGGATTTAGATGTTATTATTTTCTTTGAGCTTCTTCAAGAATTGTCTAGAAGAAAATTATTTCAATTTAAAAGTTGTATCTCAGGTGAGATGCCAGATAAAGTTATTAAAATATTCAACAAAATGAGCTTTCATTTATTATGCAGCAAATTTCTCCATACTCCTTGGATATCGTATGATAGTGCATTGTTACAAGCTGTATCTTTATTGGTGATTATTTCAATTGATTCTCTTATAAATAGATCAGATAAATAGTCAGATTAAATAAGACCCCATACTGCATTATCAAGATTAGCTCAAACTCAACCTATAAAAATAAATTTTAATAAATTGAAAATTATATTCCGTACAAATAATTACAGGAAGCTATTATAAGATAATCAATTGAAATAATCGCCAATAAAGATACAGCTTGTAACGATGCACTATCGTACAATATTCATGGAGTATGGAGAAATTTGCTGCATCATAAATGAAAGTTCGTTTCGTTGAAAATTTTAATAACTTTATCTGGCATCTCACCTGATATATGACTTTTAAATTGAAATCATTTTCTTCTAGACAATTCTCAAATTAGCTCAAAGAAAATAATAACATCTAAATCCCACTGATGACGGCCTTGTGAAGGTTGGAAACATTGCTTTTAGGGTTTCTTTCATCTGACGAAACCCTATTCATCTCGCTCCTCTGTCTGTCCGTCTGTCTGTCCGTCACAGAGCCCGTTCTCAGAAACTATACATGTTGGAGACTTGAAATTTTGCATACTTATAGCTGAACACTTCACATCAAATGACAAACCATAAAATTTTGAAAAAGTCGTACATTTAATCCTTTGGGCTCTCATATATGTATTTTAAACAATTCTTTCTAAGTGAGCCCCTAATTAAGTTGGAGGCGTGAAATTTGCCTACTTATAGCTGAACACCTCACCTCAAACGACAAATCATAAAATTTTGAAAAAGTCGTACATTTAACCCTTTGGGCTCCCACATGTGTATTTTAAACAATTCTTTCTAAGTGAGACCCTATTTAGGTGGGATGCGTGAAATTTCGCATACTTATAGCTGAACACCATCATGCGACAAATCATAAAATTTTGAAAAAGTCATACATTTAACCCTTTCGGCTCCCACATGCGTATTTTAAGCAATTCTTTCTAACTGAGCCCCTTATTAAATTGGAGATTTGAAATTTTGCATATTTATAGCAGAACACCTGAGGCCAGGCGACAAATCATAAAATTTTCAAAAAGTCTTTATTTACTCCTCCGTGCTCTAACTTGTGTATTTTAAGCAATTTTTCTAACTTCCTCCCTTTTCACCTGGGTAGCACTTTTCCAACTTTTGCCAACCCCCATTTGACCATTCTTTCTTATTATGCACCATAGCCTTGCATATTTTAGTTCCACTTTTTACCGCCAGGGGCGCCTACTTATCTTGGGTGCTATGGGCCCAATCCCCACGACTAATATAGGTATCTACGGATAGAATGTAAAACGGAGTTTCGTTCGGATAGAGGTTTGTTTAGAATAGAGTGCGCCCCTGGTTGCGAAATGTGGAACTAACAGATTTTTTAAAAGGATAAAGTGTTTTGAAAGGAATATTAAACGAAACCCTCTGTGCGATCTGTGATCACACTTACCCACTTGTTTTTTTTTTTTCTTTCCTAATGTATTTTAAAATATTTTGAAGTATTTTAAATACTTATAAATTATATATATATATATATGCTCTTGAAAGTAATTCTTGTACAGGTATTTGTACTGTTTATATGAATTTAATTATTTAACTCAAGGTAAATTGAGCACTAGAATTTTAACTTCAATTTAGTGAAGTGAACAGTTTTGTATTTTATTAAGTACAGTTTAGAGCCATTTATCCAGAATGCTTGGTGTCAGATGTTATCTGGATAACTTGTTGGGAATTGAAGCAAAACCCATTGTATCAGACGTATAAGTGGATAGGTCTTTGTTTCTGATTCAAAATTAAATAAATCAGATCCTATCAAGATTAATAATTTTGCAGAAAAATAAAAATGTTTTACATCTAAATATGCCTGTTTAAAATTTTGAACAATGGTAAAATGAAATACTATTAACAGTGAAAGAATGGGAATTCAGAAATAGAGACTTGTTAAATGGCAGCTAATAAATTTATTTTTAAGCATTTCATAAATTTCCATCTGTTTTTTTTTTTTTTTTTTTTCAAAGATAGTTCTTAAATTTTATAAATAGCTATAGTGTGATATTCATTCACAAAACCTTTTTGTTTCATGCAGCTGTTCTTTAGAAAATTCAACACATTTCACATTTATTTTCCTGTATGTTTTGATCTGCAGTTTCATCATCCTCAGTGTTGTCTTTTAATTTTGAACTATTTAGACTATTTTCATGTTTGAGCATTGATATTCTACAGAAATATCATTGTCAGTAAGAAAACACCCTCATTAATATCAGCTTTGCTAAAAATATTGCTTTTTAAAGCATTTTCTATCTTTGTTTTTGTTTGTTTGTTTTTTCAGCTCATATTAAAGCCGTTTTTCTTTCAAAATTTTTAATCTTAAAAAATAACAGTCATTGGAAGATATTCAATTGATTGAAAGTACGATTCTAATTAACTGATTTCTGAATAAATGGTTTTATACTGCACTTTTATCACCTTGAATACCTTGAAAATATGAAATCATCCTGGAATAAATAAAACTGTAATTTGGATGTGCCGTATTAGTAGTGATAGATTATTTCTTTTAGGACATGAAATGTTTTTTGCTATGGTTTTGTACTGTTTATTTAAAATTGAAGCTTTCAAAAAAGAAGATGCAGACCAAGTTATACTAAAAATATTTGACAGGTAAGTTTTAATTTCATAAGTTTTTAGAAACGTTTCATTATTTTTAATACACCAGCTTAATTTCATAGCATCATTATTTTTTGTTAAATAGGTATATTTCATTAATGAGAAAGTTACAAGTGACATACAGAATGGAACCTGCTGGCAGTCATGGTGTATGGAGTTTAGATGATTACCAATTTTTGCCCTTCATTTGGGGAAGCTCACAACTCATAGGTTGTCATTTGTTCCATGAATTATTTTCTTAAATTTTATGAAACAAGTTTTATTTGAATGGATGTTTTCAAATTAATTCTTTGAGTTATTTACTTAATCTTTAATGTCCCAAGTTTTCTTCTTTTTTTTAAATCAAAAATCCAGGTTTTTTTGTAATTTTTTATGAGACCCGTAAATTGTGATTCTTAGTAACCCTTAGCATCATTCACTGTTCACAACAAAAATATTTCTAAATGAAAATTTCTTTTCCAATTATAAATATTTAAAGAAATGATTTGGGTAGAGTTATAAATGCTCTACATCTACATAATCCCTATAAATACTGGTTTAGTTAGTTAATTTTAGTAGACAAAATTTTTCTAAAATTCATTTAATGATTACATGTATCATTTAACATATTTTCCAAAATTCAGAAAAAAGGCTTTGGAAGGTGAAATTTTTATTAATTCATAATTTGGGACTTAAGACATAGTAGGTTAAGGGTGTATTCGAAAAAATATTTTTCCACCCTCAACAGCTCGAAATTTTCTGAGACATTTTCGGACTCATTTTTAAAAGTAAAAACATGAAACTTGCTGGGGTGATTTCTGAAGACATGTTTAACATGCCGTGTGATTTCATTTTCATCTCAATTAATTAGAATTTGATTTTTAAACAATTATTTTCTCAGTATGACCATTTTTTTCATTCCCAGATCGCCCGCTTCGGAAAATTCGGTTCAAAACGTCAACTTTGACAGCGTTTTTTACAGTATTTTCTGCATTTATCAAAAAATTAAGAAGCACGGCACATTATATAGTTTCTAAATAAGAGAATTTCCCAGTTTGATGCGTTTGAGAGCAAAAATGAATTTTAAAATGAATCAGAAAATAAGCAGTTTGGATCGGAATACACCCTTAAATGTTATTATATTACCAACATTGATCATTTATCAGTGAAATTACAGTTAAAGAGTTTAATTTAATTTAAAAGTTAGATATTTAATATCTATTTATCACTAAGATTTTGCATATAGAGTATGTTATTCCAACTGTATTTAGATTTCTTTACTGTAATAAAATTGTACTTTTTTTTTTTCATACAAATTATAACTTATTAATATATATGATGTTTTTCTTTTAAAAAAATTATATTCTTTAAGCGTGTATGTAATTTATTATGTATGTAATTTATTACACAAAATTTCCAATAAAAAATGATACAGATAACACTGTTTGAAAACAGGCATTTTTACTTTGGTTCGTTGAATGTAACAATAGCTCAAAAAGAGTATTAGTTTATAGATCATGAAAACTTTAATCAGTCTGGGCTTTTAAAGAATTTGTGTTTTGATCTTTATTGACAGTAAATTCTTATGAGCTTTTATTTTAATTCTAATTAATTCAAATGTTGAGTAATATCTCAACTGATGCAGATGAAGCTGATGATAAATGTAAACAGAAGAAAACATTGTCAATTCCTAGAGGGATTTTTTTTTTCTTTTTCAGAATTTTCTCTTATGATATGCCATTATATTTGTGTAGAAAATGCTTGTATGACACTCACATATATATTGGAAGCAAGATAATAGCCTGGCTCACTTATTTTGAAAGCCATATTTGATTATGTTATCAAAATCTTGTTATAAGTTTAGTAATTAATAATCATATAGTAAATAATGCTTCAAACTATTTTTATTCACATTTCAGTAATGACACAAAGGTTCATACAGACTTCTTACAGTCAGTTACAGGCAGTCATCCAAATATATTGACAGGGTTCATACAGGCTCATTGGAAACTCCTTAGAAATGAAAAATTTTCCAGGGAGTACTTAACTATTTAAATAAACAAAATACTCCTTAAAAACTCCTTAAATTATCTCAAAACAAAATTTAGCTTTGATCAGTGATCAAGAGCAGAAAATGCTGACTTGTATCTTACAACACAATAAATAACACTGCTTGTATAATCATCTTTCTTCAGTATGCATGGTATGAAAGAAATTAAAGGAAGTATAATAAAAATCTTCTCCTGTTTTAAAATGAAAAGTTCAAGTGTTAAAATGTGCTCTTATTCAGGCGGGAGGGGTGAGGGAAAAGTGAAATTACTGTTTTTTTTTTTTTTTTTTTTTTTTTTTTTGTATATGCCAGAGACTTGGAGCTGGAGCCGGAGTGTTCCGCTGCTGTGTTCTCCCTGGAGCTAGAGCCGGAGCTGGAGCACTAAATTCCCCCCTGCTCCAGGGCTCCTTTAGTTTTTTAATATTCTTTTAAATATTTTTTTTCAGTCTTTTAAATTTCCAGGCGTAAAATATTTTAATTACGTCATTATAGTATTTTAATTATATCATTGTTTAGTTTTTTAAATTAGAGATGGAAACTTCTCACAAAAACATGGTAGCACTACTTCACTTCTACTTTCTGCTTGAGCTAAGTTGCAACACTATTTGAAAACAAATATGATCGCCTGCTGTTTACAAGTATAATTGTACAGTTTTGATTGTTTGAAAAGTGTAGAAGAAATTTAAGATTTTTGTGTTTAAAATTCTACCAAACTTTCTTTTTTTTTAAGTAAAAGCTAAAAGATGTCAGATTTTCTGAACAAGCATGTCAAATTTGATGGGAAGAAAAATGCATTTTGTCAGATTTTTAATGAAGGTAAAGGAAGAATTTGTGAGCAAAAAATTAACTGTGGAAATTAAAATTTGTAACTCAAAAGTGCAAAGTTGGAGCGGTTGCCAGAGCCGGAGCCACAGTATTTTATCTGGGAGCGGAGCTGGAGCATCAAAAATTTTTAGGCTCTGGGTCACTGGTATATACTGCATATTTGTTTTTGCTTTAAAGTCCTGGTGCATGTGATACTATATTTAGTATTTAAGATTTCACTAGCTTCTGTATATGATCATTAGTCACTGCATAAAATGGCTGACTGGCAATTTCATACTCAAATTTATGAAACCATTAAGCAACACATTGTGAATTCTGTGTAATTTTAGCATTAATTACAAGATATTAATAGAATAAAATCTGTTTTTCTCTCCAAATAAGGTATTAAAAATTAGAATGGGTGTATGCGTTACTCGAGAATGCGGCATACATGAAAAAATAAGGCGAGTCCTTTAAAATTCTTTGACTCCTTAGAAGTTTTCTAGACTCCTTGTATTTTTTCTTCTTAAGTCTGTATGAACCCTGATTGAAAATAAATTTTAATGCATATGTTTCTTAAGCAAAAATGATGAATTATAGGAATTTTGGAAAGAAAAAAACCCCACTTGACAAAATAGTAGACTTTTTCAAGTAAGCTCATTAAGGTTGTTTGGGCTGGACCCACTTTGGCAGATTCTGTACACTGTTCACAAATTGCTTGAGGGAAGCTTATAACTAATTAAGTAGGTTAGCCCCAATATTCATTCTGAATAACTGGAAATATTTTAAGGTTCATATTTTTAAATTTAAATGTTACACTTGCTATTCACAGAGTTGGTCAGTTGTCAGAGTCTTAATACTTTTGAAAAGAAAAATGAAATTGTTTCAAAAAACTAATGTATCTTTTTCTTATTTATTTGTAATCTGTTGGATTTCTGATATCTTCAGGGTTATTAGCCAAATTTATCTCGTATATATTTTATCACACTCTGTTTCAAAGTTTTAGACACAAGCATAAAAAGCCATTCGAAAAAGTCTAAGAATTAAATGAATGTAGTATGTTATGTATATGATTACTAGTATTAAAAAATGCTCTGACGAGCACCAAAAAAGGCTAATATGTTTTTAAGTATGAAAAAGGGTTTGACAAGTGCTTCTAATTGAGCATGAAAAAGGACAAGGGGTCCCTTCTTGGCTGCAGCTCACTGTCAATGCGAACTTTGAAAAAATCATATTTGAGCTTTTTCCATATAAAATAAATTTGCGGTCCTTTAGTAAAACTTTCCGTCGTGCTTTACATGTTAACTGCACTGTTGCAGTGTTGTACTGCGCATGCGTCTGCAATGCAACTTTGTACAGTACACTGTGTACCATTATTTCTCTATAGATTATACTACACTGTACATTCCTATTATGCTTTTGATTTTTGAACCTCAGCGCACACTCACACTGTGCTTTTGTACTTCCGTATTAATGGTGTATGCGTTTAATGTTTGTTTATAATTTACATGCATTGCTTTACTGCATAGTACATTGTACAGCCACTTGCATATAATTTCAACAATCAATGAATGCATTATACTGTTATGCGTGCACATGTGGAATTGTTCCTGTGCAGAGTGCTGCAACAGTCTGCAATGCACTACAAATCAGTTTTCTGTACAGTTCTACACTGCAGGTGTGCTTGGTGGTCCTGCATGAGTGTGATACGCTGCAGGAACTAAGGTTTTTGGTACTATGTCGCCTTACATTCATGTTTAATCAGGCTGCGTCTTTACTGGCTGTGTCTTTATACTACACATTTTTATCGTAACTGTGACTGATTTTTTTTATATGAAAAAAGCGCAAATATGATTTTTTCAAAGTTGGCATTGACAGTGAGCTGCAGCCAAGAAGGGACCCCTTGTCCTTTTTCATGCTCAATTAGAAGCACTTGTCAAACCCTTTTTCTTACTTAAAAACATATTAGCCTTTTTTGGTGCTCGTCAGAGCATTTTTTAATACTAGTCATTTAAATTGTTTGATTATTATATATTGAATATAAATAAACCTGAGTTGCTTTTAAATATTCCCAATACTTTTTTTCTTATTTCGCATAATAATGCACTATGTAACCAAGTAATGCACACTGTTTTAAGAGGTTCAAGGTTTTTTAATAAAATTCACGTTATTTTTATTCATAATTTAATTTATTTGGGCTCCCTTAAATATAATTAATTCCTTAAACTGATATTAGTTTTTGTTGCATTAAAATATCTCAATTTGTTGATTATCTCTAAACAAGTAAACCCTATTGGTTTACAATGGAAGTCTATAGGAATTTGACGATATATCGCCAAGTTGGTGACAAACTTGGCGGTATTTGGCGACAGAACAGGGTCCCGCCTATGGTAACCCCCCTTATAGGTATGGAGATGCATAAAATGCTGTTCTATAACCAATGAGATGCGTTTCATTCGAGCGTTGCCATTAAACAATTAACAAATAATCGCGATTTCTGTGACACATACGATAGCGTAATATATATATATAGATTATCGTGGAAATCGAAGGTTTAGGCCACATCGTATTGTTTAGCTAGACCGGTTATATTAACATCGTTCTCATGTTTTGCTACAATTTCTTTTATTGAACAGTAATTCATTTAAGCTTCTTACTACTGCTATCGCTAAGCCCTTTGTCATTCTTAGAAGCCATAATGAGAACTAAAATTAGCACAAACCTGAGTAAAAGTAAAACAAAAAGTTAATTTTTTTACAGTAATAAAGGTACACAAAGCACTCTGATATGCTCACCTTACTCCAAACTTGACTAATAACAAGAGTTATGAGAGGGTTGCCAACTGAACTATTCGGATGCCTTGGTCGTGAACCGAGATATTGCACACCAACCAAGTCAAATTTTGATCACCGAAGTTGGACATAAACCAAACTGGTTATAAACAGAAGCGATCGTGAAGCGAGGTTCCTCTTATATTTTGACCTATAAGTTTGCAAATATGGCATTATTTATATATTCAATGGCGGTGATCATTAGGCATCTTGGCGATTTTGGCGATGAAACTCATCGATTTCAAAGTAACGTTCTGAAGTGTACTTGAACTACCACAGATGTCATATATGCACCATGTTGACGCGATTTTTTTCTGACGCCAATGTCATATACGCACCGGGGTACTTAACTGGTGCCAAAGTTTTGTTATTTTGCTTGATATGGTAACCCGGATGTTGTTGTTTATTTATTAATAAATTGTTTATTTACTTTTATTTTCTTTTTAAAAATTATATAAATTGTTTTGTTCTATTGTTATTAATTAAACTTTTTAAATTTTATTGTTAATCCCTTTTTAAAAATATATATGAAACTGGTATTCGAAAACGAGGTTTTCGCCAAATTGGCGTCAGAAAAAATATCGCGCCAACATGGTGCGTATATGACATCTGTACCATACTTGGTACAACTTGATTATCCTGTCGACCAAAAAATTATCGCCAAACTATAAGGTTAAATGACAATAATGGATGGTAGTAAATGTTACATTCATTTGACATTTAACACGATACACGTGTTTGTTACGTCATCAAGTGATTTTTAATTCAAGTTTTGGCAAAGGTGTCATATACGCCGCATATTTGCGTGGTTTTTTTGACGCCAATGTCATATACGCACCGGGTACATAACTGGCGCCAATGTGTTGTTATTTTGCTTGATATGGTAACCCGGATATAGATGATATATTAAGGAGGTTGGCACAGATGTCATATACGCCCCATATTGGTGCAATTTGTTTCTGACGCCAATGTCATATACGCAACAGGTACTTAACTAACGCCAAAGTGTCGTTATTTTGCTTGATATTTTAACCCGGATATTGTTGTTTATGCTGTTGATGTTTTCGAAAATTGGCGTCAGAAAAAAATCGCGCCAATATTGGGCGTATATGACATTTGTGCCACGAGGTTTTTGCCAAATTGGCATCGGAAAAAATCGCGCCAATATTGAGCGTATATGACATCTGTGCCCAAGTTTTTATTAGTATTTTTATTAATGTTTTACTAATTTATTTATTCTTCCGTTATTTAAAATAAAAATTATGTCAGTTTGTATCATTTGGTGAATAGTTTGGCAAAATTGATCGACGGGATAATCAAGTAGTACCGTATATTTTTGCTGTACATTTTCGACAATATCTCAAGCAAAAGTACCTAAAGTTAAACGAAACCCTAATTATTTAAGGCACAGGTGTCATAAACACAACGGGTTTAGCGCGTTTTTTTTCTGACGCCAATTTGACGAAAACCTCGTTTTCGAATAGCAGTTACATATATATTTTTAAATTACTTTCTTTTATTTTAAAAAGGAAATAACAATAAATAATGAAAAGTTTAATTAATAACTGTAGGACAAAACAATTTATATAATTTTAAAAAATAAAATAAAAGTAAATAAAAAAGTAATTAATAAATAAACAACAATAGTTCAGTTACCGTATCAGGCAAAATAACGCCATTATCGCGCCAGTTATGTACTCTGGTGCATATATGATATCTCTTCCTTATTTAAAATAGATGGAATGCTATTTTTTAAGGTATGCTTAGTATGTGAAGTATTTATATTACTGCATACCTATTGCTTGTGTAAGTCAGGATGTTATGATGATAATTTTAAAAAAACTTACATTTAGCTCCTGAACAGAAGCTTGGGATTTACCCTGTTTTTTTTTCCTATCAACTCGTTTGTGCTCCATTGTGTCTATTACTCCAGTTCAAAATATTAATCAAGAAAGTTTATGTATATATTTATGAAAATTATGCATTATTTGCTTAGGTTGATGTCGGTTTAAAAAATACAAAAATCTACCAGTTGAATTTCAATTTTTATTGACTTATAAAAACAAAAGTAGATGTGTTATCCTTTTTTTTTAAAATTATTGTACTGCTTTTTAGGGAGGGGCAACACGAAAGAAATTATTGAATTAGAACATTAAAAAATGAAAAGGAGAGATTGCTATAATTTTATGGAGACATTATAAAAGACAAATTCGATTTTCTCAGCGACCGTCAAACATACAAAGATGAAAAAAAAAATCTATTTTATGTTTGAACAAGAGGATCAAAATAAAACAAAAAAGAAGTTAATCCACTCACTGGAACGTTAGCAACTCTTTGTTGAATTTTGTGTCTTCATTTTTTCGTTTAATGTTAAATAAAAAACTACTGAAAGCTACAGTAATTTTTTAAATGCCACCAGTTTATTAGTCTCGTCGAGTTCTATCTTTCAAAAGAAAAATCATTGTCGTATGTCAACTGGTTCGCCAGAAATTTAAGAAAGTTGTTTGCATTTTCTATTTCTTAATCATATTATAGCTTAACGCTGCCGCGTTTGCTATGATAAACAATATGAAAAATATCATTTTGTGTTAATTTATTGAAAAATGTAGAAATTCTTTACTTATTTTAATAAATCACAAAATAAGGTATCCTATAATTATAGACACTGTTTTATGGAAAACTTTAATATATTTACAAATGCAAATTCTTAATAGTGTTTCCATTACATTTTATCACTTCAACTATGCAATTTCCCATTAAAATTATTAAATTTTGGATACAGTTTATAGCATGCTCAATTGCTGTTTTAAGCTCACTGATAAAAAAATATTGCCCATTTTCATATGTTTTTTGAGCTAATTTTCTTAAGCCAGTCCATATCTTTAATATTATTCTAATTAAACCATGCTTTTGTTGAGTTATACATGAATTGATGCTCCGTCTGGTTTACAAACACAATTAGGTGTTCCAGGTAAAACCAGTAATAGAATTAAATGATGTTCTAATACACTGCTGGCCATTAAAATTGCAACACCATGAAAGATTGAAAATACAAAAAAGATATCTATTGTACGTAAACAGTATGGCATGAAAAGAAAATGATTAAATTTGTAAACAGTTTGGTGGTTTATAAGGGTGCGAAATTGGTAGAAACAGCTGCTCTCCCTGGCAGTTAAAACGGCCCTTATCCGGTTAGGCATGGAGCCGAACTGGGCTTGGAGGAAGCAAAACCAGTCATAGAATTAAATGATGTTCTAATACACTGCTGGCCATTAAAATTGCAACACCATGAAAGATTGAAAATACAAAAAAGATATCTATTGTACGTAAACAGTATAGCATGAAAAGAAAATGATTAAATTTGTAAACAGTTTGGTGGTTTATAAGGGTGCGAAATTGGTAGAAAGAGCTGCTCCCCCTGGTAGTTAAAACGGCCCTTATCCGGTTAGGCATGGAGCCAAACTGGGCTTGGCGGACAGAAATGGGCTACTCATTCCATGCTGCTTTAAGTCTATGCCACACTTCATCAACCGTATTAGCTGGAGAAGGGTGACGGACTAGTCTCTAAGCAATTCATGACCAAATGTTTTCAATGGGTGACAGATCTGGAGAACATGCAGGACAGGGCAACAATCGAATACCCTGTTTATCGAGGAAGGTCACAGCATGGCGTGCAAGATGTGGTCTTGCGTTATCTTGCTGGAAGATGGCGTTTGGCAGGCCTCGAAGACAGGGCACAACCACTGGACATAAGATGTCAAAAATTTATCGATCTGCATTCAAATTACCGTCGATCCAAACTAGAGATGTGCATATCGTGTAACCAATGGCTCCCCAAACTATCACACCAGGTGCAGGGCCCCTATGCCGATATCGAATGTAAGCTGGCAACAGGCGTTTTCCTCGGAGCCTCCAGACAAGTATACGACCATCAGAATACAGCACATACAACCGGGACTCGTCTGAAAAGACGACATTGTGCCAGTAATGCATCCAACTTTGTCGTTCGGCACACCAGAGTCGCCGACTCTCTCTATGCTGCATTGTCAAGGGAAGCCACAGTACTGGTCGCCGTTCAGACAGTCCACACTGCTGCAAACGTCATTGCACCGTATGAGCGGATACTGAGTGTGCTTCAAACATGCCCATTTCCTGACTAATGGTTCGTGTTGTGGTTGTACGGTGTTGCAGGGCCGAGCTCACAATATGTCTGTCCTCTCCGGCGTTAGTCATGGGAGGGCGTCCGGATCCTGCATGCCGTTCAGCATGAAACCTCAGCAATCCATTGATACCATATTTGCATGACAGTGGTTAGATTTCGACGAATGCAAGGGGCGATATCACGGAAAGATAATCCACGCTCTCGATAGGCAATGATACTGCCTCTATCGAATACCAACACTTAGTGATAAGCATTTCTTATTATTATTTGAGGCATAACACGATATTCTGAGCAAAGATCGACCTTACAAAGTGCGTTCTGAATGAGAAATCCACTATGCAACTTTTTCTTTATGCAGTGCTTCAGATGTCGTTCCTAAAACTTTTTTTAAATCTAAAATTTTGATAAAATTTCCTCCTTTGAAACCTTTTTAGTTCTCGGTATTTCAATGAAATTAAATAGTAATTCAAGAACAAATCAAACAATTGTTCTAAAGCCATAAAAGTGACAAAAGTAAGATGATTTTGATTTAGAAGAATTATAAGGAAAAAACAATATTTTAAAAGAGTAGACAATAATAAAAATATTTTTTCAATTTAAAATCAGATGGTGTCTATATTTATGGGACAGGTGATTTTTTATTTTTTTTTAATTTCTGCACCATTTAATTAATTAATTAAATGGTGCTCCAATTTATTATTACCTCATGTTTTATACAGCTAATCTGAATAAATCAATGAATAAAAACACCTTGAAACTTTTCAACATAACTGTTCATGACTATATTATTTGAAATAATATACATTGAATAATTCTTATTACAGGTCATCCCCGTTTAGAGCCTCGTTCATTTCCTGAAGAAGATATTGCTGCTTCTTTTGACAAAGACTACATGTTCATGGGCTGCATTAAATTTATTCATCAGGTTATTGAAGAAAATTTTTAAATATATGTATATGTGTGTGTTCTTTGGCTCCTGGAATAGTTTTATGCTATTTTTATTCATAATATACCTATCTATTACAATTGAGGAGAATGGTTGTGTGTGTGTCTGTCTGTGCGTGCGTGTGTGTGTCTGTCTGTGCGTGCGTGTGTGTGTCTGTCTGTACGTGCGTGTGTGTGTGGGGGGGGGTAGCTAAGAGCTAACTTGATCTTGATTGTTATTTTTTAGCAGTTGAGTTACTCATATTTTTTCTTTTTATTTCTGTCCCTGATCTCATGAGAATATTTTTTTTTTTTTTCTAGTTATTCAAAGTAAAATTAAAATCTTCACATGCATAATTTTATTTTTTCCTTTATGTAATTCCTCATTTTTGCAACTTCCCAAATCTGACACGCTGGGTAGCTGTTAAAATATTAAGACCTTTTGTTTTTCCTTCTTTCTATAGACTTTTCTTATAAGACTAAAAATAGTTAATCAAAACTTTTACCAAAAAAAAAAAAAAAAATCAATTAATGAAATCAGTGTTTTTAAAATGCTATTTTGTTGAACAGTCAAGAAATTATTAATGATGAATTTTTTTATTAACTGTTTTGGTCTTATAAAATATAGTTCAAACTATAATTGTTGAACGTCAAATTCACCTTGAAAAACATATAAAATACGATGTTACATTCTGATAAAATTTACTTAAAAAGGTGCTAAAAATACATAACAGGTTTTCACAACATGAAAACCGTCAAAGATCTTAAAAACACCCGAGCGCTTTCAACTGCATTGCAACAGTTGTCATCAGGGGAAAATCAGAGGAGTGAAAGTTCATGGAAAGTTCTCTGCTTAAGTATCAGTGGACGAGTCTATTTCAAAGGAAGGGAGGAGGGGGGGGGGGGTAAAAATGAAAATGATCATGTTTCAAAATCGCTAGAAATATCTAGTATGCTATACCAGATCTTAGATATGTTGTAGGATAAAGTATCGTTGCAAGTATTCTTCCTTTGAGTTAAAATTTCTATTGATTCTCTGATTATTGATGTGTAGTAATTTGAAGTATGGGCTATGACTCTTGCTTTACTGAAATCAATGTGAATATCTTGTTTTTGGTTTAATCTGGATAGAGCAGTAGAGGGTTTGTTATACTTTATGTCTGTAATATGTTCTTTTCGTCTGTCTTTAAATTTTCTAGTGGTCATTCCTATGTATTTGAGTTCTTTCTGATTAACTTTGTCTGTGAAAGGTATTGCATATATGCCAGAAGTTTCATCGTTAGGGATTGGGTCTATTTTCCGGTGTACAAGATCTTTTAATTTAGCAGATGGTTTTGCGATTACGTATATATTATATTTCTTTAGTGCATAACTAATCCTTTCAAATAACTTAGGTATATAATTAAAACTATAAAACTTGAGATTATTTTTAATGCTATTTCTGGTTGATTCTCTATGCTGAATATCAAAGATTAATTTATCGATACATTGGGGGGGGAAACCATTTTCTATTGCAATCTTCTTGATGGTGAGTAACTCTTGTTGTAGGTATTCTCTTGTACAATATTCAATGGCTCTATTTATATAAAATTTATAAGCTGCAGTTTTGTATTTAAGTGGGACATTACTATTGTAGGATATTGTACTATTTGAATTGCATGGTTTCCTGTAAATTTTCCTATCAATATTGTATGTTGTATTATTTCTTATTAATTCTACGTCTAAAAATGGTAAGGATCCTTTTTCTTCGACTTCCAATGTGAATTGTATATTTGAGTCTAGGTTATTAGCTGTATTTAAAAAGTCATTCAAAGCGGGGATACCATGATTCCAAATTAAAAATATGTCATCGACATAACGCAAGACTCCAGTCCCTTACATAAACCTCACGGGTAAAGTTATTGACCACAAACTTCATAAAGTCTTGGAACTTGGTCCAAAACACATATTTAAACATTCAACAAACTTAAAATCAGTCATAACTAATTGCGAGGTTATTGTACAGTCAGCACCTAGTGAAAAGAGGGAGGAAATAAGAAGTATTCTACATAACAATGTAAATTCATACCTAAAGAAACAAACCCAAAATAACAGTAAAGATTTAAATGTTATTAAGCAGCTCAAAAGTAACTCTGAAATTATAGTAATCCAAACTGACAAATCTAACAAATTAGCAATAATGAATACACAAGATTATATCTCAAAAATGGAGGAATGTATTGAAGAAATGAACTGCAGAGAATTGAACAAGGACCCTAACCCCACAATCGACCGTAAAGCGCAAGATTTAATTAAACATGGCACATGGCCTACTCAAATGAAAGTTAAACTCAAAATCAATAAAACTGCTGTCACTCCCAGGTTAATTGGACGTTTAAAAGATCATAAGGACAACTACCCTCTTAGACCTATAGTTTCAAAGTGTTTAGCACCAACATATACCATAGAAAAAGTTTTCGTACCGCTACTTAAAGAAATGTTACCTCCAACCAATCTTGTAGTCAACTCAACCAGAGAGTTTATTGAGAAAATAAAGAACGAAAATATATGTGATAACAGTATACTTGCAAGTATGGACATCAAATCCCTGTACCCTTCAATAAATGTAAAAGAAATAGAAATCCTTATAAAGCAATTCATAGATAATAACCCGGCATATAACGATGACATAAGAACAACTTTAAATTCAAGCATTAACTTGATTACAAATAACAATGTCTTTCAATTTAATAGGAAATTTTATAAACAAACTGAGGGTGCCCCAATGGGCTCACCCATTTCAGGATTATTAGCGGAGCTAAAACTTAGACCACTTGAGAAAGATATTATATGTAAATCAAATCTAAAACCTCAACTATGGCTGCGTTATGTCGATGACATATTTTTAATTTGGAATCATGGTATCCCCGCTTTGAATGACTTTTTAAATACAGCTAATAACCTAGACTCAAATATACAATTCACATTGGAAGTCGAAGAAAAAGGATCCTTACCATTTTTAGACGTAGAATTAATAAGAAATAATACAACATACAATATTGATAGGAAAATTTACAGGAAACCATGCAATTCAAATAGTACAATATCCTACAATAGTAATGTCCCACTTAAATACAAAACTGCAGCTTATAAATTTTATATAAATAGAGCCATTGAATATTGTACAAGAGAATACCTACAACCAGAGTTACTCACCATCAAGAAGATTGCAATAGAAAATGGTTTCCCCCCCCAATGTATCGATAAATTAATCTTTGATATTCAGCATAGAGAATCAACCAGAAATAGCATTAAAAATAATCTCAAGTTTTATAGTTTAATTATATACCTAAGTTATTTGAAAGGATTAGTTGTGCACTAAAGAAATATAATATATACGTAATCGCAAAACCATCTGCTAAATTAAAAGATCTTGTACACCGGAAAATAGACCCAATCCCTAACGATGAAACTTCTGGCATATATGCAATACCTTTCACAGACAAAGTTAATCAGAAAGAACTCAAATACATAGGAATGACCACTAGAAAATTTAAAGACAGACGAAAAGAACATATTACAGACATAAAGTATAACAAACCCTCTACTGCTCTATCCAGATTAAACCAAAAACAAGATATTCACATTGATTTCAGTAAAGCAAGAGTCATAGCCCATACTTCAAATTACTACACATCAATAATCAGAGAATCAATAGAAATTTTAACTCAAAGGAAGAATACTTGCAACGATACTTTATCCTACAACATATCTAAGATCTGGTATAGCATACTAGATATTTCTAGCGATTTTGAAACATGATCATTTTCATTTTTACCCCCCCCCCCCCTCCTCCCTTCCTTTGAAATAGACTCGTCCACTGATACTTAAGCAGAGAACTTTCCATGAACTTTCACTCCTCTGATTTTCCCCTGATGACAACTGTTGCAGTGCAGTTGAAAGCGCTCGGGTGTTTTTAAGATCTTTGATGGTTTTCATGTTGTGAAAACCTGTTATGTATTTTTAGCACCTTTTTAAGTAAATTTTATCAGAATGTAACATCGTATTTTATATGTTTTGGTCTTTGAAATATTAGAAAAGTCTAAGCTTAAATTTTAGCTGTAGTTTATTTCTTGAATTATTCAGAAAAATTTTACTAATGATTTTTTTATTTTACATTATTATAAAATTTGTTATTTTTGTGAAAATGATATAAATGTCATTATAAAGTTTTTAAATTTGAAGAATATAATAGCTATATTAAATTTAGGAATCTGCAATTCCCCACCTTTTTCTTGTTTTACTCTTTTGAACTCTTGACTTTACCATTTTTATTACTATTTGTACTTCTTTTAAAAATGTTTCTTTCTTGTCATTTTGAACTCTGATTATACTATACATTTTATATTTTTTCTAAAATTTTAATCATTTTTGTCCCTGATAATGTTAATTTGCTTTTTAATTTTAATATTAAATTATTTTTTATGTATATTTATTTGTAGTAGCAGGAGTGATACGTAATTTTTTCTAGCTAAAAATGATGTATTTTTTGAAAATTAAAGCATAAATAAAAATGAGCTGTTTTTATAACTATTTTACCCCCCCCCCAACCACCACCACCTGATCCTGCTTATAATAGTGACTGTTTGGGCCTCATAAGAATGCTATATGCGTATGGCCCAATAGTGCTTTTATCGAGCTCTAAGGCAATAAATAGTATATTTGATACTTTCAGTCAGTGATGAATTCAAAGGACTGAAAAGGAAAACTCCTCTCTCCTCTAGAACATTTTGAATGTATTAATAATAATAATAAAATCTTCCTGGGAGTATGGAAGTATATACAGTAAAACTTGTCAAAACAGAACCTGCTTATAAGAGAATCCTACATTAAAGGAAAAAAAATTCAACAAAATGAATTTATTTTAAAAAATATAATTTTTGCTTTGTTTAAGATAGGGCAACAGGGAATATTATTTAAACTACCTTTTTAGGATGTCTAAATTGATTTCTCAACATACAATCGTAAATTAATTAATATTAAACTGTTATTTGATAAAAACTTTTTTAATATAACTCTATTTTTCATGTATAATTTATTTTCTATTTTTTATCCTTTAAAATTTTTTGCTGTTGCAGTTTCACAGCCATTTGGCCTATTTCGGTGAGTGTTTATTGGCACATCATAAATCCAGTGGTGTTTCAGTTCATATACAGAGAATATTTGGTGAACCTATGGTGGGCTAGCAGGAAAATGCTTAAAAATTGATGTATTAATTTATAATTAATTTCTGGAAATATAAGAATATTGTATTGGCATTAGAAACACATTTGTGAACGTAACTTTTTAATTCCTGCATATCAGGAACTGGATAAAAATCTCTTACAAAACTCCATCTGTACATACAAAAAACAGGTTGAGTGTAAAATTTTATGTAAGAGTTATATTAAAGAGTGTAAAAATAGCTTTAGTTAAGTAGTATTTTTATTAATAATAGTAGTTATATTAATGCTTAGAGTTTCAAAAAATATTTTTATAAACTATTTCTTATGCTAAAATATCTTTATACTTTTTTTCTGTTTAGAAAGTTAATACATATCCATTAAAAAATAAAAACCTTTTTTCCCCTCTCTCTCTTTTAACTTTTATCTGCATTTTTTTTTAAACTGCATGTTAACCCAGGAAATGGTACTGGAAGAATATCCCTTATTTTTCCCCTCCAAAGCTGGCAGGTATGAACAGTAGACAGCATACTTGCTGTGAGAGAAACCTATCTAATGTAGAGTTTTCTTTGGTTCCTTTCAATTTCTTCTTAGCAGTTTCTTTTATATTTGGGAGGAAAAGATTTGAATTCAACACTGCTTTCAATCAGTGGTATAGGAATTTAAAAATTATAGGAGGGGCTGGAGTAGTAATTTTCAAATAATTTGAATAATTAAAATTATCAATAGTTAAAGAAATATTTATTAGAATAGTTAATTTCACAATTTAATTATTATTAATATCATTGTCATAAAATCAACATTTTAAATATTTTGAAGATTTAAAAAATACCTATTTCCAGTGAATTGACATTATCAAATGAATAAGACAACAAAGAGTGGGGTGTTCAAGCGGGCAGAGTCTCCCTGATATAATGAAAAATCTTCACAGAAGAAAAGAAAAAAAAGACAGTCTTGAAGTTTTAGTTCATGTGATTGTATTCCTCATTACAATTTAGAACCATTTGGGTATACATCTTTTTAAACAACTTCAAATTTTACTTGCAGTAATACTATATGAAATAAATGTTGATTAAACTTTTCAGATTTTAAATAAAATGAGTTAAAAATAAAAATACGATATGAGACCTCCTGATTTACACATTTACTTATTAAAAATAAAATCAACATTTATAGAACTTCTTTATGTACAGAGTTGTTTTTTCAGAGACATTATCAAACACTGAAGACAAAATAATAGTGTTTGGAAACAGTTCATGTAATTAAAAAATGTCTTCATTTGAATGGAGAGGGCTTGAGCACTCTGATTCCTGTCTTTTCAATGCTGCTGCTTTCAATACCAGTTTTTAATAAATACAATAGAAAAAAATTTGGTACTTTTCCAGTATAGGGCCTTTGCATTTTTTTAAAAAGCTTGGTGCAACTCAGGCTTCTGAAAGTGAGATTTGTTTCTAAATGATATAAACAGCTTTGAAAACAAACTTGAGGAACTTTTATGCTTGTTTATATATATATATATATATATATATATATATATAAACATTTTATTATATATATATATATATATATATATATATTATTGTTTTTATATGTATATATATATATATATATACAATTTACTTTTGTTTGTATGTAAAAATAGATAAATGGGTTGTTTATATTAAATAAATTGGATAAATATTGAAAAAAATGCTTGTGTATGTAAAACAGTAAATAGGTTGCCAGAAAATATGAATGAAAAATTTTCATCTCTTGCCAGGTCTATTTTCCCTATCTTGCCTAGCCTTCTGTACGGGAAAAGTACCAAAAAATTCTTCTTTCATATTATTATTTAAAAATATTTTTATGACTTGTTATACTTGATAGGTTTTCACCTAATTAAAATTCATATTGTTTCTTTCAGGTAAAAACAGGACCTTTCTCTGAACACTCCAATCAGCTCTGGAATATTAGTGGTGTACCACTGTGGGAAAAAGTAAACTCAGGCTTAATAAAAATGTACAAAAAAGAGGTACAATTTGGTTCTTTTTCTGTTATGTTTAAAGTCTCTTTTTGTATTATTTTTTACTTTCTATGCTTTCACTATTACCATTTATTTACATATTTTTAATTTAGAAAAAACATTCTTCTGTTTGAAACTTAAAAAAAAAAAATTCAGTGAAATCTCTGGCCTCTCCACCTGCAGTTCAAAATAGGAAGTAAAATAATAATAATAATGATGTCTAACTTATAGAAGTGCTTATACATTTTTCAGACTAATTGCAAATGTATATGTGTACTTCTTAAACATTAATTACTTCTAAATAAAAAAGAAAGAAAGAAAGAAACAGTAATAACTACAAAAAGAGCATGCCTGTTTATTACTTTCTAATACATATCAAAAGTAAATGCAACTACTGACATGTAAAATATTTGATAATTTCCATTTTTGTTATTAGCCTTTTAGCCTTTAGCTCATTATTTGTTAATTTTGTTTCTATTGAGTTATTATTGAGTATCTATTGAGTTATTGTTTCTTTTATATATTCTATTACTTGACAAAACATCTGTTTGCAACCATAATCTTTTAGTAGGATAAGGTATTTAAAATACCAGGGTGATTCGACTCTAAATCTTTCATTTGGGAAAAGAAACATGTTTTTCAAGATAGGATGTGGAAAATGTACTGAGACTAAAAACATTGGTTTTTAGGTAGTATGGTAATTGTCGGAGCACAGCTCCGGCTTCCCTGCAAAAATTACACTTATTGTTAACACGATAGCGTCCAAAATATTTGTCGCATCGACACAAAAAATTAAACGGACGTTGGTAGTGCCAAAATCTCGGTGCGTATTGAAAATCATAAATATTCGTCAACCTAACTGCATTAAATGTCTGCTCAAAAATTTTCCATAGAGATAACATTGCGGGTTTAAATTTATTTGAAAGATACGGCTTTTTTTTTTTTTTTTTTTTTTTTTTAGACATCTACCTTGAGCTTTTTTCTGAACCAATTTAATTAATTCTTTTTTTTTTAAATGTAAGCTGTTTCTTTGTAGATTTGCGGCACTAGCTATTTTTTTAAATAATCCCATTTTTATATTTAAATTTAAAATTTAAAAATTTTCTGTTTTTTTTTTTTTTTTTTTCAAAATGGTAGCAATTCGATTACGTCCATTGTTGTAAAGAAAAGAAAATTAATAAAGTATGTTTATCTTTATTGATGCCAATTTCTAATAAAATTCAAAATTTACTTTGTAAAAAAGAGGAACAGAAAATGACGTCACGCTTTCAAAAAAACACTAAATTTTCCCTCAAAAAGTTATGACAATTCAATACTTTTTCACTCCACTGAGTTTGAGACGCTATGTAAAATGCTTCACTGAGGAAAAGTGACGTCATATTTAAATGAAAACCATCATTTTCTCTGATAAAACGAAATATTTTACTACGAACGCCTCTAAAAGATATAAATTTCTGGAATTTTACTCGCCGATACGGAGATTAGAATCACAAGTCAAGAGTGTGAATGTTCACATGCAAAGTCGTAGTTAACAAACTTGATTTCAAGCTTGGAAATATATGTATTAATAACTTATTGCGTACTGCGATATTTTTGAAATGGTGAATGTAAATTTGAGAGATGCGTATGTAAATTTTGAGACGATGAAAATGACGTCAAGTTTAGATTTCACGCGAAACATAATTCTATGATTGGCTCATTATGAAATCATTTTTGCTGATTTTCAATCGGTAATTTCAAACATAAGAGCCTCAATGGGTAATTTCATCATACTTACTTATCTTGGTTAGGTATACTAATACATTTTAATTTAATACGGTGAACAGTCGAAGTTTATGGAATTAGTATTTTGGTAACATTAAATTTAAATAATATTTGTTGACAATAAGTATTAACTAATGTATGAGTTCCTTTTTACCCGACTGAAAAGAAGGGTTATGTGTTTCACGGGTATCTGTGTATGTGGATTTCTTTATACCCTCGAAACATCGGAACGGCTGGATGGATTTTAATGAATGAGGTCTCTATCGATTCGTCCGAACCGTTCGATGGTTATAGGATAAGTTTTTTTTTATAAACTAGGGGGCTCTGCCCCCTACGAGCTACGCTCGCCAACCCCCATTCAGGCACACCAAAATCCAAAAAGCACACTAATTGCACGCATTTGATCGGCTTTAAAAATATTGAATTAAAATTAAAAAAAAAACAGTAGCGATCTCTCTGTAAACGGGTTTCCATTCGTTTTTCTTGGATTGGGGATTTTTAAGACCAAATCTGTTGCTGTTAAGAGATACAATGGCTGTTTTCGTATTTAATTAAACACATTAATTATTTGAAAATAAGCTAATGTAAAATGAATTAAGTAAACAGTGTCATTGTCTCCCAGTATTTTTTAGCAGCGCTATAAGATAGTTCTTTTAAATAATTCATTTTAAATGTATCGTTTCAAATCTGACGTAATTTACACCAAACTTTTATTTCTCTTATTAATATTCACATTAAAATACTTTTGTTGTTAGAAGGAAATATTATTTGCGCTGTCTTGGAATTCACGATAATAGTTGAAAAAATTATCTCAAAATATCTCGCGCAAATATATTTTTCAATTGAAATTGTTTTACCATATTTTTTGGGCATTTTAAATATGACGTAAAATTCAAGTGTAAATATGGTTCTTATGACGTAATTTTCCTGCTTTTAACATGTAATCATTTAATTCTAATTTTAAAGTTTTTTTTTTTCTGTTTGTAATAGTCACGTGTAAATAAATTTTTAATTTGAAGAAATATTTTATATGATAATTTGTTTCTCTGTTTATACAATTGGCAACAGATTAAATTAATGACATTTTCTAAAATTTGTAAAAAACATCTCTCGAAATGCTGAAAATTTGAATTAAAAATAGAAATAAAACCTCAAAAAATGCGTCAAATAAGAAAAATAAATGCAATCTGCGCATTGGGAACTTATAACGTATAAAATGATCTAAAAATGATTAAATTCTCATGCATAGTTTTTGCTCAAATAAAACTTTTTAATGGAACGACTTTGTCCAACTTTAGCATTAAATATCTCTTAAAATAATTCTTCGATTTGAAAACTGTCTGCATCAGCGTGTTTATCAAACATTTTTCTATAATACCACCGATTTTCATATTTTTGTATGCAACAGTTTTCTTAATATTAACGATGAAAGGCCATGCTTAAGCATTCAAATTGGATGTGGATCAACCCGTAATATCTACGCAGATGTTCATTGGTCCATTTCCAAATCAAAACTTTTTTTTATATATAGAAGGATTAAAAATGGTGGCCGTAAACTACAAAATGTCGGTAGAGATGAAAAAAATATTTTGCGTACCCTATTGAGTGGCATATCATTGGATAGGTCTTTCAAAATGAAGACGATGTTTCACTGACCATTTTACAATCAGAAGCTTCGTTTAAATATTACCCAACCTGGAAGTTGTGTACTTTGAATCTCTACCTTTACTGTAACTCTAACCTTCATAATAGACATCTATAGGCCTCATCAAAACAGTGTTTGTAGATAGAAACTAATAATTAAACACAACTTAAAAGTCATCAATACAAGTAAATAAAAAAAGATAAGTAATATAAAAAATAGTTTCATATTTATGAGAAATAATTAATTAGTTCGCTTTTTACGCAGTCGGGTTTTTTGATTTTTTAAATTTAATATATTTACTAAACAATTTCTTTCGTCAAAATACGGCGGGTTTCATATCGTTATTAAACAAAATATTAGCTCCATTGTTGTAAATTATGCATTTTAACCTCATCCGAATCGTTATTGGCGTCGTCAATATTTGTGACCTGATATATAGATTGACTTTTAGAAATTTTACTTTCTACGTCCGAAACGACCACTTTTTCTTTTTTTTTTTTTTTAGTGCGAACCTTTTATTCTCCATAACCTACCAAATCGATGCAATTCAGTTTGAATTTTAAATTAACAGAAATGAAAAGAAATTGAATTCGGGGAATACGATTTTGGGTCTTAGCTGCATGGTAATGGACTTCGTATAAGCCACATGGCTACAAATGATAAATCAAAGAAATCGAGAAAATATAACAGGGTTTTGTACGGATCAGGGAATTTTCCAGGAGAGTTTCGAGTATTTTTTTATAGAAAAAGAAATCTAGGCTAAACTGGTGAAATTTCGCATTCTTATAAGGAGAGATTTTCTGTAAGAAAATAGCGGTGCAGAAGAATTTCCTAGTCGCAAAATTCCAGGAGTCATACGAACCCTTATATAATGTCATGTATGTATTACTTATATGTATGTATTCTTATATGTATGTATTCTTATGTATGTATGTTTATATTCAGACGTATGCATGTTTGTATTGGGAAATTTCCGCAATCGGGTTTGTAGAAAATTTCATAATTTAGCGAGCATTGTTTGATGTGCAAAATTAATCATTTGGTGGTGGTCCCAATTACAGAAGGTTACTCATTTTTTTTATTCACTGTAAGTGAATGTGTTGCAACTGAAATGCACATGGACATTCTCTGTAACCTTCCAAATCGGTGCAATTCATTTTGAATTTTAAATTAAGAGAAATGAAAAGAAATCGAATACGTAGAATACGATTTTGTTTATTAGCCGCATGGTAACGATTTCAGTATTAATTAGCCGCATGGCTACGAATGATAATCAAAGAAATCGAGAGAAATATAATGTCATGTAATTATTACTTATATGTATGTATTCTTATGTATGGTTGTATTAAAACTTATATATGTTTGTTTTGGGAAATTTCCGTAATCGGGTTTGTAGACGATTTCATAATTTAGTGAGTGTTGTTTGATGTGCAAATTTAACTATTTGTTAGCGGTCCCAATTTCAGAAGGTTATTAATTTTTCTTTTTAATTCACCGTGAGTGAATGTGCTGCAACTGAAATGCAAGTGAACATTTTCCGTAACCTACCAAACCAATGCGATTCACTTTGAATTTTAAATTAAGAGAAATAAAAACAAATCGAATACGGAGAATACGATTTTGGATGTTAGTTGCATGATAACAGATTCAGTATTAACCACATGGCAACGAATGATGATAAAAGAAGTCGAGAAAAATATAATGTTATTTATGTATTACTTATAAGTATGTATTCTTATGTATGTTTTTATTTGTATGTATGTTTGTATTAGGAAATTTCCGTAATCGGGTTGGTAGAAAATTTCATAATTTAGTGAGCGCTGTTTTATGTGCAAATATAAGCATTTTGTAGTGGTCCCAATTACAGAAGGTTACTAATTTTTTTTAATTCACCCTAAGTGAATTTGTTGCAACTGAAATGCGAGTGAACATTCTGAAGTGAATGAGATAAGCATTTTTGGCCTAGATGTGCGCTAGAAAACAGAAATATGTAGATAACAAAATAAAAAAGTTCTAAACGCGTAAAGAAAAGGTAGCTTACTTATTTCTTGATTTTAAGATTTTAGCTAATTTTACGGGAAAACACTAAGCTAAAATACGAAGAACCCGATTAGAGAAGAATCATTAGTGCTGAATTTCAGTGGAAATTTCGCCAAATTTGGCAGCTGCAGCCAAATTCGCTGCATTTATATCAACATATTTTTGGCCGCCAAATTTGGCAAAATTTCGCAAAATGTCTCCAAGCTTGGCGAAAATTTTGATGTCAATGTATATAGTTTTAGAATAATGACTATATAGTTTTATGCTTATAATCGGGAAATGGATACAACAATGAAAGATAATTCGTGAGAAATCAACTTCACTAAAAGTCATATATCATTCCGTGATTTTTTTTAACCTGTTGCCTAGATGTAGTGTACATTTTAAGAAATGTACATATTTTTATATGTGCAACATTATACACAAAAGTTTCGAAAATGCTGGTTAAAAGAAAGCAATTGAGATGAAAAGAGTTATTCAGCGTAATTCTAAGCGGAAAAATCACCTAAAATTAACCCAGCTGCTTACGAGTAATTGCGCGAATAACGATACAACAATAACTCAGATTAACAAAAGTATCAAGTTTGATAGAGGAGTATAGTAGATTACCCATGTGTGTGTGTTACATACGTGTTACAAACCTTTCCCTGATATTATATTAAATAAGTATGGGCTATGCCAGACATGCAAGTCTTTGAAGGGGCTTTGAAGTTTTCTGCCGTTAGCTCGATAGATCCAGTTCCAATTTTTGATTGTCTCAAAGATCGGAGCTACATTAAACAAATCAAAATCGCTCAACACATCCCCGGTGGTTATTCTTTCCCTTTACCGTAGACTCTCTTATTCAATGAATTCTCTTTACTTTTAACATTTCTGAATTATTTTAAAGAACAACAAATCACGCTGCATGAAAATTTTGATAATTCTGACATCAGATGTACAGATGAACAGCAGAAAATACTTTAGTTAAGCACAGAACAGCTTTCGTCTTTGCAAACAAAAGTTACAATTTTCGCTAAGTCAACTTTTATTATTGGAAAAGCAAGAGCTGGAAAAAGTAGGATAATCAAAGAAATTAATAAAACAATCATAGAGCAGTTAGGATCAGAAGTTGTCATTCTTTTGGCACTAACAGGTACTAATGCGCTTAATGTCAAAGGAAAGTTAATTCCCTCAGTGCTTAAAATGCCACCGTGTTTTAAATAGTTCGCTGATTTAAAAAGTCAGGCAGAAAGAAATCTACAGCTCAGCATGGATACAGTATTATTTATCTTTATTGACGAATTTGCAATTGTCGTCTTATGGCTGAACTTGAACAAAAATGTCGCAAAGGTACTTTGTTTAAATCCTTGGAGGTATTAGGTAGTTACATCGTGTAAAATACGTCCCTCTATATAAGGGACATTCTATAAAAGACATTTTGTCTCTTCGCAGACAAAAAATGCTTAGAGCTTTTGAAAATTGCTTCACATTAACAAACTCATTGAGACCAAATGACGATCAGAAAAGGCAGTTTCGAAAGACTCTATATTCGCTTTGCGTGGGTGAAGTTTCAGACTACTCTCATCCCTTATGCAACGGTGGAAAGCTACACTGCTTCCGGCTCAACTTGAATGATTTCAAGATGCTATATGTCTTTTTCCAAAAAACAAGCAAGCGAAAGAACATAATCAAGAAGTACTTCTTAAATCAAAGTGATCAATGACAACAATGTTAGCAGACCACAATAATTAAAAGTAAGATGTAGTGAGGATGATCACGTGTTTGGACTTCAGGCTGGACTTTTTTCAGCAGTTGGATGCAGAGTTATGTTACAC
The DNA here is from genome assembly GCA_963932465.1 of Maratus speciosus. NCBI lineage: Eukaryota > Metazoa > Arthropoda > Arachnida > Araneae > Salticidae > Maratus > Maratus speciosus. The sequence goes on from OZ010786.1 coordinate 184,143,754, forward strand.
ACCAATATCTGGGTGGAGTGGGGATTGATAAGCGGTGTACTGAGTTCAGTAAAAGATACTGTCTATGACCCAAAATTTCAACCCCCAGGCTTGCCACCGGCTATAATGGTTCATTTTGTTGGTTATCATGTCACAAATTAGCATTTGAGCATTACCTGAGGCAACTGATGACTGAATTAAACACTAGAAAATGAGGATCCAACGGGTGTTATTTCAAATTTAATTTTGTACTATTAAACAGTAATTATGAAAATTAAACTTTTTTTTAAATTTTAAAATGTTATGTGTTAAGTTTATACGACTCCATGCTCTGACATTTCGGCCTGACAGATACTAGTATACTTATTTCCAGGTGGGATAAATTGTAATGTTTCTTGAAAAGCATTTAAAAATTGCTGAATTTTTATTTTAAACGAGGAGAATGTGTACAATTTAGGGCAGTTTTTGTGTGTTCAACTTCCAGGTTAGAGAAGTTTTAAACTTTTAAAGGTTGGATATAATGTTAATACTATGCTTACATAACATTTCCAGAAAAATGTGACCAACTTGAGAGGTTTTACTGTGCTATAATTTTTTATTCTACCTAGTGTACCATTACCATTGATATTTTTTACTACCAAAAAATACTTGTTTCTAAGAAGTAGGGCTGGATTAATTATCAATATATTGACAAATATTGATATTTTTCAAATATTGCAATAACAATATCTAAACCTTGACTCTATTGATATATCCCAACAAAATAACAATGTTTTCAGCTCACTGGAATTTTGAACATGAGCCTCAAAAAAAGAGCGTAGAATATCTTAAAACAAAATAAAATAATAATGTTTTACGCACACTGCCACAGCCCGAAAAACATATCCCAATATTCCATTACAATGTTTTCACCCTTCATCCTCTCCAAAACAGAAAATCTACCTCGATTATCTTTCCTTCCTCTGATTATCTCTAGAAATATCCCAATCATTGCAATATTTCTTCGCTGAAAACTTCCAACTTTATTCCACTGCCTGTCTGCATAATACTGAATAACACTTATTGTACTTCTTTCTCTCACCATTGTGATCAGTCCACACATATTGATATAACTACAGCTATTTATTGATATGTCATGAATAATCAAATGAGCTCTGAGCTCCAGTTGATACAGAATATAGCTGGTTATCATTCAGTCCTTAGCCCCTGGCTTGCTTGGCTTGCGAGCAACCAATCAAAGTCCACTAATGGTAAACTGCTTTTTTTTTTTTCGTCAAGATGGGGAAAAGTCAAGGACAAAGCACTCCTTCTCTGTGATGATTTGTTGCTTTTAAAAAGAGCTTCCCAGACTTTAACATCTACTATGCTACTGAATACAATGCTTATTCATATTGTGTATTGATATTCTTTTTTCTGTGTTGTTTGTTGTATTTTCATTAGAGCAAAGCTTTCTCGCATGAATTTAACATATCATGTCTTGATATTTTAGCTTAAAAGGAATATTTATCAAAAAATAAATTTAAATTAGTGTAAAACTATTCCGAAATGTGATTTGAATATTTATATTTTTTAAAAAGGTTTCGATGTTGTTTTCTTGTAGTAAATAGGTAAGAAGATGTAAATGCAGTGAATTTTTTCGATTAAGAATCCATTCATTCCTTAGAGAAAGATTCAGAAACAACATGTCTGCTCCATTGAAACCTACTTAATCACAAGTATATTAGCATGACATGTCGCATTAAATTAATATTAGTTTTCCCTTCATTTCATTTTTTTGTTACATACAAATTTCTAATTGTGGGTATTCAGCCAAGGTGTCGAGGTGTGCTGTTTGTATTTATCGTATCAGAAGTATAAAAGCATTCTTGACAATGATTTTTGAAAAAACCCGTCGGTAATTAGCCCAGATGTTAACCCTTAAAAACACGGACTGTTTGGATATACATAATGACAGGGGCGGCATACTCTATGTACCATCGGCTTTTAAAGCCTAGCTAACAACTTTTAATGATATATTTGTGTAATGCAATGCCCGGTAGCAATAAAAGCAAGTAGGATAAAAGAAATAAATGTCAAATTGTTAAAAACAGTAATTTAATTAGAATTAATCACATACATACTATGGGATTCTCGGCTAGTTTGCATTGATTGAATTTTTCAATATGCCTCCCGTGTCTTTAAATGTTAATTAAACAACTATATGGAAAAAAGCAGCACGGAAAAAAGGTGGAATTGCAACTTTGCGACCTCCTTTCGAAGCACTCTCAGTACAAAGCCAAGTTTATACTTTTAACAAGAGTTTTGTTTTAGCTACACTACAAAAATAAAAGATTATTATTACTGAATTTAGTTTTATGAAATGCCAAATGAAGTTTCAATATGCACTACTTTTATTGTTGGTACCGAATTAAGTTCATCCTAAACAGATTAAGATAGAAAGCAGCACGGAAAAAAGGTGGAATTGCAACTTTGCGACCTCCTTTCGAAGCACTCTCAGTACAAAGCCAAGTTTATACTTTTAACAAGAGTTTCGTTTTAGCTACACTACAAAAATAAAAGATTATTATTACTGAATTTAGTTTTATGAAATGCCAAATGAAGTTTCAATATGCACTACTTTTATTGTTGGTACCGAATTAAGTTCATCCTAAACAGATTAAGATAAGATTAAAAAAAAAGAGTTCTACAGAATAGCAATATTTGATATTTTTAGGCTTCATACCTCTTTGAAATTTTATGGTATATTCATTCATACTTTTCTAATATATACAGCTTAGTGATGGGCAATAACAAGATGTTTTTATCGATTTTCTCGATTGTATGGACATCTCGATATTTTTTGATTGTGTACAATTTTTCTCGATGACTCCAGTTTGCCAATTGCTTTTATACGTCATACATTTTTTCAAAAATCGTCTGTGGGTGAACTGGTATGAGTCGGCGTTAATAAGGACTAAGTGGCTTTGCCCGCTAGCGGGCCCTTCCTTTAATCGGAGCCTCTAATTTATATGTAATCTTGTAATATGAAATCTCGAACTGGCTCCCCGCTATATAAGGCACCGTAATAGCAGGTGTGGTGTGCACGCACTACAAAGTCTTGTAAAAAAAAAAAATCTCGAGCCGAACGAACCTCGGACCAGATCCCTGGGGGAGGGTCAAAGTGATGGGAGGAGCACAGCAGCTGCATAATAAATAATAAATCGTCACAGGGCTTTAGGCCTTTCCAACCATATGTCACATAAGGGGTCTCGATCTTAATTTATAAAAATGCCCTCCCCATGCAAGAAAAGTGGAGGGAGGGGCGCGGGATTTGCATAACGTGAGTAAGTGTTCACAGGCCTTTCTGGCAACATATCACATGAGAGGTCTTGGGTAAATTTAGAAAAGTGCCACCGTGGGGGCAAAGTGGGAGGATGGACATCGGATGTTTATACCATGTACAAGTGGTCACAGGCCTTTTCAACGATATCTCACATGAAAGGTCTTGGCTAAATTTATATAAATGCCAATATGTCACATGAAAGGTCTTGGTTAAATTTATATAAATGCCGATATGTCACATGAAAGGTCTCGGTTAAATTTATAAAAATGCCCTCCGTGGGGGGCAAAGTTGGAGAGCGCCACAGGAGGTGCATAACATGAGTAAGTAGTCACAGGCCTTTCCAACAATATGTCACGTGAGGGGTCTTGGCTAAATTTAGAAAAGTGCCCCCGTGTGGGCAAAGTGGGGAGGGCAGGCATCGGAGGTGTATAACATCAATAAGTAGTCACAGACCTTTCCAACGATACGTCACATGAGGGGTCTTGGCTAAATTTAGAAAAGTTATCCCGTGGGAGCAAAGTGGGGGGGGCGGACACCAGAGGTGCATAACATCAATAAGTAGTCACAGACCTTTCCAACGATATGTCACATGAAGGGTCTTGGCTATATTTAGAAAAGTTCCCCTGTAGAGGCAATGTGGGGGCAGACACCGGAGGTACATAATATCAATAAGTTGTCACGGACCTTTCCAACGATGTGTCACATGAGGGGGTCTTGGCTAAATTTAGGAAAGTACTCCCGTGGGAGCAAAGTGGAGAGGAGCTGCATAACATGAATAAGTGGTCACAGGCCTTTCCAACAATATGTAACATGAGGGGTGTCAGCAAAATTTAGAAAAATGCCCCTGTGGCAAAGTGGGGAAAGGCAGGGGCGCGCCGACCCAGTGTGCAAAGTGTGCACCGCACACAGGCGCCAGAATAGTAAAGGCGCCAAATAGTTTAGGCGAAGCTGAAAAATTTGAAAACTTTTATCCAATTTAAATTTATTAAAGCGGTATTTAAAATCGAAAGTGTGTCATTTCTGATGACACATTTATGAGTTCATTTTTACTTTTAAGATATATGAAATTTGCAGATGCTCGTCAGCGGCGTAGCTTTAGGATAGGGGGGGGGGTGTCTCAAACCGAAAGGCGCCATGGTGTCGAAAGGTCACGGTCGTAAGGCGCCACGGAAGGCTTAAGGGTGCCGTCATGCGCCTAAAATTTTAAAAAGCTCTAGAACCGTAAAAAAATCAGAAGGGCGTCCGCGAATGCCCCTTTTGACATCCCTGCTGTAGATCAGACCTGTCCAACTTTTCAGAAAACAGGGCGCACCACAGCTGGAGGCAAACATGGAAGGCTTCATTATTCAAATAATTGAAAATATAACACTTCCATCTTACTGTAGTATTGGTAGTGATACACATACTGACGACATAAAAACGAGTAGTATATTAAATGGCACAATGGTAAAGCAGCATAAGCTCCCAGGTTATGCACGGTTTCCATGTAAAAGTAAATTGCCGAAAAAAGCACAAATCAATCACAGCAATTGGCTGCATTATAACAAAAACAATGAATAAATAAAACAGGATGGAGCTCAAAATGCAATGCATTAAAAAAAAAGAAATGAAAAACGCCCTTCGATTCCAACCCAATTTAATAGCAATGCCTAACATTGTATGCTTTTATGCATAAAAATGAGCCCATGAGCATGTAAGAAAGTTTCATGTCATTTACAGTAGGGAAACATGTTTTTGAGAACAACCTCAAAATGAATTACGTTTTATTGAAATTTTAATTGAATATTTTATAGATTTGCTTCGAACAAATTATAATAGATCAAGCACTAGTTTCACTCGCTGTACAAAGAGTTCATACAATAAATTTATTAATTTCTAACTACAATCTTACAAAATATAGTTGTTACGAATAATAAGACTTTGCAAACAACTCGGAATTATTTTATTAAATATATATATTTCAATAATTGCCTTCAATAATTGAATTCAATTGGAATGGAAAACTATTTATCATTGTGATCCGTCTTACCTAAAACAAAGGCCTTGTACAAAGTTTGCCATTGTGCCAAGTACGCTTTGAAAGGAAGTTACAAAGTTGCATGGCCACTTTGGTCTGTGCCACGTTTTTTTAGGTAGGTTTATAATTTATATTACGTTGAGCAAAAAGTTCTGGGAAATTTTTAATCTAATAGTTGCCAGATTCTGTATTGCATATAGGAGTACTAGTCGTATATTCTATAGGAATTCAGAAATTTCGGCTCCAAAATGCCTATTGAACTGTATGATTTGCATGTGTTGATCCGGCATTATTGGAGAAAAGGTCTAACGATTCTGAAAGTCGTCGATGAGATTAATGAGGGTGAAGGTGTTGGTACGGCGACAAACTTCGTACTTCCAGCAAATCCGGAATCTGGCAGAAAGTCGTGGACTATGACGGTCTCTACTTTGGAGAATAGTCTTATTGCTTTGTTGTTAATTTGCGCATAACAAGGCAACTTTTACAAATTTCCCAGAACTTTTTGCTCAACCTAGTATCTCAGCTAATTACCGACAATTCTTTTGGAAAATCATTATCGACAGTCCTTGGATGATTTCGCTTCGATAGGTTAGCTCGAACTCTCCTCAACTCCCCAGCTGAGCGCCAGCAAGATAAAGTTTTATGTATAAAGGAAAACTGCAATTTTCTGAAAAATTGTATGACCTACGTTGATATCTATAGTTTTCCTGAAAGGTTTAAATAAATTCCTACTATTTCTAATTTTTTCGTAATTTTATTTTCAGGTAGATTTGGAAAAAGTAGGGGAGACCATACATTTTCGACGAATTTCTGAAAATATAATTGTATCGATTATTGTATACATTTTTGAGTTCTGCATTACGAGGTTTTTCGAACGATCCCCCCCCCCCCCCCCACACACACACACACATTTTGTCTCTTAAATATGTACCTGTTCACTGCATGTGAAAATGGGGGAAAAGCTGCTAATTGTTGAGATTTGTTATGTAAATGTTTTTCTTAATTTTTGAAAAATTGTATGGGGTAGTAATGAACAAATTAAAACTTTAAAATAACTTTACTAATAAAAAAATGAGTTAAGAGGAGAGGAGTGAGTGCTTAGTAATATCCAGGCCAAAATCTTTAAAACAAAATGTCACATGAAAAAATTAATTTTCTCCCCCACGAGGGGAATGCCACCTAATAGTCTGGGGTAAAGTCCTGCATGGGTCGGTTTACCCGCTTTTACCCAAACCCGATCCGACCCGCACTCGGCGCTATATTTTTGCGTTACGGGTCGGGTTGGCTTTCATTGTTTCGGGTTAATGGTTGGCTGTTTGACTCTTGCGGGTCGGGTTCGGGTTGACCCGATTTTTTAAAAGAATGTGGAAAATATTTTTCATGTTAAAAGCCTATATAAAAACGCAGATCAAAGTTTCACAAAAGCAAAATGCATGCCTGTCTGTTTTGTCTTTAGTCGTCCTTTCACGAGTCTTCGAAATAACAAATTGCATTATATTTTTATCGTATTTTAAAAATACAATACGACTGCACCTTAAAGCCACAAAACGCTAAATGGTCCTTCCTGTCTATCACACAGTAGTTGTCAAAGTTAGAAGTATCAAGACTTATAGAACATTAGCAATCGCAATCTGTTTTGCAATGATTAAAAATGAATTTAACATTTGGAGATTCAAATTTTAAATATCCACAATACCTAAACTACTTGACTAAATGCCTTCCTGTTTAGTTTTCTGAAGTAAAATTTAATGACAAAGCATAATGTGATGTAAAAATTATTGCGTTTGTATTGAAAATTTCAGGGTTCGGTACAATTTTAGAAGTATGAAGATGAGCCTTAAGATTTTTTTTTATATAACTTGAAAGAATTACATAATTTCCTATCGAATGTTTATTTAATTGTTTTCAGGAAAAATTTGGTGAGTAAAATGCATGGGGTCATTATTTCATTTGACCGACTGCACCTTAAAGCCGTCAGATTACAAATTATATTTATTCATGAAATTGGCCATAATATGAAATTAGAGAGCACTCATCTTAGACTGATGTAGTTATATGTAGAGAAAAAGAGTATCAGGGAAAGAAAAGTCTTCTGAGGAAAAATTAGAGAATGTGTCCGCTTTAATGGAGAACTACCATCGTAATATAGTATTGCCGTGGTAGTGCTTGAAGTGACCTATGTAGTACTAATATACATTAGCTGAATCAGTATTGCACATATATTAAGTGCACCTGTTACACAAATTTAATTAAAATTTGTTTTTTTTTTAATAAAATTCTTCTGAATTAATACATTATTTTTTTACACTCTTCATTATAATAATAAAAAAAAAGACATTTAAATTCAATATTTCAATGTAAAATGTTGAGGTTCTTTAAAATTTAAGAGTTGAAGGAAGTCTAAAGTTCTAAATTTTCATTCTTTTTCAGAAATCCATTATAAATTTTTTCACAGCTATATTTAACTGAAAAATAAATACCGAGAAAAATACCCAAAGTGGTTATTTTACATCACTGGGTGCACCAGGACAGGCTTTCGACTGTCCTCACAAAAATTTTGAGTCTCGTATATGTGCCTTAGATTCTGCTAGCCATTACACACAGACAGAGGAAAACTTTGTTTTATTAGTATTTTTAATTTAGAACTTGGATTCATTGCACAAAAATTGGGAATTCGAAAAAAAAAAAAAAAAAATCTGACAGAGAAGGAAGGGTGTGACAAGGTAAAGATATACGCTTAGCTTCTTAGTAATGTAAACGTCAAAATGAATATGCATTTTTCATAACAATTGTTATATAGCCAGCATAGGTGTTCTGTATTTGCTAATATTAAATCAAATGTTCCGGGACTGGAACATTTTCGAATGCACCCCTGATTATAATCTACGTGTGGTAATTGTTTAAGGCGCATCTTAATTGATGTTACATTATTTTAAAAAAATAAAAGTACTATAACAAGCTCCGATGTAATACAGACACCATTAATTTGAGAAAATATTTTTCTACTTTTATGTGTATTTACCGTATTACGAGCACTCCTTTCTTTGTGTCATAGTGCTACCATTGATTAATTCAACACAGCTATATTTCCAAATTAAAGTTTATTTGAACAGTTTTAAGTTTTAAGTATAAATATAAATAAAGATCAGATCTTAAAAATTCGGGAGTAATGGAGGTAAAAGAAACTGATTTATGTAAGAGGTATGCCATTTGTGGGGAGGGGGAGCAAACAGCTGAAGCACCCACTTTTTAGGGATGTCTGTTATTTGTATAGCTGTCAACATTCCTTATTTTTAAAGTCCACAACAATATTTTAAACCAGAAATTTAATTTAATAAATAAATTAAAAAATAACCCTGTAGAAACAAGACACATTTCATTAAATAAATTTTCTGGTTCAAATTCTTTTATTTGATCTGGAGAAAACCACCACGAAAGGTTGGCTTGACAGCTGGGCATTTATACTCATTGAAAAAATTATATATTTTTTTCTTTTTCATTTTTTTCCGGGGGGGGGGGGGGGGGGGGTGGTTAGGAATATGGGGCGCCAATTGAAGTTCTGCGCACAGGCGCCGGATACTTCTGGCGCGCCCCTGGGGAAAGGGACACAGTAGGTGCTTAATATGAATGAGTGGTCACAGGATTTTCCAATGATATATCACATGAGGAGTGTCAGTAAAAAGTTAGGAAAGTGCTCCCTCCTTTGCCCCCTGCCCCTCCCCCAGAGGGCCAACTACCGCACTCCCCAGAATACAACCCCACTTTTTGAAATTTCATATATTATAAATAATATTTACTGGATGGTTCCGTAAAAAATCCGATAAAATGATGAAAATGCAAGAAAGTTTGAAAACTACACTCCACAGTCGGGGTAAAATTGAGGAGGGGGGACGAAAGTCTCATAATATGAAAGAGTTATCCGAGAACTTTCCGATGATATATCGCATGACAAGTTCAAAAAAAGTCTGATAATTGCTCCTGCCCGTGGGTCCACTCTTTCGGCCCGGAATTCACTCAGCCCCCACTTAAATTTTTATGTTTAATAAATAATATTTACCGGAAGACCCCATAAAAAAAAATCCACATCTAAAATAATATTTATTATAGAAATCGCTACGGTTTTAAAAAACTTTTCGTGCCCCACTCCCCACCCCCAAAATTCAATTTCTGGGGAAGAAAGGTTTATAATATAAAAGAGTGGTCAAAGGGCTTTTCGATTATATGCCGCAGGAAGGGTTCGGTAAAATTTTTTTTTAATTGCACCCTGCATGGGTCCCCCTCTGAATTCACCCGACGCACCTTCCTCTTTGAAATTTTTATATTTAATAAATAATTTTTATCAGAGGGCTCCAGGTATGTGACATCTTGGTAGGGCTAAAATAAGAGAAACTTTGAAAATTAGGGCGTCATTTCAAAGCTCATTGTCATGTCTCTTTCTCCATCTCGTTCCTTGGTACTTCAAATTGATTTCTCGTTCTCAGCCAACATATGAAATATTGAAAAGCACGAGAGAAATCCTCAAGAAGCTTCTCATAGCGAAATGTTGAAAAGCGCAAGAAAAATCCTCGAGAAGCTACTCATCTGGAAATTTTGAAAAGCGTGAGAGAAACCATCGAGAAGTTTCCCATTGGGAAAGGTTGAAAAGCGCGAGAGAAGCAACCATCGAGCAGTCTCTCATCGGGAAGCGTCGATATGCCAGAAAAATCATCGAAATGAGATTTGCTGAAATGCGAGATATAAATGAAGCTTTCAGAACTGCATGTCTGGTTTAAGTCAGAATTTCTCAAAGGAGTCAATCTGGTTATCCAAACTTTTTTTAGCTCACAGGCTATCTAAGCCTGACAGCTAATGTATCTGCCGGTTCTGTATGTGTGTATGTACATAACACGATAATTTATTACCAAATTTTATTAATTAACAAATTTCTTTTCTCGCCATGGACATTTTCTCTATTCCGCCAAGTACCAATACTGGGAAAGTATCTTTATTTATTTATCATATCTATTAAAACATAAAGGCATTTCTGTAAGAGCAATATTGACGCATTTGTGCATGCATCAACTCATGCAATTATCAATTAAATATTTAGGCAGTCACTGCTAGCGCAGCAGTCAAAAGCAACAGTTTAAAGCTCTGAAATTTTGTAGAGGACATGAGTTCGAGCCCAATGCCCGGCAAAATAATTTCTGCAATATTTTTGGCAGTGATTCTCCTCAATAATGACATGTTTTATTAACAGGAGAAGTTGTATGATTTTTATTTTGTTATTATTATTATTTGAATGCTTTATAATTAAATAAAATTTAATATGCAACAATATTTAAAAATATTTTTTATTTAAAATATTTTGCATGCAATTATCAATTAAATAAATTGAGCTGATCTAGAATTAATGTGCTTTAATCATAACACTTTAAAATATAAGATGATTATGCACGTTAAAATGTAATTAAATGAAGCAGATAACGCATGCGGAAACTTTTGGCTGGGAAAGGATTATCCTGGAAGTGAATATGTAGAAATGGTATTATGATCTTTATGAAGGCAAAGTAAAAACGTATGCAGATTAAATAAAATAAAGATAGTTTATTTTTGATTCCAAACACAGACTTGACATTAGTAGTAAATAGCAGCATTCATTTTTAAACAGACATTTTTGTAGACCTTGATGACGATGTTTCACAAATCAGAGCAGACATTGTTGTTTGAAAATATCACAGTATTAAACTTTAAAATAAAACATAATTATACAGATAAAATTAACATACAACATCCAGAACGTGGTCCAGCCACGTTCAGTAACTTGAAATACTTCTTCCATTTAAAGGAAGATAAAAGTGCATCTTATTAAGATTGGAATCATATATTTATATAAAAATGGTCGGATTGAAAACGTCGTTTCAGACGAACGAACCAATCAGAGAACGGCATCGAATCGATGCAAAGCAAGATTCGATGAAAAGATTCGATTTGAAAACGATATTCTAAGTCGCCATCTGGCGGGAGAAATATCGTCACGGAAGTTGAAACGTAGTTGAAAGAAAGTTTTTGCCGGTGAAGTACGGTAATGAAATGAAATTAAAAACGGCAAAATGGTATGGATTACTATGGATGTTAAAAGGGTCAGGAAACTTTTATTACAGCTGGATATTGTCTAGAATCAATAGAGAAGGTAAGTAAAAGTTTAAGAAATATTTATTACTGTCATTATTTAAGAAATAAATAAATGTAAATAAAGTAAATGAATGACAATGAACTTAAAAATAAAATGAAGTTTGTGAAATGAGGTTTTATGACAGGAGATGATAAGAGGCAATGAGAAATACAGTGTTTGTATCTCTATCAAGAATTTCTGTTACATTTTCTGACCATTATCAAGAATATATACAGTGAACTTCCGTTAAGACGGCAACTTTTAAGATGGATTTCTCGTTATTACGTACAAAACCAAAAATCCCTGGTTAAGGTCTATAGGAAGTGAATGTAACAGACATCGTGTAATACGTACAGTTTAAAAGTTCATTCGTTAAGATGGACAAATATTCGTCAGGACAACGAAATCTGGAAATTTTTTCTATTATTTTTTAAAGATGAAAAGAGACGAAATCTCGTATTTGATGTTACGGAGCAGCTGTGATGCACTTGCTCTCTGAAACCGCACACTGATTGATTAATAAGGGGGAAAGGAAAGGGTTTCAGTTCACATTTTCTCCCCAAATACAGTAGACTCCCTCAAATCCGCAACCCTAAAAACCACAAATGCCTAAAATTCACACATCCTTACAGACGTAAACAATAAAACTTTCAGTTCCGATGTATGGACAAAATTAGAGACTTTCTTATTTTTATATCATTCTGTAGGTTACTTTAATATGTAATTCTAATTAGTATGACTGAACTCATGTTTTTTTTTTTTATAAAGTAAGTATAAATTAATTTAAGAAAAAATCTGTTATCACTGTTAATCAAATATATTTATGTATTAATCGAGAGTTTTTGGTTATTAAGTTTCACTTAATCCAAAATAAAATTTTATTACTTTGATGTGAATCAGTAGGGTACCTTTTTGAGGCTAGTTTCATTGAATAATTCAAGATAAATGTATCTCATTTTTATTTCACATATTTAATTACCTTTTATTAATCATTTATTTAACCTTTACTTTAAGAATTTTTTTAAATTACCTTAATTTTTATTATTTTAATTTATTACTTATTTTAATATTTCACTATATTGTATGAATTCGTTATAATTTTTATTGCATTATTACATTGAAATTACTGTTTGAAATGTAAACAAAGCAATTACCAGAAATCTGCAAAATTTTAAAATCCGCACAACCTCTGTTCCCAATCTGTGCGGATTTGAGAGAGTCTACTGTATAATTTTTTTTTTTTTTTTTTTTTCATTTTGAAATTATTCTCAAACATTCTTTTTTGTTGTTGTTGTTTGTTTTTTAGACATAATAACATAATAAGTATTTTTTACTGTAATGTAAAACATTAAATTTATGAACACCTGTTATAATGGACTCTCGTTAATACAGACAAAAAATGCTCGCCCTTGACTGTCTGTCGTAATGAGAGTTCACTGTATATGTGTATGGCAGAAAGAAAAGTTTGCCTTTCTGTAAAAAAGAAAACAAAAAGAAAGAAAGAAAAATATTCATATAAGAATTATAAAAGAAATTACCTTGATATCCATGGTTTAATATTTAAAAAATAAATAAAAATGTAAAATAAAATTCAAGTAAAAAAAATTATATTATAAATCGTTAGCTGCATAAAGTTTCAAATTTAGGTTTTAGAGAATGAGACTGATAAAAATAAAATTCATGGCAGCTTTTAATGGTTGTGCAGTTTAAAATAAATAAATAAATAAAAATAAATATATTTAAAAAAAAAAAAAAAAAAAAAAAAAGGAAAGAAGAAAAAAAATACCGTAGTAAGTACAAATAAATGTTTTACCCAGTATTTTTAGGTAAATTTCTGATAAAAAGCAAGCGTAAATTAGTTGTAAATTATAAACTTAAAATTCTTTTACTTAATTGAATAGGTAAGACTAACAGCACCCTCTGTCGCCTTAAAGAAATAGGAATCACTTATGCAACAAAATTTGTCATGATTTCAATAATTAATTTAAAAGCAACTAATTAAAAATTCAAGAATTTTTTTAATGAAATATTTAAGTTATTTACCATCAAATCTTGACAGGCACTATCTTGTTGTATTTTAAATCAGATGAATAAAAAAAGCACAGATGTCACATATGCACCACATTGGCGCGATTTTTTTCTGACGCCAATGTCATATTATATAACATTTGGTAATATATTATTTATTATTATTACCTGGGTACTTAACTGGCGCCAAAGTGTTGTTATTTTGCTTGATATGGGAACTCGGATGTTGTTGTTTATTTATTAATAAATTATTTATTTACTTTTATTTTCTTTTTTAAAATTATGTAAATTATTTTGTTCTATAGTTATTAATTAAACTTTTTTTTAATTTATTGTTATTCCTTTTTTAAAAATACTACACAATAACCAATGAGATGAGTTTCATTCGGGTGTTGCCATTAAACAATTAACCCCTTAACCTACGATTTACGTCTCAACAGCTCCACGGTTTGGCAAATCCATAGCTACCTCTAAAATTTAATGGAGATTTTCGCCTTGTTTAATCATGGAATTTCGCCGATTAAATTAAACTATATTTACTGTGAAATTTTAGTGGTAAGAAGAATTTACATTTGGCTCGATCATCGTACGCGGGCTATGCCCGTCATTGTAGGTTAAGGAGTTAACAAATAATCGCAATTTCTGTACCATGTACAGTAGCGTAATATATATATATAGATACTCAATCGGCTTTTCAAGGACAAACGTTCTCTTTTCATTGTCCCTTCTTTACCATAATTACTAACCTAAGATAAGGACTGAGGAGTGACCAACAAAGGGATAATGAAAAGAAGATGTTTGTCCTTGAAAAGCCAATTTTTTCAACAGGGAGTGTAAGAGATGGTGGAATTGTTACCTATAGTTGCGCTGCATGTTAATTTCTATCTAAATAATCTGTATATATGGAAAAGTCTGTATATTTTTGAGCATAAAAGTTTTAATCATACATTCTTTTTCTCTCTCTCTCTCTCTCTCTTTGTAGGTTCTTGGTAAATTTCCTGTAATTCAACATGTACTCTTTGGTTCTATATTACCCATCAAGAAACATGAACCTCCCAGTTCTGTTGGACCATGAGCTAAATTTGTAAAAAATTGTGTACATATGTCTTTAATAAAAATGCCAAGATATTTTCAGATAATCTAAAAGAAAGATCTGAACTCATTGTATGTTATAATTTTGTCTGACTTTTGCTTTTAATAATAATGTAAATAACTAAATGAAAAGAAAAATGATTTAATGTTTTAAGGAGTCAGGTACTTTTAAACTGATAATATCAAAATTTTTTTATTCATTCATGTTAAAATTTAGTTAATTTATAATATAAAAAAACTGCATTAAAAATTGTATAAGGAGTATTTATTTTTAAAGTCATTAACTGTTATTTTGCAGTATTTTTATTTTTTAATTAATGTTCTTAAAATTATATTTATTGACATTCTTAAAGTTTCCAACTTTTATGTAATACATATTTTCTTTATTATTGAAATAATACAAGTTTTGTTTTGATCCTAGAATTATTTAAACACTATTCGTTTAAAAAAGAAAACATATGCCTCAGTTATGTAAGTGTTATCATGGAAAAAACATATCTAGTTATAGCTTCAAAATAATACGCATTAAATACATTTAATTTCTTAAAAATAAGTCTTTTGTTTTTCCTTTAACTCTTTTTATCCCAAGTTACAATTAATGAAAATGTCACCTTCCAAAATATTTTTTTTTAAATTTTCTGTATTTTTGAAAATATCGTTGGAGACTTGTACATCATTAAATAAATTTTAGAAAGACTTCATTAATAAACTAAATCATTATTCATAAACTTTTGTAGCATATTTACAACTCTACCCAAATCATCTCTTTAATATATATATATATATATTTTACTTTATAAAATTGGAGAATGTACAAATTTAATGGCCTTATATTCAAATATAGAAAGTTTTCAGAATAGAAAATTTTCACTCTATCGTTTTCAATGTCAAGAAAGCTGAACTGGAAAATAAATTATCAATTAAAATTTATTTTTGCCTTGTACAACAGATGATGCTTTAATAAGTTTTTTTTTTTTTTTTTTCATGGTAATTTGAAGTAACATCGGGGGATGAAGGGTTAAAGTTTTGTACACTTTTTAGACCTAGTAATTCTTAAAGAAACAAACTTTTAAACTATTGTTGTCTTGTGACATTTCAAAAGTACCTGATCCCTGAAATTTTCTGTCCTATTAAGAGTAGAAGATCTGCATTTAATTAATAGATGATTGCAAATATGTCTTGTAGTTTAAAAATACAGTAGAGCGCCGATTATTGGAACTCCAATTAACTGAACTTCCAATTATCCGAACAGCCTATTTTTCTCAGATTTTTTTTTTTAACCGAACTTCTAATTATCCAAACAGCCTATTATCCTCAGAATTTTTTTATTTTTTTTTAACCGAGCTTCCAATTATCCGAACAGCCTATTTCTCTCTCTCTCTCTTTTTTTTAACTGAACTTCCAATTATCCAAACATTCTCTCATTTTTTCCCCTTCAGATTTAGTTTACGAAATCGAATGCCCGATTATTGAATCGTTGGGTACAGTAACAACGAAAAAGAAATGGAAGACCCAGACCCAGGTCCAACACATGAGCAATTCCATTTCAACTCAGGCA
The DNA here is from genome assembly GCA_963932465.1 of Maratus speciosus. Lineage (NCBI taxonomy): Eukaryota > Metazoa > Arthropoda > Arachnida > Araneae > Salticidae > Maratus > Maratus speciosus. The sequence continues at coordinate 184,159,904 of OZ010786.1, forward strand.
GGACATGTCAATTCATCATCATAGATTTTTTTTCAAAAAATTACAGTAGTTACAACTAAGTAATACATAAAATTTCCCAATAGGATTTTTCCCCAAAAAAAATTTTTCTGTGGTTACAGCACTTTGAAGTTTGCGATAAAATTGACAATTTTCGGAAAAACAGAAACGCACCTCATTTTGAAATGAACACAGTGTTAAAAATATTTAACGTATCCAATCAATTTATTTTTTACAAATAGTTATTAAGCTGAATTTTACTTTAGCATAGTTTTAAAAAATATAGTGACATTTTAAATTAATTTAAAAAAATTGTTTCTAAGTACAAAAAATGGAATTATTACTGATTTTAAGATTTTTTTTTTCAGAATGAAAAAAAATATTTTAAAGCTAAACATTGATGGTAATCCAAAGACCTTTAAAGGGAAGTTTCACAGTTTATTTTATTTTAAGCCTAAGATGCATGCAACTTTTGCAATTCAATTTTAAATTATGCAAAATTTCGTAAAATCGCTACTTTTGAGATGCAATTTCTCAAAAACACCATTTTTTAAAAATCTGATAATATGCTCAATTGATACCTTATTAGTTTCTAATAAATACCTTATAAGCAAATCGTGTGTTTTTGCTTAAAAAATTTTATATGAATTTTTGAAAATAACATGTTATGTACATTTTTCCAAAGACCACAAAAGTCAAGCTTTTTCTTATTTCACTGAATTTATAATATGATTAATTTTTTAATAAAAAGAATAATATGTAATATTTTTTAATAAAAGGTATATCAAAATATCTAGTAGTTAAATCCAGAAAAATTAAAAAGGAAAAAGTAGTTTATGCGCAATCTGATCCTTATATTGGACATCCTTTATCAATAGAAGCACTAAATGTTGCATTGTCCTGCTATTTAGAGGATAACAAAGATTGAACTAAAGATAGTCCAAACAAAAGTGATGTTATTTGTATTAAAAAAGATGGTGTGAAAATTTAAAAGAGTAAAACGTGTTATGACACAGTCTGTTAAAGAAACATAACTTAATGAAAAAGAAAATCCTTCTATTACAAAGGTGGCCAACTGTCGCACGCCGGACAATACTAAAATTTTACAGAAAAAGTCGACTTCTTGAATTGCAGAGATTCGATGATTAGATAAGGAAATGATTACTATAAAGTTTTAGTGGTGTCGAGCATGCCACAGTTGGCCACCCCTGCTCTATGAAAATAAGACTATCAAAATTTTATTCATTGTGTCCAAAATTTATCTAAATTCAGCCAATACAAGTAGTACACTGTTCTGTTTACTGCAGTAATTAGAAATTAATATGTGTAGCTCTTAAAAATCTAACAGGCATTCAAATTAGAGAAGATCTGATGATGAAATGCTTATATAGAAAAATAAACAATGAAAATTGTTGGCTCGAAGAGTGTGGTGAATACCCTGGGGTATCGAAATTCTTACAGTCGAAGCTTTTGATTTGAATGAAGAGGAAGAGGTTGAATATGTTATATGGGAATGTGGTAACTTAATAAAAAAGTTGGTATGGATTAAAAAAATTCTAGAAGATGTAAGACACTGGGTGAGAAAAGCAATTCCTCATTATCACTCAAGGAAAAATCAGAGAAAGAATTGCTGAGGTAAAGTTATCTCCCCCCCCCCCCCCAAAAAAAAAAAAAAAAAATAAATCTGTGCTCGTGATACATTCTGACTTTGCTAAAAACTGGTCGGTAATACTGACAGATGAAGTACAAAGTTTTCACTGGCAAAATACTCAAATATCATTATTTACCTGTACAGCATATTTTAGAGAAGAAATAAAGAGTTTTATTGTAGTTTCTGATGATATAACTCATGATACCGCTCATGCTGTTTGTGCTATAGAAAATATAAAAAAAGAATTATCTAAGTTGTACCAATTACAAACACTGAAATCGATTGTGTATATATCAGATGGAGATAGAGCACATTTTAAAAATAAGTATTATTTTTATGGATTGCATAAAAATAATGAAGTTGTACTAAAGAAGTGGATTTTTTCAGCTACTGACCATGAAAAAAGTACATGTGATGCTGTAGGGGGATTATGTAAGCATTATGTAATGAAATTTAATCTCCAAAATGAGCCAATAAGAGACATCTGAGATTCTGTCTCATTTGTTGCTGAACTATCCTCTTTGTTAAAAAAGAATCCTTCTACTCCATCTAGACAGAAACATTATTCAAGCCTATAGAGCTAATAATGAGAAAGAATAAGCTAATGTAAAATGCATTGTTGGTATACGATTTAAACATTATTGGATGATAATGACGATTATATGGGACGAACAATTAAAAATGCATTGACAAAAGTTGAAACCTCCAGTCAGATGACAAAACAACATTCAATGCACGATTTATAAATTGGTGATTGCATTGGGTGCATTTATGAAAATAATAGGTGGATAGGACAAATCAATAGCATACGACGAGAACTGAGGGGCATTACAGCATCATTCATATACCCCATGGTCCAGAAAAAGCATTCCTGTGGCCAGAAGAATCTGGAAAGAGAAAAGATGAATGCATCGAGTAACACTTAAAACATGGCGATTAACTTTATTGTCCTCACTCGCCAAATTTAATGGGCACCACTCGCCAAACGTGATGGTTGAAAGATATATCGCTCTTTCCTCCCTGGCATCGATTCCAGATTTCTTTCCCGATTCTTCTGGCCACTGGAATGCTTTTGCTGTTGCTGGACCATGGGAGTACATGAATGATACTGTAATGTCATTTAGTTCTCATGATATGCTACTGATTTGTCCTATCCACTAATTACTTTCATAATCAATTATAAATTAAGTGAAATAAGAAAAAGCTTCACTTTCTGGTCTTTTGAAAAATATACACAGCATGTTATTTTCAAAAAATCATATAAAATTTTCTAAGCAAAAACACACGATTTGCTTATAAGGTATTTATTAGAAACTAATAAGGTATCAATTGAGCATATTATCAGATTTTAAAAAAATGATGTTTTTGAGAAATTGCATCTCAAAAGTAGCGATTTTACGAAATTTTGCATAATTTGAAATTCAATTGCAAAAGTTGCATGTATCTTATGCTTAAAATAAAATTTACTGTGAAACTCCCCTTTAAAGGTCTTTGGATTACCATCAATGTTTAGCTTTAAAATATTTTTTTCATTCTGAAAAAAAAATCTTAAAATTAGTAATAATTCGATTTTTTGTACTTAGAAACAATTTTTTTAAATTAATTTAAAATGTCACTATATTTTTTTAAACTATGCTAAAGTAAAATTCAGCTTAATAACTATTTGTAAAAAGTAAATTGACTGGATACGTTAAATATTTTTGATAGTGTGTTCATTTCAAAATGAAGCGTTTTTCTGTTTTTCCGAAAATTGTCAATTTTATCGTAAACTTTAAAGTGCTGTAACCACAGAAAAAAAATTTTGTGGGAAAAATCCTATTGGGAAATTTTATGTATTGCTTAGTTGTAACTACTGTAATTTTTTGAAAAAAATCTATGATGGTGAATTGACGCATATCAGTACTGCCTGCCTGAATTGAGATGGAATAGCTCACATAACGAAGCCTTTGAATGTTTGAAAATAGATATGAAGTGGCCCGAACGGCAGAAGAATGCTGATCCTATTCAACTAACGTATTTAAGAATAATCCGAGATATGGCAGCATTGAAAAGATTGTCTTCTTTGAAGCAAGCGACAATCGAAAGCTTTTTTGCTTAAATTACAATCCCTGAAGTTCAAAAGTTGATAAAAAAAAAGAACATTTTAAATGATAAAAAAGTTTTTAAAAAAAATTAAAACAATTTTTAAACACGCCAGCACTAACTGGTGCTGGCAGTTCTAAGCCTGGATAAAGTATGAAGGTTTTAGTGTGGTCAGGAACATCCCTTAAATTGTTTGTCCATTTATCCGAATTTTTGCTTATCCGAACTAGGGTTGGTCCTGACTTGTTCGGATAATCGGCGTTCTACTGTATTTAATGTCTTCCAGAAGAAGTGTAGTTAATTCTGTTTGAATATTACAAAAAATGATATACTGTACATTAATAATGAAAATAAACTGACTTTGAAGTTCTCATTCTAGTTTATTACTTATGAAACATACTTTCAATTAATACTCTGGATATTGCCAGCTATTTCATCTCAAGGGTGTTCTCAAAAAAATATTTTTCTCTCGAAACTTTCTGGCTCATTTCTGGATTCATTTTGAACATAAAAGCATGACACTTGCATGTATGACTATTGAAGTGATTTGAAATCAAACAGCTTTTTCATTTTTTGATAAATGAATTACCTCTTGAGTTATAAGTGACTGTAGAGTCATAATGACTTTTATTGAGCTGTTGGGTTTGGATATTTGGTTTAAAACACAAACTTTAACCGCATTTATGACTTATCCTCTACCTTTATTGAAAAGTGAAAAAACAATTTAATTTCATAGTTTCTGTGTAAGAGTGCCTGCCAATTTCATCCATTTACAAGAAAAAAATAAATTCAGAAATGTGTCAGAAAGTAGCCAGTTTGGATTTGAAAACAACCTTAAGAGTAGCAGTCTTACAAGATAAATTTTGCATGGAAATTTTAGATTTAATATATCTACAATATATGCTATTGCGTTGTGTTACCACCACAATCATATGGATAATTTACATTCAAGAACAGTATTCACTTTCATTTAAAGAAATAACTTCCTTCCTCTTCAAAGTTACATCATCATTGCATGTTGCTAACACTTTCATTGATCCTTTCTTTTGTATATTATTTCTCAGCCAGAGCAAATTGCAACCACATACAAGGGGATTCCCTAGAAATAAAAGAAAAATTACTATTTCAAAGTAGGTATTATGGAGATAATTTATTAAAAAATAATAATAAAATTCAAAGTAAATTTTTTGCAATGTCATTCTGGACACAATATTTTTAATATTCAAATCATAGTCTGCTAAATTTTGTTTCCTCACCTCCATTTTACTTAAAATTTTGTCAGTCTGTCTGACTCATTAATCACAAAACTGTAAGTTAATCAAGAAAGGTTAATTTGAACTATCATGAGTCAGTTTTTTATAATGGAACAGCGACACATTTACACAAAATAATTTAATAAGAGCTGTAATTGTAACTTAAGTTAAATAAGTATTACAATAACAAAACAAGTAGGTAAGTGTGACCACAGATAGCACAGAAGGTTTTGTTTAATATTCCTTTAAAAACACTTTATCCTTTAATTAATAAATCCAAATTGTTAATTTATAATTATTAAATCCTTACATAGACCGGGCAGACATAGAAGGATGAGAATGGTAGGATGGATGGGATGTGAAGAATAACATTATTGGGCACATGCCCTTTCATTTAAGGTATTACATGACATACCGTAGATTAAATTTGAAATTTGTTATTCTTTTTGATAGCACCCACTGGCACCAGAAAGATTAAAGTGAGGGAAAAGCTGCTAATTGTTGAGATTTGTTGTGTAATTATTTTTGGAAAAGTTTATGGGGTAGTAATAAACAAATTCAAACTGTAAAACGCCCTTCTAGGGGTGAAAAAAATGAATTAAGAGGGTGGGGGTGCTTAGTAAAATGTACAGGCCAAGATCTTGAAAATGATGTGTTACATGAAAAAATCCTTTTCTGTCTCCCATGATTTGAGAGGAAAAATTCCAATTTTCCTAGAATTTAACCCTTCATTGTGCAGCTTTGCATAGCTGGCAAACAAAATTTCAACTGAATTTCCTGCATTCTCCTTGAGAATTTAAAAATTGACTGTCTTAACATTAGTCGACTGCTCCTTTGAACTGGCAAGAAGAAATTTCTCACCAGACGACGTTACTGTCTACAAAGTTATTTATTGCAGTTAAAACCAGTGTTTTGGGGTTTTATGAAAAAATTATATTCGTGATCTAGAATCTTTAGTGAGTGTAGCATGCTATTTAACATATACTTCTATAGAATACAGAGTAAAATGTAAATGATACACATTTTCTTTTGTTTTGCACATGTGCAATAGTGCTGCTTGACCATTCATACTATGAAGTAATACTGGGTATGTGTTTCTCCCTTCTTTCAGCTTCTTGTGGTGGTAACGTTAAAAATATCCATTCATTAAATGATGGATTCATTTAAAAATTGGGACCAAGAAGTAATTAATGCCACTGTAATGTCCATCTGATAGTGAAGATGCACATTCCTACAGAAATTACAAGGACCAGGAATCATCAGAAACTGCTTGCCAAAGCTTGAAACAGCTGATCAAACAATGAATTTAGATACTTTAATTAACAGCATTGTTGTTAATTCCTGGATACTGTACTGAAGGAGGCTGATTGACATACATGTAACATACACACTGATGAACTTTGCTTCTTCCAAATGGTGTAAGATTAGATTAGATAACTTTAATTATTGGCCTATATGGAATGAGATAAGGGCAACATGTAAAGATCCTAACTTCGTAGGATATACATTTGTAATGCGTGAGGAATGAAAAAATTAACTAACGTCTGAATAAAGACAAAAACTGTTTCATAATGCATAAGCTCACTAGTTCTTGTTAATACATCACTACAACAAATACAGTAAACATTAAAATCTAAGAAAAAGATAATACAAAAATTAAACACAGTAAATTGAAAATACAAATATGAGAAACTATGACTATGTTACATATATACAGGGTGCAATATGTTATCTATCGCCAATCTTTAATTTCTCAACCGTTGGCCGTAGACATATAGTTCCAATTACAAAAATGTTTCAAATGAAATATTCATGTTGTGGCATTATTTAAAGTAAAAAATCAATTTTATAAAAATTACAAAATCGAACTTTTTATACGGTCCCCCAGTCCCTATAGTTATATTTAGTAAAAGTTTACACATATCATAACAGATATAGCACAAAAAGTTTGACATCTGTACTGTACTACAAAAATTGACACAGTTATTAAATTTCAAAATTTGAGATTTTTGCACATGATTTTGTCTTTCATTGAGGGATCAGTTAAAAGATGAATTAAAGTAATTGAAGATCAAAATCAGGGTGCAATGTCCTTTTTATGGCAAAATCACCTTTAGCCGGTATCACCAAAGAGGGTTATTTCATCTAAAAATTTGAGCTAAATTTTAGGGGTCAAACAACATTCAAAAGGGAAAGTAGGTAGATGAAATAACCCTCTTTGGTGATAGCCCGATTTGGCAATACCAGCTAAAGGTGGTTTCGCCGTAAAAAGGACATTGCACCCTGATTTTGATCTCTAATTACTTTAATTCATCTTTTAACTGATCCCTCAATGAAAGACAAAACATGTGCAAAAATATCAAACTTTGAAATTTAATAACTGGGTCAATTTTTGTAGTACAGATGTCAAACTTTTTGTGCTATATCTGTTATGATATGTGTAAACTTTTACTAAATATAACTATAGGGACTGGGGGTGGGGGACCGTATAAAAAGTTAAATTTCGTAATTTTTATAAAATTGATTTTTTACTTTAAATAATGCCACAACATGAATATTTACCTCATTTGAAACGTTTTTGTAATTGAAACTATATGTCTACGACCAACGGTTGAGAAATTAAGGGTCAGCGATAGATAACATATTGCACCCTGTATATAAAACAATTATAAACCTAAACAAATTATTAACAACAAATGTGAATGTACAAATTATAAAAGAATTTATTCAAATTAAAAATTCTGTATAAACCATTATAAAATTCTTTGAAGCAGATCCTTATAACAAGAGAAACATGAATTGGAAAAAAAAACAGTAAATATTAGAAAAATGGAAATATTTGTGGAACCAAGACAGAATCATCAGGCCCAAATTACCTTGATTACCACAAATAACATGTACAGTATATATATAGAGAAAGAGAGAGAGTGTGGTCTTTTTTATGGAGAGTAAATGAGTTAAAAATTCATTGCTATGGGAACACTTATTCTTCATATTACATTACTTACTTTCAGCTACTAAATGTGTGAGCTGTTCTTCAACAGGTACAAACAAACTGTGGTCTAATGTTATTAGTTTATTCCCACTCAGCATCAGTACTTCTAGTTTAGGCATCCCATCAAAAAAGCCTGATTGCAGGGTCTCAATTTTTGTGTTTCTATAAGGTTAAAGATAAAGAAACAAAAAGTAATTAGCAACATATAATTTTCAGTAAAGTAATAATTAGTACAAGCAACTCTACTTATAGTATCCTCTACTGATAGTGTAACTCCAGTCATCCGTATCAATATCAGAAATTAAAAAAATACAGTGAAGGGAACTCTGTACCCTTCACTTTGCAAAGAATGACAAAAATATCAATTTTCCAATTTTTGGTTTAAAATGTTTTTGGATTCCCTAATATTCTGATGAAGTTACGTAAAGATCCGATGATTATAAATATATCAAAAGTCTTTTTATTGCATTCATATCCCTTTAAATGCATCAGAGTTGCAATGTTTCAATTAATTTTTCTCGATTTGTGTTTTCGTATGATCAAAATGCTAAAACTTCAACATATACTTTTCCATTGATTTACTATTTTATTTACTTATTTATATATTTTTTGTACGATTTTTAAGGTGCATTTCGTAAAATTAGGGATCGATTTTCTGCAATACAAATAGTTTATTTTTAAAAAATAAAAATAAGTAAATAGTCATTTTTACTGTATTTTTAAATATATGATTTTTTTTTTTTTACTTTTTTGGAAATCTGATCCTTAGCATTATAAGAACCTACATAAAATATAGCTTATCTTTGAGCAGGTTCTATAAGCACCAATTTGCAACCATTATTTGTGAAATCGGTTTAGTATTTCATAAGATTGCATAAAAATTGTAATTTAGAAAGTGTTTAGAACGCTTCTCTCACTTCATCCTTTTAAATTAGGAATTTTCTTTCGACGGTTCTTAGAAAGTATTTACATCTTTTAAGTAATTGCCATGCCAAATTTCAAAATGTTCGACCCCTCAGTATCACAAAAAACGCAGTTTAGAACATTTTTTGCTACTGCAAGTCAAGGCAGCATAAAATATAGCCTATGTTGGAGCAGGGACAGTCACCATCAATTTGCAACCATTACTTTTGATATCAGTTTGATATTTCCTGAGATTGCATAGAAATCGCAATTTAGAATGTTTTTCGTGCATTTTCACCCCTTTTAAATTTCGATTTTCTTAGAAATTGTTCTTGGAGAGCATTTACATCTTATAAGTTATTAACATGCTAAATTTCAAGTTGCTAGCCCCTGCAGTATCACAATTTGGAACGTTTTTTGCTCCTGCAACTCCCAGGTGATAGTGACACCGACATGAAATAGCGCCTATGTTAGATCAAGGGCTTTCACCATCAATTTCCAACCATTTTTTTTTTTAATCGATTCGATAATTCCTGAGATTGAGTAGTAATCGCCTTTTAGAGCGTTTTTTAAAACGCTTTTCGCGCATTTTCACCCCTTTTAAATTTCGAATTTTTAAAGAAATGTTCTTAGAGATAATTTATGTTTGATAAGTATCTACTATGCCAAATTTCATGTATCTAGGCCCTTCAGTAACACAAAAATCGCATTTTTAGAACGTTTTTTGCTCCTGCACCTCCCTTGGGGTATTGGCATGGCACCGACATAAAACATAGCCTATCTTGGAGCAAGAGCTGTCAACATAATTTTCACACCATTATTTTTGAAATCGGTTTGGTACTTCCGCAGATTGCGTAGAAATCTCAGTTTAGAACATTTTTAAAATGCTTTTCGTCCATTTTTACACTATTTAAATTTAGAATTTTTTAGGAAATATTCTTAGAGATCATTTACATGGTAGTTATAAGTAAATACCATACCTAATTTCAAGTCGCTAGCTCCTTCTGTATCACGAAAATCGCAATTTAGAACGTTTTTTGCTCCTGCAACCCCCAGATGGTAGTGACACCAACATGAAATAGAGCCTATCTTAGAGCAAGAGTTGTCACCATCAATTTCCAACTTTACTTTTGAAATCGGTTTGATACTTCTTGAGATTGCGTAGAAATCGCCATTTAAAACGTTTTTCAGAACGCTTTTCCCGCATTATAACCACTTTTAAATTTCGATTTTTATTAAGAAATGCTCTTAGGATAATTTATATCTAATAAGTAACTACCATGTGAAATTTCATGTACCTAGGGCTTTCAGTAACACAAAAATCGCATTTTTAGAATTTTTCTTGCTCCTGCACCTCCCTGCACCTGCGTCTTGGAGCAAGAGCCTGTCATCATCATTTTCACACCATTGTTTTTGAAATCGGTTTGATATTTCTGAGATAATCACCATTTAGATCGTTTTTTAGAACACTTTTCGCACATTTTCATGTCTTTTAAATTTCGAATTTTTTAAGAAATGTTCTTAGAGATCTCTTATATCTTAGAAGTAATTACCTTGCCAAATTTTATGTTTCTAGGCCTTTCAGTAATACAAAAATCTCAATTTAGAATGTCTTTCGCTTTTGCAACCCTCAGGTGGCAGTGACACCGACATATAATAGAGCCTATAGAGAAAGGGCTGTCACTATCAATTTCCAACCGTTATTTTGAAATTGGTTTGATACTTCCTAAGATTGCGTAGAAATCGCCATTTAAAACGTTTTTTAGTAGTCTTTTCGCGCACTATCACCTCTTTAAATTTCGATTTTTTTCAGAAATGTTCTTAGAGATCATTTATATCTAATGAGTAACTGCCATGACAAATTTCATGTTTCTAGGCCCTTCAGTAACACAAAAATCGCATTTTTAGAACGTTTTTGCACCTGCATCCCCTTTAGGGTAGTGACACCTACATAAATATAACCTATGTTGAAGCAAGGGCTGTCACCATTATTTTTTAAATCATTTTGGTATTTCCTGAGATTGCGTAGAAATCGCCATTTAGAACGTTTTTTAGAATGCTTTTTGCGCATTTTCATCCCTTTTAAATTTCGATTTTTTTTTAAGAAATGTTCTTAGAGTTTATTTTAGAGATAGGAAAAACAGTTACTTTTTGTTAACAGTTTCCATCATTACACCACTAGCTTGATAACATATGACCTAATAATTTTTTAACACCTTACTAGAGGCTAAAAATTTGTTGAAATTTGCACTTTTAGGGTCTTTTATTTATTTTAGCTCATTTTTTTTTTATAGATTTTGGTTAAGTACTTATAGGTAAAGAACATTTTTTGGACTTTTGGGTAATATATATATATTTTTTTTAAACATTAATGTCTGAAAAATGATCTAAGCTCACATTTAAAACGTAGAGTTAAAATTTACAAAAAATCAAAACAAGTTTTCGAACTTCAGTAGTGGACATAAAGACACTAAACAGAATTATATATATATTTAAAAAGTTTAACATTAGAGTCTATATCCAACATGATTCCTCTTTTATAATTACAGCATCCTAATTACTTATTCCCACCCAACCTAAGTCAGAACATATCTGTACATAAAGCAATAGTACAAAAAAATTTTCTTTTTAATAGCTTCTAGCATTCAAAACTCGCTAGGATTTAAGATGTCCCCAATTCAAATGTCATTCAATGTCTAGGATATCTCTCAATTTTTTAAGGTGAAAATTTATCACTATTATAAATTCATCTGCCTAATAATTAGATTATTCGATAAATATCTCACACTTATTCTTAAAATGCACAACTCTCTCTCTCTGTATGTATATATATATATATATATATATTGAGCGTTCCTTAATATGAGTGGTTACAAACGTACCCCCATTTGACGTTAAAAAAGGCTGTTTAAATATCTATCGAAAGGCCAAATTAGAGTAATTATATACAGTGTGTCCACGTATAACCTGGCCGACCTTTATTTTCGCAACCGTTGGTCTTAGATGCATACTTCCAATTACAAAAATGGTCAAAATTAGGTGCAGGGTTAAGATAAAAAAAAGTTTGAAGCGAAAAAACAATTTAGTGAAGAATTACAGAATCTAAATTTTTATACGGTCCCCGGTCCTATAAGTTATATTTAGTAAAATTTCCCTGTTACACTGCAAGTAAGGCAAAAAAAGTCCGTTATTCTACGATTAAAATTGACCGAGTAATAGCTGTTTAAAGTTGGAGTATATTTTTTGCTGCATATTAGGGGTCATTCACAAATTTAGTAGAAATATAATTTCATCAGATATATTAAAGAAATGGTTGAGGGTAAAATTAGCATTGCAATATAAATTTGAAATCTTTAATCATTCTGACATATTACTGCAAAATGTACAATTTGTACTGAACAATATAAGAGGATAAAAATAACGGATTTTTTGCTAAATAAAAGGATGAAAAACAACAGCCTCAATTCTTTACAAAATGATACATATTTTAAAATGCTGTTAGATTACACTGTCTTTCAAATTTTGGGTTGTGGCATGTTTTTTAGCTTTTAAAAATTGATTCTTATGTATTTTTTAGCACTGAATCCGAAAATGACCTTCATTTTAAACCATCATGTCAGGAATTTTCTCAAATCGCAAATTTCGAAGTTAAAAAGCTAAAAGTTAAAATTGATCCCCCTACCCTCCCGACCTCATCGGACTCCCGAGCTATTTAGCTGTATGAAACCAAAGCCGCCTCAAGACTACTAGTCTTGAGGCGGCTTTGATGAAACCCAGTATAAGCCAAAAAATCTAATAAATTATTGGATTAAATAAAATTAAACTGAATAAAAAAGTTTTACGTCTATTTTATAGTATGAGATTTTTCGTTATTTTTTAACCTTGAAATTTACGATTTGCGAAGAATCTTGACATGATGGTTAAAAGAGAAAGTAATTTTTTGATTCAGCTTTAAACAAGTAAGAAAAATCATGCGTTAAGCATAGATTATGAAACACTTTCCAAAACTTCCTGGAGGCTTTAACAAAACTTCGTTATTTAGGAAAATAAGGTATATAAGAGAACTAAGTAAACATTTTAGAAACCGCATAAAACATTTGAAAAACTGATTTCAGCAGTTACCGTTCATAGCAAATATGTATTCCAATTCTTTTGAACAGCCCTGTATTTGATCTGTAGTTTGATATATATACTATAATATAATGGGGAAATTCAGTTTAGCAAGAAAACACATAACAGGTTGAAATTTCTCTTTCAGCAATTTATACTAATAGATGGAAGCATGCTTGTATACCTTTGCACAAGAATACCTTTGTACTTTGTATAACTTTGTACAACACAATAGTTTACCTAGTACCGTTATTACACGCCACTATTTAACTAAAGTTTAATTCAAAGTAAAACACTCTTAAAATTACTGGAATCACATTCCTAGAAATTTTCATTTATAGGCGGTTGTATATCCAATTCTTGGCGTGACCCTGTATATCATTTTATCTATGTTCTACAAACATTTCTTAGTAAACTAAATTCAATTCAACGTAAAAATACATAACTCATTTAAAAACCACCTTTAAGCAATTTGCGCTCATATCCAGTAACCATTACGAATTATTTTGTGTAGCCCTGTATATAAATTACAGCATTTATACACACCATATATAATGCATAAATATGGTGAAACATAAAAGCACATAACATAATTAAAAATGCATTTCAAGCAATCATCGCTAATGTACAGTACTTTGGATACAATGTAGTATCTGAAATCTTTGTATGTCCCTGTAAATGCTATGCACTTCGTATTATACATGAAATAAGTTATAGTAAACCTCAGCAACGTATATCAATTTCATTATACATAAAATAACTTAACACAATTAAAATACGCCGGAAAAATTTCCCTCCACCCCTATATCATTACACTGGTCAACAAATTTGAACTTTTGCTCTGTTGTAAAATAGAAATTAGTTGAATATTAATGATGTGAATTATCAAAATGCTAACAAAGCGTAAACCAACTTAGTGAAAAATGTCCAATCCGGGAATCGAACCCGGGTCCCTGGAATAGATCTCCAGTGCTCTACCACTAAACCACAAGGACGATGTCCAGCCTGGCATTTCCCACTTATATAAGTCGGAATGTAGTTGAAAAATTAATTAAAATAGAAATTAGTTGTTTTTTATGCGGTTTTTTGTGCTGATTCCGAATCTAGTTTTAGATTTACTCCAGCACGTCAGGTTTGAGAGATATTTGCATATTTCAATTTATGCAAATTTAGTAAATTTTATACAATTATTTGCAAATTTAATGTATAAAGCAATATCAAACAGGGTTTTTTGTTTTATGTTATGATTACTACCTAATTTACTTCACAAAAACGTTGTTTCTGATATTATACTGACATGAGACTGTGAAATATTGTACCTAATTTGCATATGTTTTTCTAATAATGTTTCTTGACTTTCAAATATTTCTGCCGCACGAGTACGCTAATATGTTTCTAAACCAGCATTTTAAGCTGATTTCAAATCTTGTATCTGTTTTCTTCTATCGCGTCTAGTTTTTGAAAAAAGTGAAATTTTAGTTTTTGGTCAAAAAAACCAGAAAAAGCTTTTTATGATACTTTGTATGATAAACTTCAACTAGTTAGGATAGATTCTACTACTTATTATTTTTTTTTTCGATTATATAAATTTTTATTTATGTCTCTGATATGAATCTGACCCTGTTCACCTTCTTGTCAATGAATTACACACCTCTAAAAAGCATCTTATATCAAATCTGTGTTAATGTCGTGCAAAAGTAGAAATCCATCTTACTCAAAAACTAGACATGACATAAGAAAACAGACTGCAGATTTGAAATCAGCATAAAAATCTAGTCTAGAAAAACATTACGTCAATTCTGTGGCAACTATTTTAAAGTTGATAATGATGTAAACATTACACCATTGAAAAATATGCAAATTAGGCTTAATAACTGATAAATAAATGTTAAGAATATGCAAATCGTGATTTTTATCTGAAGCAAATAGTCAAGTAGTCATTATCTAGAAAACTTAATTAGAGGTGACATATATTGTATCTAAAATTTGCATAAAATCGCACAAAAAAGCTTAAATTTGCATAAATTTAAATATGCAAATTTCTCAAAACCTGGAGCACCTAGAGATGAACGGAAAGCATATTCGGAATCAGCACCAAAAACTCATCTAGAATCAACTAATTTTAGTTCTACAACAAAACCACTGTTGACCAGTGTTATGTAACGGAATTCTTTTGTGTAGTCCTGGAAATTAATAATAACTCTTCTTAGCACCGCATATTCTACAGTATATATATTTTAGTGCACTTGATAAATGTATATCAATTTTATTATATTAGAAAGCATGTAACATCATTAAAAATCATTTTAAACGATTTTTTCCCGTAAGCCGTAATGTAACGGAAAGCTTTTGACTGCCCCGGTAAATGAACTAAACATGCTACAAACTTCATTTGAAATAGTGTTCGTGCTATGGTAGAGGTCCCTAACATCCAAAAATTTTAGAACGATCCGAGTATATTTACGGGAGTTAGAGCGCGGACAGACAAACCGAAGTCATAAACACTTTTCAACTTTGTTGGGAAGTGTTAAAAATACGTCAAATGTAATTATAAAAGTTAAAAAACACAACCATCGCAGGTTTATGTTATCTAAACTAAAACTCTTTCTTAAACTTCTTGACGGAATTCTATCCGAATTTTTTTGTGTTATACTCTAATATATGTATAAGATGGTAAGAGTCGAAAATCATAATAGTATTGCATTGTCATCGGATTTAAGTCAGTTTGTAAAATTTAACTTCGATCGGACATTTGAAAGTAAGTTAAAGTTCGAGTACAAATTTTAAACTGAAAGACAAGTTAAATAAAACCTTATGAAAATAACATAATTTTCGTTAAAAGAAATCATAGCCTCAAATCCTTATAAAATAAAACATATGTTAAACTACAATTATTTTAACTAATCTTAAACTTAACTAATAAAAGTTAATCGTAACATTTGTACGATTTCATTCAAAGCGCAGATACCTTGAAATAAGTTTAAGTACTTTATACACGACCCCTGAAATCATGGTCGAAATCATCTGTTTTGATATGAAAAAAAGTGGTATAAGTCATGCATTTCAAAGTTTCATAACTCCGTCAATTTTAATGTTAGATGAATGGGACTTTTTTGTCTTAGTTGTTAGTGTCACAGTAAGTTTTTAGTAAATATCACTTATAGGACCGGGGGACCGTGTAAAAATTTAAATTTCGTAATTTTTTAATAAATGTTTTTCTTGACCCAAATCGTTTTAAAATAATCCTTTACCTTATTTTAAACCATTTTTGTAATTGGAAGTATGTATCTAGGACCAACGGTTGCGAAAATAAAGGTCGGTCAGGTTATATGTGGACACACTGAATATATAAATTGTTTACAAAAATGTTTAGTCTCACTGTTTACATATCGCTCACCCGCAAGAAAATAGACTCGTCTTGCAAATATTCATTTTGCGTTTTTTTTTCACTAACAGGTCTGTTATAAGTGCGCCTTGCTACACAAACCCTTTCATAAGTGTACCTATGCGGAAAATCACTTTATTACGCCGTATGTCCATTTATGACCACAGAAGAGGGGTGGATTGTGTGGGGAGGTAAAATGACCCAACCCTCCAAACCTAATCCTATGTCTTCATTTTTAAGGGTTTTATACTTTTATGCAAGTTTTCATTCCAGCATGCAGAGCTAAGTGCTATAATTTCATGTTACAGTAAAATCATGCACATTTTCTTTTGCCTCTCCTGTGAAATTTACTTTTGTCGAGATGTGTCACTTTTCTTGCGGGTGAGCGATATATTAAATGAACAAAATTGCTCATACTAAAATAAATGTTTACTCTATATATTCCGAAACATTTTTGTTTTTCACATTTAAAAGTATTTTTCGTTTTTTCTGAAACATTTCACTTTTTCATATGTGTCACTTATCGAATAATGGTGCGATGCGATCAACTGTGTATTTTGACCTAACCGTTAACAACATCCAATAACATTATGGGATATAGAAAAATAATTTAATAAAATCTTTTAAACCTAATTAGATTTAAGGCAAAATTTGTTAATTAAAATGTTCCACTATCATGACATTTCCACTTATTTGAACAAATAGATCTTAAAACGCCGTCGCTTTCATATTTGACAAAAGTGATTATTATTTTTTCCAAATTGATTAAAGCATTTTTTAAATTTTTACAAATATTCTTATAAAATAAGAATTTTATTGTTTTAGTAAAATTAATTCCAAGAAAAAGTTTTCTAGCAATCATAGTTATGACAAAAAGTACAATAAATAAATAAACAGCTTTACCGCACCCGTACATCAGACACGCATCAACAGACATATCCTTCAACCCGAAAGAGAGAAAAAAAAAAAAAATGCTTTGCCTTACCTTTTCAACCTCAAAGCAAGCGCCATACTAACTTACAAATTACCCCAAAATATCCCCAGCCAGCCATGAAAGCAAGTACGAAGTCTAACTTACAAACTTAGAAATGCTTTTCCTTCCCTCTCGATAGCGAAAAAATTCTCAGATTCTAATATTACCAGTCTAGATAAACAATATATTCAAAGCAATAATATATTTTTTGAATAACTAGGGGGCTCGGTCCCCTACGAGCTACGCTCGCCATCCCCCCGTTCAGACACTGCAGTCTCTAAAAGCACGCTAATTTGATCGGCTTTAAAAAGATTTTGGAAGATTGAATTATAATTAAAAAAACAAAGGCGATCTCCCTATAAACGGGTTTCTATTCATTTCTCTTTGATTGGGGAATTTTACGGAAAAATCAGCTGCTGTTAAAAGATACAATGGCATTTCAAAATCATCTAATATAAAATGAATTAAGTAAACAGAGTCTTTGTCTCCCGGTATTTTTTAACAAAGCGAAAAGAAAGTCCTTTTAAATAAGACATTTTAAATATATCGTTTTTAATCTGACGTAATTTTCACCAAACTTTTCTTTCCCTTTTTAATATTCACATGAAAATACTTTTATTAGAAATGAAATATTATTTGCGCTGTCCAAAAAAAAAAAAAAAAAAAAATTGAAAAGTTCATCTCAAAATATCAAGTAAATGTCTCGCGCTATTTTAAAATTTAAACTGCTTTGCAATAATATTTTTTGTTCATTTTACGTAATAAGTGTAATGTGACGTAAATGTGATGTAATTTTTCCTATTTAAGACTTCTAACGCATGTTAATGAATTTATTATTTTACAATATCCTTTCTCTGTTAAAATTCACGTGTAATTATAGATGAAGTAATTTTCAATAAGTTCCTGCTTTTTATACGTAATTATTTAATTCTAATTTGAAAGTTTTTTTTTCTGTTTATAATAGTCACGTGTAAATAAATTTTTAATTTGAAGGAAACATTATTGTTTCCGTACAGTTGGCAACAGGTTAAATTAGTACAATTTTCTGAAATCTCTCTATTCTAAAAAAAAAAAAGTAACTACCGCTGTCACCGCCGCCGCCGGTTTTGAATTTTTTGTGACCGGAGGTCTTTCTTCGATAATATTAAAAAAACTGTTGCATACAAAAATATGAAAATCGCTAATATTATAGAAAAATGTTTGATAAACACGCTGATGCAGACAGTTTTCAAATCGAAGAATTATTTTAAGAGATATTTAATGCCAAAGTTGGACAAAATCGTTCCATTAAAAAAGCTTCATAGGAGCAGAAACTGTACATAGGAATTTAATCATTTTTAGATCACTTTATGCGTCAGAATTTCCCGGTGTGCAGATTGCAGTTAGTTTTTTAATTTGAATAATTTTTCGAGGTTTTATTTCTATTTTAAATTCAAATTTTCAGCATTTCGTGAGATATTTTTTACAAATTTTAGAAAATTGTATTAATTTAAACTGTTGCCAACTGTATAAACAGCGCAAACAGTAATGTTTGCTTCAAATTAAAAATTTATTTTACACGTGACTATTATAAACAAAAAATATAAAAAGCAGGAACTCATTGAAAATTACGTCATTAAAAACTATAGTTACTTGTGAATTTTAAATGAGAAAGAATATTGTAAAATAATAAATTCAGTAACATGCGTTAGAAGTCCGAAAATAGGAGAATTTACATCATATTACACTTATTACGTAAAATGAACAAAAAATAATATTGCAAAACAGTTTTAATTTAAAAATTGCGCGAGACATTTACTTGACATTTTATGATGATCATAATATTTCATTTCTAACAAAAGTATTTTGACGTGAATATTAAAAAGAGAAAGAAAAGTTTGGCGAAAATTACGTCAGATTATAATTGTCAGATTCAAATTATAATTCAATCTTCCGAAATCTTTTTAAGGGCGATCAAATTAGCGTGCTGTTAGAGTCTGCGGTGTTTGAACGGGGGTTGACGAGCGTAGCTCGTAGGGGGCAGAGCCCCCTAGTAAGTAAAAAATATCTCTCGAAATGCTGAAAATTTGAATTTAAAATAGAAATGAAACCTCGAAAAATGAGTCAAATTAAAATAATAAATTAATTCTGCACACCGGGAAATTATAACGTATAAAATGATCTAAAAATTATTAAATTCCGATGTATAGTTTTTGCTGCTATAAAACTTTTTTAGTGGAACGATTTTGTCCAACTTTAGCATTAAATATCTCTTAAAATAATTCTTCGATTTTAAAACTGTCTGCATCAGCGTGTTTATCAAACATTTCTGTATAATACTACCAATTTTCATATTTTTGTATGCATTATTTTTCTTAATATTAACGAAGAAAGACCTCCGGTCACAAAAAATTCAAAACCGGCGGCGGCGGTGACAGCGGTAGTTACTTTTTTTTAGAATAGAGAGATATAACTGCTTCATAGCTATGCATTACAAATAACCGTAATCTCTCATAGCTGTTATTAATTTTTTTTACGCATAACATATTGAAAGAACTTTAGATATCAGGCTGAAGCGAACATAATATTTGAACATTTAACAGTTGGTATAGAATATTTCATACTGACAGATATTACAACTGATAGTTTTTATTTGTCGGCTTTTCTTTTTCATACACTAGGGGGCTCTGCCCCCTACGAGCTATGCTCGTCAACCCCCGTCCAGACACCGCAGACTCTAAAAGTACGCTAATTTGATCGGCTTTAAAAAGATTTCGGAAGATTGAATTATAATTTAAAAAACAATGGCGATCTCCCTATAAACGGATTTCTATTAATTTCTCTTTGACTGTGACTGGGGAATTTTAAGGCCAAATCCGCTGCGGTACTACTTGATTAACCCGTCGACCAATTTCGCCAAATTATATAAATCGCCAAAGCACTCGCCAAATTATGCAAATTGACATCATTTTTATTTTAAATAACGAAAGAACAAATAAATTAGTGCAACATTAATAAAAATACAAATAAAACGTCGAAATAAAAATAACTTGATGACGTAGACACGTGTAACTTGCTTAAAGTCAAGTTAATGTGACATTTACGATCAACCATTATTGACATTTAATCTTATAGTTTGGCGAATGATAGATTTTTGGTCGACGGGATAACCAAAAATACATATTTCAGTCGCTGTTTTCGTCTTTGATTAAGTAAAATAAGATAAACATTTCAAAATAAGCTAATATAAAAGGAATTAAGTAAACAGAATCTTTGTCTCCCGGTATTTTTTAACAAAGCGAAAAGAAAGTTCTTTTAAATAAGACATTTTAAATTAATCGTTTTTAATCTGACGTAATTTTGACCAAACTATTCTTTCTCTTTTTAATATTCACGTGAAAATACTTGTGTTAGAAATGAAATATTATTTGCGCTTTCCTAACAAAAATAGTTGAAAAGTATCCTCTCAAAATATCAAATAAATGTCTAGCGCAATTTCTAAATTTAAACCGTTTTGCAATATTATTTGGTGTTCATTTTATGTAATAACTGTAATGTAACGTAAATATGACGTAATTTCTCCTATTTAAGACTTCTAACGCATGTTAACAAATTTATTATTTTACAAATTCCTTTCTCTCTTAAAATTCACGTGTAATTATAGTTTTTATGACGTAATTTTTAATAAGTTCCTGCTTTTTGTACATAATTATTTAATTCTAATTCCAAATGTTTTTTTCTGTTTATAATAGTCACGTGTAAATAAATTTTTAACTTATTACACGTATAATTTTTTTTTTTTTTTTTTTTTTTTTTTTTTGAAGCAAACATTATTGTTTCCGCTGTTTATACAGTTGGCAACAGTTTAAATTAATATCACTTTCTAAAATCTGTAAAAAATATCTCTAGAAATCCTGAAAATTTGAACTTAAAATAGAAATAAAACCTCAAAAAATTAGCCAAATAAAAAAAAAAAGAAAACAGTCTACAAACCGTGAACTTCAAACGTATAAAATGATCTAAAAATGATTAAATTCCTATGTACAGTTTTTGCTCCTATAAAACTTTTTTAATGGAACGATTTTGTCCAACTTTGGCATTAAATATCTCTTAAAATAATTCTTCGATTTGAAAACTGTCTGCATCAGCGTGTTTATCAAACATTTCTGTATAATACTACCGATTTTAATATTTTTCTTAATATTAACGAAGAAAGACCTCCGGTCACAAAAAATTCAAAACCGGCGGCGGCGGCGGCGGCGACAGCGGTAGTTACTTTTTTTTTAGAATAGAGGGATAGGACGTGGTTGAACGTTTTTGTGTTTTGTAAGCTAAAGTAGGATTTACTTGACTCTTTTGTAATAGTTCATTTTTTTTTTCGCTTTTTCGTAGAAGCTTATTAAGACCTAGGAAAAAGATTTTGCGATTTTATTTTCATCGGAATATAAAATTAAAATAAAGCTAAAATAATTTTTTTTGTCTTATTTTCAGTTTTTCGCAAAAGAAATTGATAAATATAAAATTATTAGGGTGTTTCTGATATTCTGTTACTAAAAAAGAAACTTTAAAGCAATAACACTGTTTTTTTTACTGTTATGTTAAATAATGCCCACCTCTAGTTCATTTGTATCTTATAAGTAACTACCATTCCCTTTGGGGATTACTACCAACCTTTGGGGTAGTAACATGGACCTATGATATAGCCAAGGACGGTGAACCTGTGGCACGCGTGCCATAAGTGGCACGCTGCAGATTATTTTTGGTACGGCATAGATTCAGGTTCTACATTAAAATATAGTAGAATTTGACAAATGCATTAATTAATTTAGTTATTCTCTCTGTTGCGTGAATTCGATTAGTTCGGTTGGTTGTCATTGTCATACAGATTAAAGAAATTGAAATATAACTTAATGCAGCGCCATCGCTGACTTTTTATTGTTGGGGAAGAGAACCTTAAATTGCCAAGTCAAATTTCAGTATTTGACAACTCATTTTACAATTTTGCCAACTTACCACAGTTAGAAACTAAACGTTGGGGGGCTACCGTAGACCGTAATATTTACCCATCATGGATATGCATAATATAAAATATGAAAATAAAAGATGTGTAAACTATTTATAAAATGCATTGCAATTTCAAAATACAATTTAAACGTATATTTAAATATTTTTAATGCATAGCAATGCTCTATTACTGAATTGAGGGACAAATTTCTATATTGCATAAGTGATTCCTATTCCTTTAAAGCGATAGGGGTACAGTCAGCCAAACCTATTCAATGAAGTCACAGAATTTTAACTTTATAATTTACAACCAATTATGCTTCTTTTTTACCTGAAATTTAACTAAAAATAGTGGGTAGAGCATTTATTTTTATTTACTATGATCTCATTTTTTCGAAAAAATAACAGTATATATTTTGATTTATTTATTATGATTTTTTAACTACATAATCATTAAAAGCTGCCATGAATTTTATTTTTATTAGTCTCATTCTCTAAAAGCCCAAATTTGAAACTGGATGCAGCATATAATTTTTATTGACTTGATTATCTCGTCGACCCATCCATTTCGATAAATTATATAAATCGCCAAACTACTTGCAAAATTATACAAACTAGCTGCCCTTGGCGACCAGTTTGGTCTCCCTAAAAATTTATATTTAGGAAAGCATGCTAAGCATTGTATCATGTTACTTTTATTCATAATTTAATTTACCCGGACTCCCTTAAATGTAATTAATATAATCCCTTAAGCTAATATTAGTTTGTGTTGCCTTAAAATATCTCAATTTGTTGATTTTCTGTAAGCAAGTAAACCCTATTGGTTTACAATGGAAGTATATGGGAATTTGCCAAAATATTAGAGATATCACCAAGCTGGCGTCACTTTTGGCGGCTAATTTTGGTCACCAAATTTGGCGATATATCGCCACGTTGGCGACGGAACAGATATATAGATTGGCATAATTCTTATTTTAAATAACGGAAGAACAAATAAATTAGTAAAAAATTAATAAAAATACAAATAAAACGTCGAATTTAAAAGCACTTGATGACGCAACAAAGACGTGTAACGTGTTTAATGTCAAGTGAATGTGTCATTTACGATAGGCCATTATTGGCATTTAATCTAATAGTTTGGCGATGGATTTTGGGTCGACGAGATAAACGAGTAGTACCGAATTGCATAAAAGAAACATCCTTATAACTCCAAAAATTATATTCATATTAACTAACAGTTTACTGCGTAGGATTAACCATCTTATTTCCAATTTAAAATATATCTTTGAATTGAAATTTGAATGAAATACAGAGCCATGAAAAATATAATTACAAATATCTCGGCAACTAATTATCCGATCGACTTCATTCTTTATACAAAATTTATATTATTTTATTGTCTTTTATATTCACACCTTCAAATAAACAATTTCGAAAATTTTTGTATACCTTTTATCAGAACGAATATTTCGAGAGACCGAAAAAATAGTTCCTGATAATCGAGGTTACTGATATTCAATAGGCTTCTTCCCATTATTACTTCCTAAGTACACACCAAATTTCAAGTCTCTGTCTCAATTTTTTTGTGAGATAGAGCGTTTACAGACACACACACACGCACATACAGACAGACGGACGGCAATTTTTTTTTTTAAAAAATATGTTTTTCGTGATCTCCAGTGTATGAAACGTGTAAATCCGTCAAAAAAAAAAATCGATTTTTAAAACGATTACAAAATTTACCCTATACTACGTATGATGGGTAAGTAAAAGTAATATAGTAGTTATTTGTTAAAAGTTTAATAATATTCCCAATTAGTTTTGTAATTTTTGCCAAGTCTATCAGAAATAGAAAATATATTATAGTTTTTATTAAAGTTTAAAACAAATTTGCTAACTAAGTTTGTAAATTTGCCTAGTGTAATAATATTCGCGAATGTTTTTCTTTTTTTGGAGGAGGGGGGGGGTCCCCGCGTCTCTCCCCTCCCCCTAGCGAGACCCCTGACTTAATGTATACCAATCTAGCTCAATATTGAGCTCAGAAAATTTTAAGAATAAGAGAGAGTTAAAAGATTATCACAAAAGAAAGATTAAAAGACATTATAATATTTTAAAAATAAATTTAAAGTATAACATCAGATATTATCCATATTTTTTTAGCGCTAAAAACAAAATTTTAAGTAATTTTGATTCATTATAATTTGATCCATTATATTTTTTTACTGTTGGCACGTCATGATCACGTAAAATATTTTTGGGAAATATTTGGCACGTGGACGTCAAAATGTTCGCCATCCCTGATATAGCCTATGTTGGAACAGGGACTAACACCATCACTTTGATACAATTACTTTTGAAATCGGTTCGATAGTTCCAGAGATTACCTCCTTCAAATAAACTAACAAACAAACTTTACTTTTTTATAATATTAGTATAGATAGATAATAATTACAACGACTAAAGCAAGGATATGGTTAAAACAAGTAATTTGCATGTTAAATACATGCTCATACACAGTATGCATAGTTACCAATTTTTACCCTTTTTCGTTACCACTAATTTTATATGGTAGTTTTTGCCTTATTTAATCATAAATTTCGGTGATTAAATAATGCAAAAACTAATACTCAAAATTAGTGGTAAAAAGAGCAAAAGTTGGCCGCAGTATATATGTGTACATTCACACACACAATACTTTATTTATAATGAGTCAATTCGGTAGTAATCCAAGTATATTTACGAAAGTTAGTTATAGTTTCAATTATGTTGGAAAGTGCTAAAAAATAATGTACTGTACATACAATACATTAACTATAACATACATTGCTATTCTGCTCATATTAAAATATTAAGCAAACTGGTGTGGTACAATAAAGGCAGAAATATTTCTTACTATAAAGTGAAGAAATGCACTAAACCTTTGAAAAGAAAATTTTGTCTTTCTAGGCGCAAAAAAGACGTGCTACCACTTGGAAGGCAGAAAAAAGATAAAGTTCTTTGCTATAGTTTTTAGTATACTCTAGTTAATGTGTAATACATGATTTTTAGCGCTTTCCAACATAGCTGAGAGTGTTTATGACTGACTTTTGTTTGCTGGATTGCTACGAAATTGACATACACGAGTATTAATTCAAGTTTATTATAGTCTGTTATTATAGTCTATTATTATTCTCTATTGAAAATATATTGTGTATCATTTATCGTTCATTTGTGTGGAAACCCAAAAGAATTCGGCTTTGTTATGGTCTATGCGAGATAATTGATTGAAGTTTATTATTTCAAACACTTACAAAATTGACCTGCATTATCTATATGCAGTTCAGTATATTCTTTTCCTGTAGAAAATTATGTACATAGCCCGTATAGTTTTTTACGAGAATATAGATCAGGCGATTACATTACAGTATATAAACAGCAATAAAGTTGATTTCCTCTAATCCGCAAACA
Source organism: Maratus speciosus (assembly GCA_963932465.1). NCBI lineage: Eukaryota > Metazoa > Arthropoda > Arachnida > Araneae > Salticidae > Maratus > Maratus speciosus. The sequence goes on from OZ010786.1 coordinate 184,185,683, forward strand.
CCTATAATCCGCATTATATTTCAGATGTAAACAAACAGTTTAAATATTTCTTTAAGCAAGATATTGCACACTTTAACAGTAAAATAGACTTATCTGATGAATGTATTAAGAAAATTTTAATGGATTTTACGTTCATTAGAAGAAAATGTTTTAGTATGTATTTTATAAGTAACTATTAGACTTGCTATATTTTAAATGCATTTGTTAGCTATGTCGGGTTTCCTCTAAGTCCACACAACTTTAAAGAAATCCTTTACTATTTTTATGCTGCCACCACCGATATGATTACGTGATATCAGTCACGCTATGAGAGGATTGCTGAGAAGAAAACCAACTCTTTCAAATAAACTTAACTAACAATTTATTTAAACACTATTTACGAATAACAAAACAATATTTGCACTTAAGACTCGGATATAGGTGATCCGGTCCAACATTAAATTAAATACAGTAAATACTTGCTGTATACTGTTAAACTACTTTATATTCCTCTAACCCTACGCTAGTTAAATTAGATTTATCGGAGATCAATATTAATCTCCCCATACATTAGCTGTATACTCTAAGAGCTCCACCGCATAATCCCGCTCTATCCACGAGCCACTCTCGAACAACTCACACCTTGAGTTCCAGGCATCAACTGTGTTCTGCCAGAGAGCAACCACACACTTTCAGCTATACGCCTTAACTGACCTCCCTGAGCTATATCACTCCTCTCCCCACAAGCATAAACGGGTTTTTTTCTTCTGCCATCAGGATCCCCCTTTCCTTCCTCCAATCCATCGAACCTCCCCCTGTCACCTTCCGTGACGCCCGTTATTTCGTTGTCTGGTGAAATCCTTTTGTCTGCTTTATCTCAGGTATGCATTTGAATAGCAGGGACCCCACTCTCTTCATAACTACATTCCTTCACCTATTCTGTATAACTCACTAGCTCTGATTAAATTTCAGATAAGAAAAAGAGTGTTACTTTAAAATTCCCAGTACACAGACAATATACAAGCAAGGAAATAATATATAACCATAGTCCTAATAGCATATGTTCTTCAGAACCTGACAAGCTATATAAAAGATAAAATTGCTTTTGAAGAGGTGTTAGCTCCGGGGGATAAATATCTTAATTTTTTAGAAAAACAAATTTTTGTTACTGACTTTTAAGGGGTCTCAGGACTCTTAAAATTGGAAAAATCGAAAAAAAAGAACATTTTCAACATATAATATCTTAAAATGTAATTGATTTTTAGACAAAATTTTATATTGGGATGAAAGATATAAGTATGTTCTTTCATTTCATGTATTTAAAAAATTACAAGATGCAGAATTGGAATTTACAGTGCGCTCCAAAATGTCAGACATTTGACGAGCGGAAAATCGGCATAGTAGATTATGCGTACGATTACAAAATAAATTTTGCAAGAAAAAAGAAAACTTTGGGTCCTACTTGTGTTTCATATTGTAATAATTATTCTGAACCTAAATAAATGTGTATTTAAAGCATTTTTCTATTTTTAATACACAGTTGTATTTAGTTAAGGCAAAATTTAGAAATTTTCAACAGTATAATCACCTATAAAGAGTATATTTCTGAACAATAAGAAGGAAATTTTAGGTTCAGTTTATACAGAATAACATGAAACATATGTTTTGAAAATTTCATGAAAAAAAAATTCAGAAGTTTTTGAGATATCGTGCGCGTTATGCCCAAAAACGTCATTTGGAGAAAATTGACTTCAAAGTTTCTGAAACGCCGCTTCAGCTATTGAGCGTGTATAATTCTAAAAGCCATAACTTCTGTTCTAATAGGAATTTCAAGGAAACATTTATACCGAAATGTTCAGAAAAGATAGTAGTTTAATATCTAAATAAATTAAAATTTCGAAAAATTTAAAGCTTTAAGAGTCCTGAGACCCCTTAAAAGGTTTCAAAATTAAATGACAGAGCAAAAAGCAAAAACTATAAAGCAAATCACTATCACTGCAATGTTCGATAGATTTAAAAATAAATAGAAATGTTTTCTATTAATTTTGTATTATGTCATTTAAATATATTTTTAATATTTAATATAGTTTTGTTTTTTTGAATTTAAAAAAGCATTTTCTTTTATTTTTGTGTTATTTATTTGCAGTGTGAACACTATATTTGATGATAAATTCCAAATATTAGAATATAAACAAAGAAATAACCTATAATCTGCAAATCCCTTGGTCCCGGCCAGTGCAGATTAGAGGGAATGTACTGTACATGTAGTGCGTTTTAAGGGGCTACTTCACTCACGCGAAAACACCCTCTCGCTAATGTTAATCCTATGGTACAGTTCTTTTAAAATAATTCGTTTGCATTTCAATATTTTTCAAGCGATATTTTTTAACCATTTGGAAAAATGGTTATTGTTCTCGTCAGGGTAGGAAATCAAAAGCATATCTGAAGGTTTTTATTGGTTTAATCCGCATTTTATTCGTTTTCTCATTGGTCTATACAGTAATCTGTATTTCCCTTTACTTTCAACAGAGATGGATACCTTCTGTTGCCACTATGACAAAAAAGTAATAAGAACTACAAAAAAAAATAATACTCCAAAACAAATTGAGATACCGCTTTCAAACAAATTGCATTTAAAAATACATTTTTTTCTCTATCCGACGGTGTAAAAAGTAATATTGTCGGATGTTTAGAAGTTTAAGAATGAAATTTCATTTAAAATTGGTAGTCAGATTTCTTGGAAATCTGACGATGGAAAAGCCTTTTCCCGAACAGCGAATGAAATGCTTGGATAATACGTAAGTTTCAGGTGGATAATAACTAATGAAAATGAAAGAAAATGAATAACAATTTCTGCCAAAGAGTTCATTTTAATTTGTAAGACGTGCAAAAGAAAAATGGAATAATCTAATTAAAAAAAAAAAAAGAAAAAAAAAGATAAATAGGACAGGAATGAATATTTCCCACAAATACATATAAATATTTCACACCAAATACGAGTCGCAGCCGATTTTTGTCGCTTGGAATTTTTACGTGTAATAACACTATTAATGTTTGATCCATGACGTACGTAATGAATGATCAACTCCGTGCGATTTTTTATGTCTTAAATTTTAGTCTTTGAAAAAATCATTTTCCAAATGGTCGTTGTAATTTGTTAAATTGCTTTTTTTTTTCTTTTTTTTTTTTTGATTGAATTCTGATCTCTACACGGAAAGAACGATTTTGTTAAAACAACAAAAAAATAGTTGTGCCAACCAAATTTTGCCCCATCTAAATATTTTTTGTTGGACTGACAAAATCATTTTGTTAATTCAATAAAATTTTATTGAACGAACAAAATCATTTGATTAGTCGAACCAACATTTGGTCTGGCCAATCAAAAACGTGCTATATTAACCAAATCTTTTTTTCCGTGTGCAATCGCCGTTTTTGACTTTTTCGATTTTGTTTGCAATTTGTTTTAACTTTCAAATTCGAAACTGGATCCGAAAGGGATATAAAGAAAAACTGCCAACAAATTGCAAGAATTCGGATTTTCTGAATAAAAAAGGATGACGAACTAGCAACCCCGGTAGAGAGTAACGATATGCAGCCGTCAGATGCACAGGCATCTCACAGAGTAAGCCATAGGTCCTTCCACTATACAGAGTTCCACGTAAAAAAAATAATCGCAGAAAAAAAGCATAAATCAATATATTTACAATTGCATTTTGCTGAGAGAGTGGCCTATCAAAATATTTTGTACAGAAAGGAGCCGGAAATTAAACACTGCATATAATAAAAAATGAGATGAATCCTGTCGAACTTCGACGAAAAAATTTTTTTACAAAGGAACTGATACATTAAATTTATAATAAAAAAAAAACAAAAATAATTGCAATAAAATATCCATCTTACACTGGTTAGCCTAACTCTTCAAAGATATTTTAACCTGAAGTTAACAAAATACAATTTTAAACTTCAACTATTAAAATTATTGAAGAATTAAACTTTATTCGTATACCTAATCAGTAACATATAATAAACATAAGTAATTACGGTAATCTTATCAATTGAGGCTCTTATGCTTGATATTATGGAATGAGAAATGAGCAAAAATGATTTCACTTTGAAATAATCATAGAATTTTTCTCCCTTGAAACCTAAGCCTAACGTCAGTTTCACCATCTCATATACGTACTAACCATTTAAAAATATTTCAAAACGCAATAGGTTTTTAATAAACATATTTCTAGGCTTGAAGTCACGTTTGTGAGCTATTAAAACTTTCCATGTAGAAATTCCCAACTCGTAATTTGAAGCTCTAATCTCAGTACCGGCGCGTAAAAATTCCAGAAATTTGTAACTTTTAGACGTATTCAAAGACGGTATATTTCGTTTTATCAAATAAAATGATCATTTTCTTTTAAATATGATGTAATTTTCCCTCGCTGAAATATTTCGTATCCAACCACTACCCCCTTAATAATAAGTATTACGGGATTAGTGCTCCAACTCAATATCAGCGGGACAATACAATCTTCAATACAGCTTTCTGAGTGAAATTGTGTGTTTTTTAAAGCGTGACGTAATTTTCCATTCAAATTTTTAAAATAGTTATTTTTAATTATAATGATAAAATGGTATCAGTAAAAATATAATCAAGAAAAATAAATAAATCCCATTACTTCTCTTTTCTCTCCAACAATGGAAGTAATCCGATTGCCACCATTTTGGCGATATTTAATAGAAAACTGTTTAAAATTAAAATATAAAAATAGTAATATTAAAAAAAAAAAAAAGCTAGTGCAGACACATCTACAAACAGATAGCTTTGATTTAAAACAATAATTAGTAAAATTGGTTCAGTAGAAAGTTCAGCGCAGATGACTAAAAAAACAACCTTGTCTTTTAAATATAGGAGTTGGAACCCGTCGAAATTCGACGAATTAAAGTGTTTAGAATGGAATTGTTTGATCAAATTTATAATAAACCTACAAAAATAATTACAATAAAAAATTCATCTTGCATTGGTTGCCTAACTCTTAAAACAAATAATACTTTTAACCTAAAATTACCAAAATATTATTTCCACAAACTTCAACTGCTTAAATTATTGAAAAATTGAACTGTATTTGAATACGTAATCAAGATGAGTAATTATGTTGAAATTATCGATTGGGGCTCTTATGTTTGTTTTTACTGTATGAAAAATCAGTAAAAAGGATTTCGCTTTGTCACATCATAAAATTTTCTCCCACAAAATCTAAACTGTACATTATTTTCGCATTCTAAAAATTTACATACGAACCACTTAAATTCACAATTTAAAAGTATTTTAACACGCAATACATTATTAATGAATGTATTTCCAAACTTAAAGTCACGTTTGTCCGATACAACTTTTCATGCGAACATTCGCACGAAAACTAACTTCTAATCTCAGAACCCGCGATTTGCCATTCAGAAATTTGCCTTTAGTTGCCATAGTATTGGCCATTTAGTATTGTTCAAATATTTATTTTATCAAAGAAAATCATCGTTTTGTTTTAAATATGACATCATTTTTACTCACTGAATCATTTTGCCTGGCGTCTCAAACTCAGTATCAGCGTAATGTAAAAATCTTCTTCAATCTTTTGATTTATGAAGAAGAATGCGTGTGCTTTTTAAAGGGTTGACGTCATTTTCTGTTCAAAAATTAAAAAAAAGTTACTTTTATTTGTAATGTGAAAATGGCATCAATAAGGATATAATCAATAAAAATAAATGAAACATGACTATTTTCCCTTTACTTTTAATAGAAATAGAGTACTTTAGTTTCCGTAATTACAAAATTGGTACTAAAAACTATAAAAAAATTAATATCTCAAAAATAAATTGAGATTGAGCTTTCAAACAAATTGCATTTAAAAGTACATTTTTTTCCCTATACGACGGTGTAAAAATTGAAACTGTGCGATGTTTAGAAGTTTACAAATTTGCAGTACGAAAATTGCAAAACCGAAATTTCATTTCAAATTTCAAAGTGTTGCCATTCGCAGAATGACGTATGCGTTACGCACAGATATGTTTGTCCTTTATAATATAGATAGATAGATCATGTGGAACACTAACGATTTTAAAGCGGCATATTTTAAAATGGATTTTTATTTTAAAAAACTCCTAGTAATAGGAATTGTTCTAAAGAGCTCCATAAAACCTTCAAAGCGGCCGAGATAGACAGCCCTGGTCTATGTTATTATCTAATTTCTGGAAGTGTGATTTCATACTTAACCGATTTTTTTAAATATTACTTGATGTGTGTAAATACAGCAGATCTACACAACAGAATTTGCACACTTTACCGTCTATGGGAGGAAATTTCTAAAAGTACGTTTTCAACTGTGTTTTGCGTTTTCTAGTTGAATTAAATTTCCTATACTGTGTAGTGTGAATATAATATTAATAAATTCAAACAGTTCTGCACAAACTATATAGATAAGTTGGATGGTAACTGCCAAAAATGCGTTTTCAGTTATGTCATGTTTTTCAGGCGAATTAAATTTTAATATACCATATGATGTGTATAAATATGGATAGGACTGCCTAAAAAAATTCGAGTACATTACTGTTTATTTTGAACTAATGTTTGTAATTTTAGTACTAATTGCTGAAATTGGTATTCATGCGTATTCTAAATCGCGTATTTAGACATCGCTTTCACCGTATGAAAACGTGAAATTTCTAAATAATAGTATTCTCCTAGTATTGGAGAGTGTTTCATAATCTATGTATGACGCATGTTTTTTCATTCTTGTTATTTCTTTATCCTTTTTCTTTTGAGAGTGCTTATTTTAGCTACAAATTCGTATTATTAAAACGAGAGGCTCTTGTCTGTTTTTTGCCTTGAATAAGTGATGTTTCATGTGGAAATCAAACGATTAAGTGTAAACAGTTACTTGAAAGAACGTAGTTTCAGAAATAATTGATTTAAGATACAAATTTTTTAAAAATTATAATAAGATAAGCCGTGGTAAGCCAGCTCAGCTTTATCAAGTTTAAGTTTTTATCATTCTCTAAAATCAATATCTATATTTAGATCATTAAATGAGAACTTATGCTAAATTAAAAATGTATTTTAGAAAAGGAGTCTTGAAGGCTGATTATCTGATTCTTCAAAACTAATCAGCAGAACTTGTATACTTATCGTGCGACCAAAACTTGCACATCTTCACAGATTTTACATAAGCTACCAAAATTATTGAAATGAGCAAAGAAGACTAGAAAACAAAGCGAACATAACTGAAGAAAAGCGATTTCACTATTTATATTTATCATTTTTTAATTAATTTTTGGTCACTGTATAGTCACGTTTCTCGCACCTTTTATCCCTTTTTTAAGTCAGCTCAGCTTTATGAAGTTAAAAGTTTTATAATTCTCTAAAATCAATATTCATATTTAGACCATTAAATGAGAACTTATGCTAAATTGAAAATGTATTTTAGATAAAGAGTTTTGAAGGCTGATTCTGTGATTCTTCAAAACTAACCAGCAGAATTTGTACTTATCACGAGACCAAAACTTGCACTTCTTCAAAAAGCTTACAAAAGCTATCGCAATTATTGAAATGAGCAAAGAAGAATAAAAACAAAACGAACATAGCTGAAGAAAAGCTATGTCTCTATTTACTAGGGATGGGCAGCATTTAACCCGTTGGGGACGAGCGACACGTATACGTGCCGCATGAAGCTCTCAGAATCCTTGTTTTTCCTCACCAGTAAAATTGTACTGTAAAATTTGCTTTATTTAATCAGCGCATTTTCCCGATTCAAGAAGACACAAATTTCTGTTTTTAAAAAACGGTGACAAAAGATTAAATATTTCGTAAAAGGCTCCCGTCCCGAAGGGGTTATCGTATTAGGATAAAAAACCCTGTTACTATGCTGGAACCTAATATTGAATTAATATGTTACCAAAAAGTCCCTGTTAATTAAATAACATATGGTTTTAAATGGCAGCGTCTTTATTCATTTGCCTTAATCAAGAAATCAATTTCGTGCCATTAAAATAGAACAATATTCACAAAAAACGTCCTCCATCGTTTCTTTTCAGACGTGCGCCCCTAGTTTGGCCCATCTTCACCCTATAGTTATGGGCAATTCTGTTAGGTGTGTGGTGCTAAAAATTTATTGTGCATTTCATCAATCTCTAATGCATGAATAGTAATGACTTTCTGCACTAATTAAAAGCTTTTTTCGGCTTGGTGCCTGGTGCTGGATCATCAGCATCATCACATACTTTCACCGATTCTGGTTGCGCAAAGTAGAGCATAAACCAAACACTGGCACAAATAGTAAATCAGGAAAACATCTGAAAATTTCTAAGAAAAAGACATGTTTTGTACTCATGAATCGTATCCATTGTCTTCATTTAGCATTTCCATACTAAAAAGTCAAATTTGACTTATAAAACCCAGCAAAGTTTTGTCTAATTTTTGATCTGAGCAATTTCTTTTCAACTAAAAATATATTTTCGTGCCTTTTTTTTTTCTTTTGGTCTTGCTTCTAATTTTCAACGAGTAATTTTTGTTGAATTTTGCAGTATATTTCATTTATGTTATGTAAATGAAAAAAGCATTGATTTCCCCCACCCCCTCCCTTTAAAAAAATGCGGCGAATCAGGAGTTCAAATTCATTAAATTTATAAAAAGTACCTTTTTGCAACATTTAAGTAAAATACATTTATTTATAATTTTATCTCTTAAAAATTTTAATTCTCGATTTTGAATAGAAAATCTATTTCCAAAAATAGCAAAATTGTTTAGCTACATTCAAATAAAGTCCATGAATTTATAATTTTTCAATTGATTAGCGCATTTAAAACGGGTACATTAAAACTTCAATTGATTTCAACTGAAAGCAGCTGAAACGGAAACCAACCACAGATAATTCCTTAATTCATTCTGAATCACGCCATCAGTAAATGTAGTTCTTAACATATAAAATTATCTTTCTATCGCTTGGTAGGCTTGTGAATAAAGAGAGATAATAGAACATTTTTTGCAATTATATATCTGTTAAAATTTTCTGCGGTCAATATAACATTTGCTTATTTCGAAACATTTGGTACAACAGTCTTTTAAATTAAAAGAATACGTTGAAGAATAAATTTATCTGAATGGACAATTTTATCTGAGTGAAATGACGTTTGATTAACAATGTTTATTTACTCTTCATGTTTTTGTAAGGAATGGAGCGTTTTGCGTTGGCGGTTTATCTGAATATTTAAAGGGTTTTTACTACGTATTCATGGAGTTTTTTTTAGGGGATAGGGGGGGGGGGGCGAGGGGGGATTCCTGCACTATAAATTTTGTTTTTGGCAAAGTTTTTTTTATTATTTGTGTTTTGTCATTGTTTTAATTTGCTGAAAAAAAGAAAGAAAATAGCCTCCTATAATTTGTGAGAAAACTTAATTTTAGTACAGTTGTAATTAATTTGAAAAACATATTTGTACGAATGAAATTTGTTTGGGTGAATTGCATTTGATTAAATGTATATAAATGATATTTTTGTGTTCTTGTGAAATTAGCTTTGAATATGCGTTGATAGATGCGTTGATGGCTGTTATGAAATCGAGGATCAACTTTCTTTTTTTTTTAATACTTTCCAACGTAGTTGAAAAGTATTTATGAATTCAGATTGTCTGTCCGTCTGTCTGTCCTTGCTTTAACTCGCGTAAATATTAGTCCGACTACCATGAAATGGTAGTTGGGTTTTATCTTATTTGGGTTTAGTATGGCATGTTCGGTGTTGTAAAGGAAGTGTGTAAAATATATTTGGTTCATTTATAGGGCCACTCAAAAGACTTCCGTTACGTTACGATATTTGGGGAAAATAGCTTGCTGTGTATTTTAATGATATTACAGTATTTAAAACATATTGAAATTGATATAAACCACTGAGGTGTACTACAAGCTTATTACTATAGAATAGGGTGTGTATAGAACTTATCGTTTATTTACAGGAACACACAAAAGTACATAGAAGAAAATGAGCAATAATTGAACTTTTGAAGCCACTAAACCAGGGGTGTAAAAATCTAGGCGCCAGCGGGCAGTCTCTCACCACTAAATTTTATTAGTTTTCTTCCCTTAAAATTTATTAGCATTCTTACAAAAAATTGAGACGAAATATTAGACGAAAAAGAACGAATAAAATTTAGTGGTGAGAGACTAGCCGCTGGCGCCTAGATTTTTACACCCCTGCACTAAACAATAAATGCTGGAAGAGCGTTTTCAATTGTGGTATGCGTTTTTAAATTTAACTGTTTTTTAAATATTACTTGGTGTGTACCAATTCCAGATCATATACAAGGTCAAACAACAGTTCTCAACAACATTCGTTTATTGGTTGAAATTGCTGAGTGGAAATTTAAAAATGTATTATGCGTTTAACTGAACTAACTTTTTGCATACTATGTAGTATGCATACGTATCTGTAGATCATATACAGGGCTGCAAAACAAATCGTATATTTTAACCACTATTCATGGTAATGGCAGAAATCGTGTTTTCAAATGCATTATACGTTTTCCGAATTGTTCATTAAAGACGTCATCTTCCACCTTTGTCAATTGTAATGTTTTGTTATGGTATTCTGAATGTGTTGGAAAGTGCTTCATAATATATGCTGTATGCATGATTCTCTTTTTTTTGGGGGGGGGGGGCGGGGGGATTAGAAATTGTGTTGTTAAAACTGTGTTAATTATTATACAGGGTATCTCTTCTTATCGTTTATCAAAGGCTAATTTCTAAACCGTTAGTTTTAAAGGTATAGTTCCAATTGGAAAAAAATGTTTCAAATTTTGTTCTGCATCACATAAAAATCGATTTACATTACAATGATTACTTTTTAAATAAATAAGAAATTACAAATTTTATACAATGCCTCTGTCCTATAAGTTTGATTTAGAAAATGTTTTTCCATGTTCTAACAAGTAAATCAGCAAAAATTTATTGTTTTATGGTCAAAACTTACTGAGTTATGTTACTTAGAATTTTATGAATTTTCAATGTTTTCAATGAATTTTCAATGAATTTTCAATTATGAATTTTCAATGTCCACAAATGGAAAAACACGTTTTTAGTGTCAGAAAACGCTAAAAATGCATGAACTTCAAAGTATCATAACTAGGTAAATTGAATCACAAACTAATTTTGATTAATCTCAATAGAAAACAGCATTTATAATCATGTCAAAAAATTATTTTAAACATTTTGTTTAAAAGGCCTTCTAATTAAAACATCCGTTGACCGCATACACAGCGATTAGTTATATGTTATAAAAATAACAGGTTGTTGGAACCTGTTACCCGTACAAGTGTGCAACGATGTAACCTGTTAACCAAAAGTAACTATATTTCCCATCTCTACTATTTATCCTCTTCGCTACTGAGGTCCACATATGTGGACCTTGGATCTTAACTTAGCCCATTGTAATAAAACCACGCCAGATATCTAAACTTTGATTATCAATTCACATTTATGACAGTTTAAGCTTCAAAATGAATCCAACATATTTTAACGCTTGATTTATTTTCATGGCTAAACCGTTGGTTGCAAGTGAGGTTTTGAAAAATGTCCAGAATTCAGCGATTGCATAAAAGCAAGTAACATTTATATATATTAAAATTTTAATTAAGATGTCATATTTTCTTTTATTGTTAAGAACATTATAAATAATCACTAGATAACTTCTTTTTTGTTTATTTTGTGAATTTTTTTATTTTAAAAGTAACATTTTATCGAGGTCCACATACGTGGACCTCAGTACTCAATGGCTATAAATAGGCTTAAACTCTGGAAATACTATTATCGTATTTAGAAATTATAATAATGTCCTATTATATTTAATTAACTCAAAATATGTGTTCTTTTTAAACAGAATGTGCAATTGAAGCTGGATTAAGAGGATTTTGTATATTTGTTTGATTAAATAATATTTAATGCTGATTAAATTCTGCAATTTTATTGAAAATACATAGCCACATTGGAGACCATAGCCAGATATATAATGTATTTTTTATTCAAAATAAATAATGATAGTTATTTTTGTTACATTTTCAAATTATTCTTTCGCATAAATATTACATACTAATAATAAAATATTAAAAGATATCCTTAGGCTAACTTTTGAGTTTAATTTTTTTTAATCCCAATTCTATTAATACTAATGCGTACATTTTATTCTTATATCTTCATTTTAAACTACATGATGGGAATTCAATGGCTGTTTATTTTTAAGTGTACAAAAATATTACCTAATACTGTTAAAATTAATAATTTTCTTCAAAATAAAATTGAACCATCAATTATGTGTATTGAGCTTTTTGATGAACTAGCTGCACAAAGAAATTTACATTCCATGCAAAATCTAAAGCACAGGTCAGTAAATACTACAGTTTATGATATGATGAAGCTTACAGGGCCGGCATATTCTCATGGGTGTATCGAAATTCCCCCAAGCCAAATTATATTGATCTAAAAACAGTCCAGCAATTTGTAGATACAATGACAAAATAGATTCTTTAAACTAAGGAACTATCTGCATTTTCTTGTGCCACTCTTTTTAGATATTATAGGAGAAAAGTGTTTAAGCTTACCTCGACCTAAACGTATTCCTTTGGACTAGAAAATGATTCCCTTTCTCCTGGGTGTATCGAAATTCACCCAAGCCAAACTATATCGATCTAAAACAATCCAGCAATTTGTTGATACAATGACAAAATAGATTAATTAAACTAAGGAACTATCTGCATTTTCTTGTGCCATTCTTTTTAGATTTAATAGGAGAAAAGTGTTTAAGCTTACCTCGACCTAAACGTATTCCTTTGGACTAGAAAATGATTCCCTTTCTCCTGGGTGTATCGAAATTCCCTCAAGCCAAATTATATCGATCTAAAACAATCCAGCAATTTGTTGATACAATGTCAAAATAGATTAATTAAACTAAGGAACTATCTGCATTTTCTTCTGCCATTCTTTTTAGATTTAATAGGAGAAAAGTGTTTAAGCTTACCTCGACCTAAACGTATCTCTTTGGACTAGAAAATGATTACCTTTCTGGGCAATGTGATTTCCCACAATATGTGCCTTCAAAATCAAATCCTCTAGGTATAAAAAAATTGTTCTGTCTGTTAGAGATGGATTGGTAGGTATTAGATTTATGTATATACATATGTTAGCAAGGGCAGTATTTCCTCAAATGATATGCGGGATTTTCGTTTAGTTGAGGATATTGCTAAATTATTGTGTTAAAGTGTGCCCCAATATTTTAACCATATAATTTACACCGATTTTTTACTAGTTTGAAATCTGAAGAATACCTTTTGCAGTGACATATGACAGTGTTTTTTTTTTAAAGATAGAAATCGACGAGACGAATAAAATGATAGCATTCAAAAATCTACTTAGCTTACTGTAGTTTTTTATTTAACTTTAAACGAAAAAATGAAGACGCACAGTTCAACAAAGTGTAGCTAATGATTCAGTGGGTGGATTAATTTCGTTTTTCATTTATTTTTATCCTCTTGGTAAAACTTAATTTAGATTTTTTTTCATCTATATATGTTTGACGGTCGCTGAGAAAATCGAATTTGTGTTTTTTAAACTCGAGTTGAACATTGTTTTTTTTTTTTAATATATATCGCAACTTGCACGCATGTTTAAAGAAATATTATAATTATTATGTATGTAACACAATTCATTCAAATTAAATAAATCACGTGAAAAACATGCTTATTTGTTTTTATTTTCATATATCTATTTATATAAAATCCAAGTCTCTGTGTGTCCCTCACTATTCCGGTAGGACCGCCTCATTGAAATGAGTAATTGTTGAAAAATATTAATGCAGGGTTACCACAGTAGCGCCAAATGTTAGCCAACTTGGCGATATCTGGCTAATTTGACGAAATATCCATTTAAAACCATTAATCTTTCATAATGGAGGTCACCGAAATTTATTTTAAACTCCACTCTTTTAAGATATTTTTTCGAAATCTATGGGTGAGAATTTAAAGTACATCTTTACATCTTCCTCCCGATGCTACTAAAAAAATAACCGCCAATAGACAACGGTGTACTGTGTGATCTCCTAACTGCGCGATTTTAATGTGCTTTAGGTAATTTTCCAGTATAGGTGCCTTGGCGAAAAAGGAAATTTGGTAACATATTTTCCGGGAACCAATTCACTGTTTCATTTTATATACACACGTATTTTTTTCGATATTTATACGATTTATTTAACATAAAAAAGCCGTTTCTCTAATTTTATACAGAAACAGGTGTAATTTGTACATAAAAACATCAATAATATACATATAAAACAAACAAAAACGCTCATCAAATTTGTTTTCATAGCTGTTTATATGATTTGACAACAAATCTCGATATTTTCCCGTTATACGGATACCATACCAAAATGTATGCTAATGCGCCAATTATTTCAAAATGCTAAAAGATATTTGTAATTTTATGCCAGCAGTTTAATATGAGTTTTATTTTATTGCTTTATTTTATAGCAGTTATTTGTTCACTTATTTTAAGTATACTAGGGGGCTCGGCCCCTACGAGCTACGCTCGCCAACCCCCTTCCAGACACCGCAGACTCTAAATGCACGCTAATTTGATCGGCTTTAAAAAGATTTCGAAAGATTGAATTATAATTTAAAAAACAGTGGCGATCTCCCTATAAACGAATTTCTATTCATTTCTCTTTGATTGGGGAATTTTAACGCCAAATCCGCTGCGGTACTACTTGATTATCCTGTCGACCAATTTCGCCAAATTATATAAATCGCCAAACCACTCGCCAAATTATACAAATTGATATAATTTTTATTTTAAATAACGAAAGAACAAATAAATTCGTACAACATTAATAAAAACACAAATAAAACGTCGAAATAAAAATAACTTGATGACGTATACACGTGTAACAACATTTCAAAATAAGCTAATATAAAAGGAATTAAGTAAAGAGAGTCTTTGTCTCCCGGTATTTTTTAACAAAGCGAAAAGAAAGTTCTTTTAAATGAGACATTTTAAATTAATTCTCAAAATATCAAATAAATGTCTAGCGCAATTTCTAAATTTAAACTTTTTTGCAATATTATTTTGTGTTCATTTTATGTAACAACTATAATGTGACGTAAAAATGACGTAATTTCTCCTAAGACTTCTAACGCATGTTAATGAACTTATTATTTTACAATATCCTTTCTCCTTTTAAAATTCACGTGTATACTTTTTATGACGTAATTTTTAATAAGTTCCTGCTTTTTATACGTAATTATTTAATTCTAATTTGAAAGTTTTTTTCCTGTTAATAATAGTCACGTGTAAATAAATTTTTAATTTGAAGCAAACATTATTGCTTGCGCTTTTTATATTGTTGGCAACAGTTTAAATTAGTACAATTTTCTGAAATCTGTAAAAAATATCTCTAGAAATGCTGAAAATTTGAATTTAAAATAGATATAAAACCTCGAAAAATGAGTCAAACTAAAAAAATAAATCAATTCTGCACACCGGGAAATTATAACGTATAAAATGAACTAAAAATTATTAAATTCCGATGTATAGTTTTTGCTACTATAAAACTTTTTTAGTGGAACGATTTCGTCTAACTTTAGCATTAAATATCTCTTAAAATAATTCTTCGATTTGAAAACTGTCTGCATCAGTGTGTTTATCAAACATTTCTGTATAATACTACCGATTTTCATATTTTTGTATGCATTATTTTTCTTAATATTAACGAAGAAAGACCTCCGGTCACAAAAAAATCAAAACCGGCGGCGGCGGTGACAGCGGTAGTTACTTTTTTTTAGAATAGAGAGATATTTATGATTTGATGAAATAGTTCGTAAAAGTCTGGAATTTTCAAATGTTATATTTTTTAAATGCTCATTTTAGTATCGACAATGGTTTTTCTTTTCTTTTTCAAATGCTTCAATTCCCTATTTTGCGACAACTATTACGCTTGGCGACAATGGTGTCCGCATAACGGAAAAGTACCCAAATCTCCCTTTCTGGTGCCCAAATTACACCAAGCTTTTTTTTAAAAATGCCAAAGCCCCTACAGTGGAAAAGTACCAAAGTGTCTATTATTTTGCGCTATCCGTGTTATAGTGTGTACTATATGCAAGGGGAGTGGAGCGAAGAGTTTAAACATTAAAGTTTCGGCACAGATGTCATATACGCGCCCCATATTGGCGCGATTTTTTTCTGACGCCGATGTCATATACACAACGGGTACTTAACTGGCGCCAAAGTGTCGTAATTTTGCTTGATATGGTAATCCGGATGTTGATGTTTTCGCCAAATTGGCGTTGGAAAAAAATCGCGCCAATATATGATAACGTATATGACAACTGTGCCAAAGTTTCTATAAAGCAGTATAATACTAAAAAATTAAGAATAAAATAAATGCAAAATAAGACTAAAGAAGAAAGAAAAATCATGCGTTAAGCATAGAATATGAAACACTTTCCAACACATCCTAAATGCTTTAACAAAACTTCGTTATTCAGGGAAATAAGGTAAATAAGATAACGTTACTTCTTAGATATCCCGTCGATCAATTTCGCCAAATTATATAAATCGCCAAATAAATAGTAAAACATTAATAAAAATACAAATAAAACATCGAATTAATGGTTTTATTGGCCATTATTGGCATTTAATTAATTAATTAATGGCAACCATTATTGGCAATTAATCTTACAATTTGGCGACAGTAACTTGGTCGACGGATAACTAAGAAGTACCAAGATAACTAAGTAAACATTTTAGAAAACGCATAAAAAATTTTAAAAATTGATTTCAGCAGTTACCGTCCATAGCCAATAGTACCGTTATTACATGCCACCTTTTAGCTAAAATTTAATTTAAACTACTCTTAAAACTACTGAAATCACATTTCTAGATATTATCATCCATAGACGGTTATGTATCCAATTCTTTGCGTGACCATGTATATCATTTTATCTATATTCTACAAACATTTCTTAGGAAACTAAATGCAGTTCAACGTAAAAATGCATAACTCCTTTAAAAACCACCTTTAAGCAATTTACTCTTATACTCAGTAACTCTTACGGATTCTTTTGTGTAGCCCTGCATATGAACTGTAGCATTTATACACACAGTATAGTATGCATAAATGTAGTGAAACATAAAAGCGCATATCATAATTAAAAATGCATTTCTAGCAATCATTGCTTATGTTCAATACTTCGGAGAAAAGTTTCTTGGAGAGAAAGAAGTTTGCCAACGTATTTTCTGGCAACCTATTTACTGGTTCATACTCACAAGCAATTTTTTCCATATGTATACAATTTGGTACAGATGTCATATACACATATTGGCGCGATTTTTTTCCGACGCCAATTTGGCGAAAACATCAACAGCATAAACAACATTCGGGTTACCATTACAAGCAAAATAACGACACTTTGGCGCCAGTTAAGTACCCGGTGTGTACATGACATCGGCGTCAAAAAAACAAAAACAAAATCGCGCCAATATGGGCGTATATGACATAATTGTGCCGACAATTTAATATAAAAAAAGCTATTTACCCATTTTTATAATGAAACAGAAGTAATTTTTGCACAGATGTCATATACGCATGGGGGTTGGCGTGATTTTTCTATGACGCCAATTTGGCAGAAATCTCGCTTTCGAATACCAGTTACTTATATATTTTTCAATTATTTGTTATCATTTTGAAAAGGAAATAACTATAAATAAATAAAAGTTTGAATAATAACTAAAGAACAAAGCAGTTTATATAATTAAAAAACAGAAAATAAAAGTAAAGAAACAATTTATTAATAAATAAAAAACAATAGCCGGGTTACCATAGCAGGCAAAATAACACTATTTTGGCGCCAGTTAGGTATCCCGGTTCATATCTGAAATCTGTGCCGTAATTTGTATTAAAAAAAATTATATATATTTAGAAACGATATTTTTATGCATATAAGTGCATATATAAACAAAGATAAAAGTTCATTAGATTTGTTTTCATAACTGTTTATATATTTTCGCAACATATCTCACTTTCTGATGCCCGAATCGCGCCAAGCTTTTTTTAAAAATGCGCTATAATGGAAAAGTACTTAAATAAATAATTAACAGAAATAACAAATTATACAAACTAAAACTTTATTTCGAGATCAAAGCATTGTTTTTAATTTCGATTAAAAATACATATATCCTTGGATAACTTCAATTGAAATTAGTTTCACAGCTTAACATCTCATTCCATAAGCCTAAACAAACACAAGTGATTCATTCATCGTGAAACGTCAAAAATATTAAATCATTGAGGTAATTATTCACAAAGTAAGTTCTCCAACAATCAATGGGCAATATTCTAATGACGTCATAGTAGGTAAAATGGTGGCGGTATCATTTGTTTATGGTTTGTAATCACAAAGATTTAATTTTGTAATGTCTCTTAGTTACATTATTTTATTGTCATATTTATGAGCTCAGAACAAAAGCCTATTTTTTCATTATTTAGTTATTAAAGACGGAAAAAAATCATAAATGCATGATTTGAAAATTTTAAATAATTTTCTTTCTTAATACTAAAAAATAACATCGGGAAGTAACAGCGGGTTTAAGTTAAATAAGTTTAACTGTTTAATTCTGTTGTAATATTCAAAATAATTGTATTTATTAGATTTCAGTACTCAACATCAGTGCCCAATTAAATTTTGAAGTTAGAGGAATTACAATGTCATTTCAGGACCTTTCTTTTGGAGAAGCTTTTATAAATTCCATATATACATGGAAAATCTTCAGTGTTAGAAATATTATTCCTAGGACTGACATAACACGAGAACGGCCTGCAATTTTACACAAGTTTTTGAAAGCTACTTTATATCAGAAATTTTACTAAAAACTGGTTACTTTTTTGTTATAGAGGTCCACACTATTAGGATTATGACAAGTTGCAGCCAATTTCGCCAACATCGTAACCAAGATCGTGAAGCACACACATACTGTATAATACCATATAATACCATTTCATGAAATCGTATACGATAATTTAATAGTTTTTAACCTTACTTCAAGTGTGTTATTTATTTATTTTTAAGGCTCAACAATCTAAATTGTCAAATATATGAATTTCAAAAAATGTAAACAAAGATTGAATAGACATGACCGCAAAAAGCCTCAAATCTGCATAACACTTGGAACCAAACTGTGCAGATTAGTTAGTGGTCTTCTATTGTACACAGTTTTTCATAAATGTGTTTCGTTCTTAAAATGTGTTATTTTCATCTATCACTGCGGAACAAGCGAGAAAACTCATATTCTTGCATATGAGTTGTATATATCTTTATATCTAAATTTCCGTCATTTTTGACGGGCTACCTTTCTAGTCATATATATCATCCATTTTGACGCGCAAAGTGAAATATTTTCTTTATATATTATTTATTAAATTCACATTTATTTAAATTGCATTATAGCGAAACTGTCCGCATTCTCGGTGGGAAACTGTGGCGCGAAATACCTTAAATAGCATTCCATTGATTTTAAATAATTAAGGTTCCGTACCTCAAAAGGAAAATAAAATGGAACCATTATGTGATCACTCATGTGCCTGTCCGTCCGTCTATTTGCTATAGCCATTTATCTCGGAAACAGTTAAATGTAAGAAGTTTAAACTTGCCATAGTTATAAAGCATATTGGCCCTCATATTTTCCAATTATTAGCCATTATAGATATTTAATATTTATAGGGAAATTTTAGATAAGACAACTTAAGCTACTATATTTATATTATTTTTTATTTCTGTATATTGTGTTGGATATCGTTTGAAAACTCTAGCAACAACAAACTCAAAAAAATATATTTTCTGTTTTAGGTATTTTTGCTTAAGGTATTGTCGAAAACGTACTGCAAAAATATACCTTTCCACCACCACCCCCCACTCTATTTCCGAATATGCTGAATTTAACATTAGAAAAAGTAGAGTTTAGTAAAAGTTTTCTTAAACCTTGCATAAAAACTATAGTGATTATCCTAGGTTTCCTAGTTTTTGAAAAATTCACACTATTGTTACGAATTTTGTAAATAGTAAGTGTTTGTGCTTAACAATAATGTAAATAATAGTTCAATTAAGCTCTATTCATAAGCTAATATTAGTTTTTGTTTCGTGAAACTATCTCAATTTGTTGATTTTCTGCAAGCAAGTAAATCCTATTGGATTGCTATGGGAATTTGGCGAAATACTGGAACTAGCGCCAAGTTAACGTCACTTTGGGCGACTAATTTTGGCGATATATTGTCAAGTTGGCGACAAACTGGGCGACATTTGACGACAGATCCTGATCCCCCCCCCCCCATTATAGGTACGGAGATGCATTAATGCTGTTCCGTGTTTTTCGAGGGGATTCCAGAAACTTCTAGCTTAGAAAGTTGTGGAGAGTTCTCGAACATTCTCTTGCTCCTATATATATGGGAGCGGAGCAGAGCGTCAGTCAGCATGTCAGTTAGACGCTTTCCTGAATTCAATACGTTCAGAGCGGATTTACTTGACTTAGCGATTTAGTTACGTTTTTTTGCATCTGTTACTGTGTTGAGACATTGTGTAGAGAGTCTCTGTGAGATATTTCAGCTGTATTCGAACGCTTGATTTGTTCAGTTATTGAACTGTTTCCATAGTTTTAGTGTTATTTGGTGAGTTACAAGCACCATGCTGAATCCTCTTTGAAAAAAAAAGGAAAATTGTCTTCAACTACAAAAAAGTTACTTAAAGCTCAAGTTGAATGCCATAACGTACAAAGCAAGCTCCAATGTCAAACACTGATGGTGTTTCTTGCTACGCAAACGCTGTTATACAAATTTTACCAAGAATGTCACGTTTGTACGAAAAGTTTTTTGAACAAAATGTGAACGCCAACAATTGTGACTAGTTGCTAACGGAACTAAAAAGAGTGTTTGATTTACACCAAAGCGAATCGATTGTTTTAGTGAGTTTATTACCATTAAGGATGTTAGTTCACGAGCAATTTAAGCAACAGGAGCAGCAAGATGCACGCGAGTTTTTGCACGCTTTTTTAGACAAAAGTAAAGTCAAAAGTTGTTTGAGTTTAGTGAAAAGACTAGAGTGACGTGAATTCAACGCGGTTATCTAATTGAAGAAAGGGTTGAAAGTAATTTAGATTTGCGTCTGAATCCTTTTAATGGAAAAAGTTCATTTAAAATCTTATTTAATTCACGCGAATGTGTAATGAGTGCGGGCAATATTCTGTAGTAAATGAGCATAATTTTGTTGAATTTCAAATTGAACAGAATTATTTGTTTCTAATGTTGAACTTGTTTGATTTTATTGTTGTCGGCAATGTTGTACAAGCTGTTCGAAAGAAAAATCGTTAAATTTCTTAGTTTAATGCTAACAAAATAAAAATTTATGATACAAACTTTAAGACTGCTGGCGCAATTGTTCATGTTGGTGATCAGCTGAGCTCTGGACATTACACTTGCTGGGTTAGAACAGAAAACAATCAGTGAGTTTTGATTGATGATCAAAAGTACGGCTTCCAGAAGTCCAGATTTAGGTTTATTCCAAACCTGGATAATATTTACTTGCTTATTTTAGAAAATATATTATAACGAATGACTTTACTTACAATACTGCCATGCCAGTATTGTAAGTAAAGGATGATTGTTCTCATCTATCTAATATGTAATGAAATCAAACGGTGTGAAATTTAACGAAATTGTAAAAAAATACTTTGAAAATAACGTGAATTTGATTAAAAAATATTGAACCTCTTAAAACATCGTGTATTACCTGGTTAAATAGTGCATTATTGTGCGAAATAAGAAAAAGTATTGGGAATATTTAAAAGCAACTGAGGTTCACTTATAATCTATATACAATATTAAAAAATCTTCAATTCTTATCAAAAAATTTAAATGACTAGTATTAAAAAATGCTCTGGCGAGCACCGAGAAGGTTAATATGTTTTTAAATATGAAAAAGGGTTCGACAAGGGCTTTTAATTGAGTATGAGAAAGGACAAGGAGCCCTTCTTGGCTGCAGCTCACTGTCGATGCCAACTTTGAAAAAATTATATTTGTGTTTTTTCCATATGAAATAAATCAGTCACAGTTACGATAAAATGTGTAGTGTAAAGACGTAGCCAGTAAAGACGCAATCTTGATTAAACATGAATGTAAGGCGACCTAGTACCAAAAACCTTAGTTCCTGCAGCATATCACACTCATGCAGTACCACGAAGCACTCCCGGAGTGTAAAACTGCACAGAAAACTGATTTGTAGTGCAGTGCAGAGTGTTGCAGCACTCTGCACAGGAACAATTCCCCATGTGCACGCATGACAGTACAATGCATTCATTGATTGTTGAAATGGTATGCAAGTGGCTGTGACCCCACAATGTACTATGCAGTATAGCAATGCATATGTAAATTATAAACGAACATTAGACGCATATACCTTTAAACGGAAGTACAAAAACACAGTGCGAGTGTACAGTGTAGTATAGTCTGTAGATCAATAATGGTACACTGTGCACTGTACAAAATTGCACTGCAGACGCACACACAGTACAACAGTGGAACAATGCAGTTAACATGATGGAAAGTTTTACTGAAGTACCGCAAATTTCTTTTATATGGAAAAAGCGCAAATATGATTTTTTCAAAGTTGACATTGACAGTGAGCTTCAGTCAAGAAGGGATCCTTTGTCCTTTCTCATGCTCAATTAGAAGCACTTGTCGAACCCTCTTTCATATTTAAATATATATTAACTTTTTTTGGTGCTCGTCAGAGCATTTTTTAATACTAGTAAATGAAATAAAGCATTTTTTCCTGCCTTCTCACACATTTCTATGATTTAAAATTCATATTAAAACAAGTCGGATGTGGCAAACCCAAAACTTTTTTCTATCTCATACATGTTAATACTTTCTGAAAAATGCAGTATAGCAGTCCCACCGGTTAGGTGATTTACACTAAAATCTATTCAGCAGCAAATTATGTGAACTTCTAATGGTCTATATGAATCTGAAGTTTGATGAAAATCCGTGCATTAGTTTTTGAGACAGTGCTATTGCGGAAATCGTAAAAAAATCCGCATGGCAGCGCCAGCTATTTGGCGATTTACACCGAAAATTTATCAGCACCAATTTACATCAGGGACTAACCAAATCTGAAGTTTGATGAAAATTCATGCATTAGTTCTTGAGATACATAGCTATTACGGAAATCGTGAAAAATGCAGCATAGCAGCGCTACCTGCTGTGCGATTTACACCAAAAAGTAATCAGCACCAATTTATATCAGGGACTAACCGAATCTAAAGTTTAGTTTTATTAAATTCCATTCGTTAGTTCTTGAGATAGACCGCTCACAAAATTTGTGTCACATACAGACAGACAGACATTTTGTAAAAACATGTTTTTCGGAATCTCTGAATTGTGTAAATACGTCAAAAACCAGAATTCGAAAAATTTCTAAAAACATAGGGTGAAATCCTTTGTCACTGACAACTTAAGGATTCCTTCTAGTTCAAATCACTATTACTAAATATTAATTCCATTTTATACTTATTTTTCTTTTTGAAAAGATAGTAGATATACACTAAAAAATTACTGTTGGCAAAATTCTCAAAAATTATACATTGTATTATTAAAAATTAATTTTTTTCATAAATTGGGTCAACAACTCCAGTAATTGACACCAACCCCATTTTGAGAAAACAATAACTGACGCAAACAGAACCGGTGTCTGACACTTTACTTGAAAAGATAAAACTAGTCGGATGTGGCAATCCCAAAACTTTCTTCTATCTCATACATGTTTCCTGAAAAATGAAGCATATCAGTGCCACCGGCTAGGTGATTTACACCAAAACCTAATCAGCAACAACTTAGGTCAAGTTGTAGCTGAATCTGAAGTTTGATGAAAATCCGTGTATTATGAGGTATGCTATTGCTATTGCGTAAATCGTAAAAAAATCTACATAGCAGCACCACATGTTGGTCGATTTACTGCAAAAACTAATCAGGACCAATTTATATCAGGGACTAACTGAATCTGAAGTTCGATGAAAATTCATGTATTAGTACTCGAGATACAGTTATTGCGGAAATCGTAATAATGCAGCCTAGCAGCGCTACCTGTTAGGCGATTAACACTAAAAACTAACCAGAACAAATTTATATCAGGGACTAACTGAATCTGAAGTTTGGTGAAAATTCCTACATCAGTTCTTGAGATAGAGCGATTGCGATAATCATGAATAATGTCGCATAGCAGCGCCACCTGTAGGGCGATTTACACTAAAAAGTATTCGGCACCAATTTATATCAGAGAGTAACTGAATCTAAAGTTTTATTAAATTCCGTTCATTAGTTCTTGAGATAGAGCGCCCACAAAATTTGTGTCACACACACAGAGACAGACAAACAAACATTTTGTAAAAACATGTTTTTCGAGTTCTTTGACCCCTAAAACGTGTAAATCCATCAAAAACCGGAATTCGAAAATTTTCATGAGTCCAATATTTCCTTCTTGTAAAGACAGAAGAAAGTAAAAACAAAACAAAAGTTATTTATGTTTCAAGGAATCTATACTTAAAAAATACTTTAATCTTTATTATAAAAACAAAATACTTAAACCTTATTTATATAGGATATCATACTGTAGATACATGTGCCCCTTTTTCATGTTTTAAATTATTAGTATTAATGCAGATATCCAATAACTGACATTTATGAACCAGTAACTGACAAATGGTGTCAGTCTCTGGTAGAATAACTTATATTTTAATGGTGTTGAATACAAGACTAATTTATTATTAAGTTTTTTTAAACTGTTCAAATAATAGATTTTAAATTTCTTTAATATCATCAATAATTAACATCTCTGATGCATACTGGTGAAATGAAATTACTGGAATCATTAACTGGCACCCCTCATTTATCTAAATTAAGTAACTATAAACTAGAAATGATGGTCCTAATGTATCATAGACATCTTTTAACTAATTTCGACTGGTATAACTTTAAGAAAAAGTTTAGAATGGTTACATAACAAATAGATTAAAAAAAGCAATACTTTAATTTTAGAAATTAGATGGATGCCTCAAAAAGGCATTTTTTCTGTTCTAAAAAATTTCTTCCTCATTGAACATGTTCTTGGCCTATTCGTGGCGAATAAATTTACTTCGAAACGTGTCTAAGTTACCATTTAATGACATTACTTTGCAGATTTTTGCTGAAGTGTCAGTTACTAGTTGGGTGTCAATATAACTGGGGGTTTCACCACCCCCAGTATAACAAAATTAATTATTTGAATAATAATGGCAAAATTGATTGATTTAAAAATATGAATACAAAAATATGCATTTTGCGCGCACGATTAAAAAAAAAATCTATCGCAAATACAAATTTTATATATTTTCCTCTATACTATTTCACTCTGAACTTAGTTGAAAAGTACTTTCAAAATCTTTAACATTATTAAGGCTGTTCTCAAACCCAAAGGGTCAACTTTTTGACATAAGTTTTAATTCATTTTTTTTTTCATAAACGCATGAAACTAGAAGGTGTTGTTATTCAGAAACTATGTCACAGACCTGTTTTTTTCCGTTTTCTTGTAAACGCAACAGATCTTTCAGAAAATACTGTCAAAGTTGGCATTTTGAACTGAACTCCCGAACGAAAGAAGAAAATGCAGTCAATAAGGGTAGAAAAAATTCGTGTCACGTGATCAAAATCGCTTATAACTCAATAGGTAATTTATTGATCAAAAAATGGAAAACACAGTTCGATTCCAAATGGCTTCCATGACTTTATTTTTTCCAATTTTTTTTCCATTTTTCGCCTTTCCAATTTTTTATCTTTCCGTTAAAAAATGAATTTGTAAATGTGTCAAAACGTTTTGCGCTTGTTGAGCAGAGCAGTTGAGAACAGTCTTAAGGGTTTTATAATCACATTGACTAAATTTACCAAAAAATGGAACTAATCTTTCATTATACAATTTTCTATGACAAAATTCAGATTAGATTTAGATTCAGCAAAGGCATACGAGAAAATTAATAATAAGCAAAATTTCAATTTTTTACTAGTATAATCATTAGGTTTTTAATTTGAGCGAGCACAAGAAAACAACGCTGAAATAAATTGTTTTGAGAAAAATGACGTTAATTTTAAACTGCTATGTTTTGCATGCATTGTCGAATGTTTTTTAGCGATAACTTCTGTTCTAATTGAAAATTTCGAACTCATTCGATTGAGTTAAAAATAATAGTGTATCTACATCATCGTCGTTTAAATGGAGTTCTGTTACCTGCGGTTTATTCTGTTGAGCTGCCTACAAGGCAGACCAGATGTTATTACCAATAAGGTTATCGGAGTGAAATGTGCCCACCGGTTGTCAACCCAGGTAACTCAAACGGTAGAGCATTGACAATGTAAATCAAAGGTTCCGGGTTCGAGTGCTGGCGGCATGGGGATTTTTTCGCTCAGTTGGAAAAATTGAATTCGTATGATAACTGTACCAATCAGTATGACTGAATTAAAAATAATAGTGTATCTACGTCACCATCGTTTGAAAGCAATACCATTACCTGCGGCTTATTCTGTTGAACTGTCTACATTCAGACCAGACGTTATTAGTAATAAGGTTATCTGAGGGAAATATGCCAGCCGATTGTCAGCTAGGTAACTCAAACGGTAGAGCATTGACAATGTAAGTTAAAAATTCTGGGTTCGAGTCCCAGCACTCGGAGTTGGGCATTTTTCGTTCAGTTGGAAAAATTGAATTCGTATAAAATATACATTCTAATTTTTTTTATAACTATACCATATGTACAAAAGATAGCTATTTTCAATAAGCAATGAACTGTTATATTTACTTTTACAACATATTTAAATATCGTGGGACAGACGTACTTTTGCGTGAGTTAAATCACAGTGGTATTTTTAGCAGATTTTCTTCTTAAAAGTTGAATGTTTGTCCATCTATCTTAATAATCCGGAAAAATTTACCCTTTCAGATAAAGAAATCAAAATATTTTCAATAACCGTGCACTGGAGAAGATTTTTTTCCTTTTTTTACAAGTACAGCACAATATTTCTTCCTAATCTTATTAAAACTTGATGTGAGTATATTTGTAGTTTAATTGCAATTAAGTTTGTTTAGAAAAAAATAATTTACAACAGTTTGTTACAAAAATTCTGCACTAATCCCTATAGCAATATGATACATAATTTTTTAAACTATCAGCAGAAGAGAAAAGCATGATGTAACACACGAAAAATTAAAATAAAGTCGGGACTTTTAGCGTGCTGTGCAATGGCTACGCCTACGTGGGACAAGTCATGTAACCTCTAAAAATTGGCATATCCCGCGTATATCGGGACGCATTGCAACACTAGGCATCAGCCAAGTATTACAAAAAAAAAAAAAAAAAAAAAAAAAAAAAAAAAAAAAACATTTTGAGATAAATCAATTTGATTTATTTTTTATCATTGTTTATAAAGAACATCTGATACAGTTTTATTCATAACTAGCGTAAGTATAGGTATTTATTTATTTTTTTAATATTCCAAAAAAACTTTTTTCATATATACTTAAAAAAAATTGATTGAAGCTCTAACATTTGTGTTCTGCTTAAATTGTATGCGCACACAGGATTTTAATATTACTTAAAAATAAAAACGAATAACAAATGGGGAAAATAAAACATACTTACACCAAAATGAAGGTATGGAGATCAGGTAAATATTGCGGCAAAGCATCTCTGGGTAATTCCACAAGTGGTAAATCGATCATGAAAAAGTACTGCAAGTTTTTCAAATCACCCAAGGCTTGCGGTTCCAATATAGTCGTTTTTGTCTTTCTCACTGCTAAATACGTTAATGTATCAGGAACACTTTCTCCGAATTCAGATCCTATTCTTGGTATGTTTACTTTGCTTATTTCAAGATGGTTCAGTACACGAGCTTCTTTAAAATTTGGCACAGGTTTCCCCGCAATACTCGAACCTTCAATTTGAACTTCAGACAATTTTGGCCACACGAAAGACGAATTGGGTTTTAACTTTTCTATATGAGCATTATGCAGATGGAGCAAAGAAACATCTTTAAAGAAAGACGCCGAAACTGGTAGAGTTAAGGATTCTAATACCAGCTCCAAGTTTTCAGAAGTTTCTAAATTTTGTATGACATATGGTATCCTCTCACTATTTTCTTGTCCTTTGCATTCTATAGATATCCCTTCTTCTATTCTGTTACATGCACAGGGTGTGATACTGTCTTGTACCGGACAGTATCCCACCACTATGGCAGAGCATAATAAAAGGGTACCGGCTGCGTAAAGAATCGTCATTGAGAGTTGTGTTGAGATTGTGGTGGGCATGGATATTTATCGGCGCGTCCTGCAAGTTAGCCAGCGAACTTTCAAAAGGCCAATTTGAATTTTGAGCATACACGTGATGAATTTGGCGTGACGGTCTTGACAACGGCCTTTGAGCTTTTACTCTTATTCGACTAGATATTTTTTTTCTCTCAGCGATAGAGAATTCCACCGTGATAAGATCTATTTTCAGTCGTTAGTTTCATATTTATATCCCTTTTTAGTGTTAAATGAGTTATAGTTATTTCTTTTTTTATTTCTTTGTATATGAATGGTTTTTTTCCCCCACATATATTTTCTTTCTTGTTTTCCTTTTTCTTTTTTACATTCTTTTATTTAACTCAACTTTGTATGCAAAGATGAAATTTTGTAATCGATTTTTAACCCACTTCCTGGGTACGCACCTTTCTTTTTTTATTTCTTTGTATAGAAAATTTTTCTCCACATTTATTTTCTTTCTGGCTTTTCTTTTTCTTTTTTACATTCTTTTATTTAACTCAACCTTGTATGCAAAGATCAAATTTTGTAATCGATTTGTAACACACTTTCTGGTACGCTAGAATTATAAAAATTACGTTCACAGGTCCGCTTCCGATGACAATACAACATTTTAATATTTTTTTAAAAACTTAATTACACTGCAATGCAAAAATATACATACCCCTTAGAATTTGACAATTCTGAAAAATACGTTGACTTTTCTGAAAAGAGGAATACATTAGATGAATGTAAATGGTAATTGAAACAATACAAAAGGGGGGGGGGGGAATGCATATTTAATTAATAACATAGGAAAAAATACAGAAAATGTGGTTTCTTGACAATGCAAAAATATACACACCCCTTAGAATTTGACAATTCTGAAAAATACGTTGACTTTTGTGAAAACAGAAAGCCATTAGATGAATGTAAATGGTAATTGAAACAATACCAAAGGAAAAAGAATGTATATTTAATTAATAGCATAAGATAAAATACAGAAAATGTGGTTTCTTGCCAATGCAAAAATATACATACCCCTTAGAATTTGACAATTCTGAAAAATACGTTTACTTTTGTGAAAAGAGAAAGACATTAGATGAATGTAAGTGGTAATGAAACAATACAAAAGGGAAAAAATGTATATTTAATTAATAGCACAGGAAAAAATACAGGAAATGTGGTTTCTTGTCAATGCAAAAATATACACATTCCTTAGAATTTGACAATTCTGAAAAACGTTGACTTTTGTGAAAACAGAAAGACATTAGATGAATGTAAGTGGTAATTGAAAAAATACAAAAGGAAAAAATGTATATCTAATTAATAGCATAGGAAAAAATACAGAAAATGTGGTTTCTTGCCAATTCCAAAATATACATACCATTAGAATTTGACAATTCTGAAAAATACGTTGACTTTTGTGAAAAGAGAAAGACATTAGGTGAATGTAAGTGGTAACTGAAACAATACAAAAGGAAGAAAAAATGTATTTTTAATTAATAGCATAAGAAAAAATACAAAAAATGTGGTTTCTTGCCAATGCAAAAATATACACACCCCGTAGAATTCGACAATTCTGAAAAATACGTTGACTTTTGTGAAAAGATAAAGACATTAGATGAATGTAAGTGGTAATTGAATCAATAAAAAAGGGAAAAAATGTATATTTAATTAATAGTATAGGGGAAAATGCAGAAAATGTGGTTTCTTGCCACATTAGATGAATGCAAGTGGTAAATGAAACAATACAAAAGGGGAAAAAATGTATATTTAATTAATAGCATAGGAAAAAATACAGAAAATGTGGTTTCTTGCCAATGCAAAAATATACATACCCCTTAGAATTTGACAATTCTGAAAAATACGTTGACTTTTGTGAAAAGAGAAAGACATTATAGATTAATTTAAGTGGTAATTGAAACAATGCAAAAGGGAAAAAATGCATATTTAATTAATAACTTAGGAAAAAATACAGAAAATGTGGTTTCTTGCCAATGCAAAAGTATACATACCAAGCATTATAGAAAGACATTATTGTTTGTTTTTGTGGTTTCAAAAGGAAACTAATAATTACAAGGACGTTTTTGACGTCAAATTATGTCCTGAATGCGGAATGACATGCTTTCAATAAGATTCATCAACGTAAATTTGTCGATTTCATACCAGGTGTTTACTTTTGATTCACGGAGCTCGTCTTTGTTTTCATATTGTTTGTTGTGGGCATAGATTTTGTGAACTAATATTCCCCACAGGATCTCCACAGTATTGCAATCTGGAGAACAACAGTGTCCAATTCAAAACATTAACTTTTTGTTGCTTCAACCGATCACATGTACTGCGACTGATATGTGCTGAAAAGTGAACTTTACTTTCTTTAATACAGGATAAGGTAGTCTTGCAATATCTGTTGGTACTCAATACTGTTGGTACTCAATACTGTACATTTATGATGTTTTGAGGGCCAGCTGAAGCTTACCATGAGCAGTGAATGTTCCCCATACCATTAAGCTACCTCCTGCAAAGTTTCGTTTAGAAAAATACTTCTGTTCATGTTCTTTTCTTAAATCTCGCAAGTTATATATGAAACCATCAGGTCCGTCGAGATTGAATTTCTTTTCGTCTCTAAAAATAATTTGAAACATAAAAAATTCACTTGTAGCGTTTGTTTTTTCTATCCTTAATTCATGAAGGAAAAGAGATAAAACGCCTTTCCAGTTTGTGGCCATATTTCTACGACAAAATTGCAATCGTGCTTCTTTCCAGTTTGCGGCCACATTAATAAGACAAAATTGCAATCGTGCTTCTACGTTTCAGACGTGGAGCAGGCTTCATTTTTTCAAAAATAAGATTTGAATTACGTTTATTGTTCGAAGAATGGTATCCCGTGAAACGTTAAGCTGTAATTCAGTCTTCACTCCCTTTGCACTTTTCATTTCATTTGTTACAGCCCTAACAATTTGCCGTTCGTCAAGTCTTGAAAGTTTCCGAGGATGTCCTGTTTGCTTTTCAAGTCCATAATTTCGTTGTTTTTTAACAAAATTTTGGATTGCACCGACAAAATGTTTTAATTGTTTGCAGGGATGAAATTGCAAACCTACGTTGATAAGTCTTATTGAAAGCATGCCATCTCGGATTTACGACATCATCCGACGTCACGGGCGTCCTTCTAATTATTAGTTTCCTTTTTTTAACCACAAAAATAAACATTAATGTCTTTTTACTTTCTTCTATCTTTACAAGAAGAAAGTATTGGATTCGTGAAATTTTTCGAATTCTGGTTTATGACGGATTTACACGTTTTAGAGGTCAGAGATTCCAAAAAAAACATGCTTTTACAAAATGTCTGTCTGTGAGTCTGTGACTCTGTCTGTATGTGACATAAATTTTGTGGGCGCTCTATCTCAAGAACTAAAGCACGAATATTCATCAAACTTCAGGTTAAGGTGTACCTTGATAAATAATATTGCTGATTATGTTTTGGTGTAAATCGCCCAATAGGTGGCGCTTTTATACTGCATTTTTTCCGATATCCGCAGTAGTCCTATTTCAAGAACTAATGCACGGAATTTCATGATGGGCATAGATTGTCATTTAATTTTGGCACTGTGATAGCAAATTTTGAGGTATTAACATGTATGAGATTGAAGAAAGTTTTGGGATTGCCCCATCCAACTAGTTTTATTCTGGGTATTTAGTATATTTTTGCATTGGCAAGAAACCACATTTTCTGTATTTTTCCTAAGCTATTAATTAAATTTGCATTTCCCCCCCTTTCGTATTGTTTCAATTACCACTTACAACCATCTAATGTCTTTCTCTTTTCACAAAAGTCAATATATTTTTCAGAATTGTCAAATTCTGAGGAGTATGTATATTTTTGCATTGCAGTGTATACATTAATTTTAAGGATTTTTTTCACTAACTCGCCACAAGTGATCAATCGCCAAATATTCTCTGTAACTCGTACAATTGTATACGAGTTGAAACAAGAAAGAAAAATTCATGCGTCAAGCATAGATTATAAAACACTTTCCAATACATTCAGAATATTGTAAGAAAACTGCACTGTTTAATAAGTTGAAATAGGATGTCTAATTGAACCATTTGGAAATGCATAACACGTTTGAAAACCCAGCTACAGCAATTCCCATCTATAGTCGGAAAATTATCCCAATTCTTGGAGCAGCCCTGTATATGATATATAGATTTGTATCTATAAACTACACGCATGCAAAAATTTAGTTCAGTTAGGAAATACATACCACAGTTGAAAATACACCTTCAGCTATTTCCGCTAATAAGGAGAATGGTACGTGAATTCTTTTGTGAAGCCCTGTATATGAAGTATAGAATTTATACACAACGAGTAACATGCAAAAAATTAGTTCAATTTAAAAGTGCATACCGAACTTGACAACGCACTTCCAGCAATTATTACTCAAAGGGAGCACTGTAACCGATTTCTTTTGTGTGTCCCTGTAAATGAACGACAAATACTATGAATGCTCCATTCTACAGTAATCATCTTGTTGTGAAATTGAGTGATTTATACATTTGAAATAGCGTAATGTCATTAAAATACACTGCAAAACGATTTCCCCCCATAGACCATAATGTAACGAAATTCTTTTGAGTGCCCCTATAAATGAACTTCTAATGCTACACACTTCATAGTCAATACCGAATATGCCATAGTAAACAACATTAACATATATCAATTGCATGGAAATCCGAATATATTTCTGCGATTAGAGCGTGGACGGACAGATGGACAGACAAACCAAATTCATAAACACTTTTCGACTAAGTTGGAAAGTGTTAAAAACAGCGGATTTAATGATGCGCCCATAAACGCTCGCCAAAATACGGCAAATGGCTGTAAAATTGCAATAACGAAACATTTTAAAGTCTAAAAGATAGGAAATAAATTATAAACAAAAAATGAAAAGTATAATATAAAAAAAAGTTACACTTTTATCAATTAATAATTTAATATTAATTAATTTACGATTATACGTTGAGAAATCAATTTAAAAATTCTTAAACGATAGTTTAAATAGTTTTTCCATTTTACTTTCCTATTGCCCTATTTTAAAAAAGAAGCAGAGCAAAAATTATATATTTTTTTAATAAATTCACTTACTTGCGCTTTCTACCAAGCGTAAGAAAAGCAGTGAATTTTTCATAATCGAGTTCGGTGCCCGCGCTAAAGTAGCATATTGTAACGGACATTTTTGGGAAAAATATGAATTGCAGTAAAAAATTTAGGCGTGGTATTCAATATGAACATTTAATGCTTATAAAACATAGTTTTTTTTTAAACTATTTTTACCTTTATACTTATTTTCTTATATGAATACAGTAAAACATGCTAAACACGAAATCGCAATGGAGTAAAATTCCATTTTAGAAAAGTTCCGTCTTAAGCAGTTATACGCTCTCTTATGAATAAACTAACCTCCTTTTCGCTGGCACCATGTATTTTTTCTCTTTGAGATAGAATTCCGCGATAATGATGCTGAGGCGCAGTTTGATTTTCAGTTACTTTCTAAAAGTAGCTGGATGACAAGGAGTTGTTCATAAGTTCATTATTTCATATAAATTATTGCAATTTATAAGGTACAATTTATGACATGTAATTTACCCAATTTATAAGAATGTATGTACAGTGTGTCCGTAAAGTCATGGTGCACTTTTGACTGGTCACAGAAAATCAACGAAACAAGATCGAAATGTGAAAACTTCACCAAATAAAAGGAAAACTCCCCAAGTTTCATACCTGTTCAGTGCAGTTCGATGTGGCCTCCATTTGAAACAGATCATCGCAGACGTTATACTCTGTTACACCAGACGTCCTTAACTGTGTGTGGAAAGAACTTTAATATCATTTAGATGTGTGTACGGCGACAAATGGAGGCCACATCGGACTGCACTGAACAGTATGAAACTTGGAGAATTTTTCTTTTATTTGGTGAAGATTTATAATTTCCATCTTGCTTCGTTGGTTTTCTGTGACCGGTCAAAAGTGCACAATGACTTTCCGGACACACTGTATATTGAGTATTGAGTTGCAATCTTTAATTCAGTGTGTTTGTAGACCCCGGTATGCTATTTCTTTCTCCCAGCTATTAAAATGTCGTCTCTAAAAAACAACGTTCCGTTGTATAAGCCAGCCGTATCAAAGCAGATGCATCATTCTACGGTTAAATATTCTACTGCAATTTTTTTTTAACTTCTAAGCAACGCACATTTTTAATTTTTATACAGTCGTATTGGAAAAAAAGTACTTTTAAACGCAATTTGTTTGAAAACTGAATTTCCATTTATTTTTGAAATATTATTATTTTTTTAATTTTTAGCGACATTTGTTTAATTTTGGCAACTCAAATACTCCATTTCTGTAGAAAGTAAAGGAAAAATAGTTGGAAAATAGTAATTATATCTTTTTGTTGCCATTTTCCCATAACAACTTAAAAAGAATGTAACTAAAATACGTGCTATTTTGAAAAAAATATAAATGAATGATTTCTGATAAAACACGGAGCTATTATAAACCAAATTTTATTTTAAGTATGTAGTATATTAATATTACAAACAAATGAAGGCCTATGAATCATTAGATAGCCGATTTTTTTTGCCGAGTTTCTAGAATGACGACATCTCTTTTTTGGATTTGTGTATTATTCAGCGATAGTGACGTCCTATGCGTACTTTACTCTAGGTGTTGTTTAAGACTGGATCGTTAATGAAGAATTCTTCAGCGGATGCGGATGACGTCATTTTATATAAAATAAAAGCGTGCGTTTTAAATCTTAAAACTGAAATATGTTTTGTACTATATCTATATTTATATACATATATATCTTTTTTACATCGGGGGCGACACTGAATTCTGAAAAAGCAGAAATCCTGTTTTCTAGTTTTATTTATACCTTCGCCCGCTACGCTGGTCGGTTTCTCCAAACGAACCTTGAATGGAACAAAATATATCTAGTTGATCATTTGCAAATTTACAATAAGATTTGGTAAAGGACGATAGAAGAATATGTAATGCACTAAAATCATCCCAGACAAAAATTAACGACGCAAGCTTTACATTAGGGAATATTTGCAACGAAATATAAATGTTTAAGAAATGTCCGTTTTACTTTCTAAATATTGGCAATGAAATGTGCAAAATATTTTTTGCCCTAATACTGCCAAATTATAAACACCCTAATGTGGGGGGCAATCTTTCATGCTAATATTGCCGATTTTTTTTTTTGACACGGGGTAGTTAAAAAAACAGGCAGGAAGCAGGAATTCTCCTTTTTCAGAATTTAGTGTCGCCCCTGATGAAAAAAATATACATATAAATATAGATAGTACAAAACATATTTCAGTTTTAAGACTTAAAATATACGCTTTTATTTTATATAAAATGACGTCATTAGCATCCGCTGAAGAATTCCATACTTACGATCCAGTTTTAAACAACATCTATAAAAAAGTATGTATATAACGTCACTATCGCGAAATAATACACAAACCCAGGAAAAAGCGACGTCGCCATTCAAGAATCGACAAAAAAATCGGCTATCTAATGATTCACATGCCTTCATTTTTTTGTAACATAACATTAACTTGAATACTTAAAATTAAATATAGTTTATAATAGCTCCATGTTTTATCAGAAATCATTCATTTATATGTTTTTCAAAATAGCACGTATTTTAATTAGAATTGTTTTTTTCAGTTGCTATGAGAAAGTGGCAATAAAAAGATATAGTAATCTACAATTTTCCAACTATTTTCACTTTACTTTCTACAGAAATTGAGTACTTCAGTTGTCAACATTACAGAAATGGCATTAAAAACTTACAAAAAAAAATTAATATCTCAAAGATAAATTGAGATGCAGTTTTCAAACAAATTGCAGTTAAAAGTAATTTTTTTCCTCTATACGGAGGTGTAAAAATTGAAAATGTGCGATGCTTAGAAATTTCAAAAAATTGCATTAGAGATTATCAGTATTTAACCGTACAATGATACATCTGCTTGCTTTTACGGCTGGCTTATGTAACGGAACGTTATTTTTTAGGGACGATACTTTAATTGTTGCCCAAAAGAAATAGCATAACGGCTAAAAAAGAAACTTTTGGTCTTTAATTTTCTAGATACCATTTATCGTCTTATCATATTATTCCATGAACAATTTGTTTTTGTTTACATTTTTATGTAAAAAGAAATTAAACTTTGATATGCTGCACTTCCAGAACACCAGATTTAAAAAAGCAGAAGCGCTCAGATACAAGCAAAAGTGTCAAAAATAAAGATAGAGCAAATTGAGAGAAGAATTTTTGCAATAACATAATGAGTCATCGGTTCACAGAAAAATAACTGGTAAATACTTTTCGTCTTCTATCAGTATTTTTCGTAATTCGTTATCGAAACCCTGAACTGAACATTCTTAAAGGATAGGAAAAATACCGTAAAATATTGCTTATTTTTTCAAGCTGCTTCAATGAATTTGACTCCGAAACTATTTATTTATGAATGACAACTGTAACGATAGCGTTAACAGTTTTGTAAGTAAAATATCGAAAAAAGTTAATCTTCATAATGTGTAAAATAATGTTAGCACTTTTTTCTTTTTCTAAAAATGAATTTCTATTTGATTTTTTTTTTTTTACAAATTTTTGAAAAAAAAATCATTGCAATTTTTTGCGCGATTTTCAAGTGCGAAACTGCATTTTTAGTTACGTTCGTAATTATATAAATACGTAGCCCCTATAGTCAATGTCTGGCCCGTCCGTCTGTCTGTCCGCATATAACAGCGCAGAAACTACCCAATTGAATGGTTTTAAATTTAATATATATAATCGTTGCAGAATTTTGTAGAGTCATTTATTTTTTATTTATTTATTTATTTTTTTTTTTTGAAAATAGAAAAAAAAAGATATTAATAAAAGTTTTCTTCATTCTATTAAATCCTATCATTACGTAATTAATTCAATGATATCCCGTGATAGGTAATGATTCTAAGTTGCCACGATGATTACGTCCTATTTAAGATGGAGTCCTATTATTTCCGTATAACTGAATTTAATATAATCTTAATAAATTTTGTATTCATGCGTTTCTGCATACGAGTGCAACAGCTATTGCACCAAGATCTGAATATTAATAAAACTAGTTATAGTACGAACGCACCTCATTTGCGACGTTTGACGTACAATTTCCGACTTGTTAGATTAGCAGACGGCAGAAAATTTTTCATCTTGAAACAACAACAGCAAAACAATTTATAATTGTGTTAATTATTCTAAGATATAAACAAATTAGCAGATATTATTATTATTATGAGACTGCTTTCCGGACTATATGTTTAGAGGCGTGCGCAGGTTTATCGCTGGGTGTGGAGTACATATTTGGTGCATTTTATTAGTATTTCTAGTCATATCCTGCTATTTTCGAAGATTTGGGATGAGGGGGCTTTCCATAAACCCCTTTTCTATGCACCCCCTACGTACTCCCGAAACCACGACTGTGCCAAGGAAATAGTGAGAGTGAAAATCAGAGAAAGCTATATTTTATATATGTACTGAATTTAATATCTCTAAATTTTTGAACTACAATACAGCAGGCCTGTCCAACCTTTCACTAAGCAGGAGGGCATTTCAGCTCTTGGCAAACAATGACGGACGCCATCATTAACAGGACTTAAAACATGCAACAAAATTATTTCACAGTATTAGTAGCGATACACCCATGCCAAATGTATATCGCAGTAGAAGACATAAGGACCCTGTGTGGATCTGGCGCTCCGTGTAAAAAATAAAAATAACTATAAATCGTAGTAAATTTTGAATTACATTTTTCTGTGAGGAGCTATCTCAAAAATTTTCGTAGTGGAAGGAGCCAGAGACTGTAATCTGACTTTTAATTGAAATAAAATGGTAATCAGAGATAGTGTTAGGTTTTTTTTAGGATGAATAAATACTCCTTGATTTATTTTGGAGGCGCAGATATGCTGTTATAAAAAGCACAAAAACAAAGACAGGCATATTAGTGACCAATCCATGGGTGGTTCAAAAGAGATAGCCTAGAAAAGCTTTCATTGATGGAAATCATTTCGCATGATTTTATAGATTTTTTTAAAAACAAAATGAGAAAAATAAATAAAAATTTAAAGGTCTGGGAGAGAAATTTACACCCCTTTTACCCGTATTATAAAACAGCAATGGGTCATTGTAACAACATCACTAACAACAAAAAAGCTGAACTTTCATTCACGAAAAAGAGCAAAGGACTTCTTCTTCTTCTTTTTTTTTTTTTTTTTTCTAAATTTCACCTTTTAACATATTAAAGTTATTGTCAACTTTTACTAATTTCCGTCGTCATAATTTCCATAACATTTTTGCATAAAGAATAGCTATAAATTAGTGAAGAAACGCAATAACACATGATTAAATTTTTAAAATGCGTTTTCATTTTTGATGCCTGAAATACACTTATAGGTTTTAAAAATATCTCTCAAGCAAATATCAAGGATTTTAAGAAAGCGTCTTTTTAAATGGAATTTTATTTTTAAAAAATGATATCAATAGGAAACCTTCAAAAAGGCGACAAAAAACCCCTCAAAGGGCGCCATGGCGTCCGCAGGCGCACAGTGGTCCCAAATCGCGATCAAGTGGCCAAAAATCATTTTTGGCTTTCCTGGTGGTTGTATATCCTTCATTTTTAATTTTATAACATTCTAAATGACATTACATAGCGAATATAAACTAAATGTAATTGGGGTTCTAGAAGAGGGGATTTGGGGGGGGGCGCAATAGAGGGGCCAAGTTTTTATTAAATTTAAATTTTCTTTTTTTACGGGATTTTTTTACAGGAGTGAGAAATTTTCACTTTTGATTATGGGGAATATTTTCCCTTTTACAAAATAAATCATCTAATTCAACAGATGATGAAAATGTGAAATTTAACCCCCCCCCCCCCGTCCCTCCCTCCCTGAAAATGTACAGGTTAAAATCTTATTGATTTTTTCTCTTTTTAATGTTATTGCAAATTAACAATAAATTTATACAATAAATTAATAACAATAAACAATAAAATTAACAATAAAGAGCATAAGCAATCAGTAAAATACATAAAGAATCAATCAGCTGAATTTTGCCACCTGCCCCCCCCCCCCCCCCCAACACACCCAACATACACACACACACACACGTGAAATCTCCCCTGTTTTCAACATCTATTTACTATGAATTATTAATAAAATTATTAAATTCATTAATTAGATTACTTTCAAAATTTTCGCCCCGCCCCTTTCTTTTATTTCTCTCTATTACACAGAGAATAATACCTTTGAAATTCCAATAAAAATGAAGAATCTGCTTTTGCTACTTTATTTTGGTAATATTAAATAAATAATTACCTCACTAATTTTCTAGTATATTTGAATTTTCCGCTCCTGCCCCCCCCCCCCCCGTCCTCTCCGGTGTAAAATTCTATTATCCCTAACAGTTTTAAAATTTTTACAAAAAATCAAAACTATGTTATAATATAAAACAATTTTATATCTTTTTATTGAAAAATAAAATAAAATCTGTTTTTTAAATAAACTTTCAGAAAAGTGGATTTACACATTTCAAATAACTGTAACATTTCATCCCAGGGATTGAGAGAATTTTTCATATATTTTTTAATTTGTTAAAGTATTAAAGTATTCATTAAAATTTAAATGTGCATATAAA
This sequence comes from Maratus speciosus, assembly GCA_963932465.1. NCBI lineage: Eukaryota > Metazoa > Arthropoda > Arachnida > Araneae > Salticidae > Maratus > Maratus speciosus. The sequence goes on from OZ010786.1 coordinate 184,225,822, forward strand.
TTAATACAATTAAATTAACATTCATATAATAAACTGAAAAAAATAACCGCAATAAAAAAATTTACAATAGATTTATGTGACGATACGTGAAAATTAAAGTAAAACTTAATAATACTACTTAACCCGTTCGGGACCATGGTTGCTCATATGCACCCTGGAAAAGAGCATAAAGAATTTGTTTTAGGCACCAGTAACAAAAAAAAAAAAAAAAAAAAAAAAAAAAAAAAAGTTAATTTAGTTAAATTAAATATTTAGTTTCTTTAATTAGAGCATTTTTTTGATTGATTAAGTAAAGGTAACTCTTTTTTAAAAAGTGGTGCCAACCGAAAAAAAATTGCGTAAAAGCCTCCGGTCTCGGAAGGGGTTAATAATAAAATTTACTTGTAAGTAGGTAAAATATACTTTTCAAATAATCAGGAAATTTAAAACGTTAAATGATGTTTCCCAGTTGATTGAATTTCCCAGACATGCATGTTGCTAGAATTATATATATATATATATGTGTGTGTGTGTATAAAGTGAACTTTAAATATGTACTTTTTAAAATAAGGTCAAGTTTTAATATTATTTTTTATGTAAACGACAAAGGCAAGGGAAAAAATTGTAAAAACAAATAAAAATATATATATATATATAAAATATCCCCAACTCTTAACCCCCTCCCCCTCCCTCCGCGAATTAAAAAAATGAAATTGACAATGTTATGTTAATTAGAATGTTGCATTATATAAACACTGACAATTTTGGGTCAGTGCGGAAATTAGATTGACTTTAAACCCGATTACTCATGTTGGGCTAATACTGGCAATATCCAATGTCCAACTTCAAACTGCTAGTTCTCAAAAACTCGCAAAAAGTCACAATAAATCTCTTGAAATATGATTTTAAAAGGCTCATTCTACATTTTGTACTATAAAAGTCCGAGGAACTCGGAAGGACTTTTTTTATATATCACTTTTTATGTACAAAAATGCCTTAAAACTATGTATTTTTTTTTTTAAATTCCTCTTTTTTTAATTTTTGAGATTTTTCCAATCGAAAAATCAAATTAAATATGTAATTTAATGTTGTTTCAGAGAAGTGCAAAGAAAAAAACGAGAAACTATTTGAAAAGGTCTTAGTTAGGGTGTGAATGCAGCGAATTTGCCTGAAATTCACGCAACAGCAGAAAACGCTAAAAACTCCTAACTTCACATAAGCGATGCTAATTCATGTGAGCTGATAAAAGCAAAATATAACAGAATATAAATCTTCAGATATTTCTAAATACTGTAGAATAGATTGCATTTCGAAATACGAAACTTCGATTTTCTGATTTTTGGCCACATATTCGCGATTTGGGACAACTGTGAGGCGCCGCGTTGGACAGCCCTGCAGTAGAGGACCTATTATCCGGAACCCTTGAGACCGAAGACTCCTCAGAGTCTCGCCCCCCCCCCCCTCCCCCACCCACGAAATCCGGAGTTTCAAATACATAAAAAATAACAAATTTAAACAATATTATGTAGAATATGAATAAAACTTATCTTTTGCATAAAAAAAAAATATTTAAACAAAAATTCCTGCACTATTCAATGGTAACAATGAATAAATAAAAAGATAAAATTGGTAAATAACTGGTAAAATTTTTCTGACAATTTTAAACCGTTTTCGCGAACTCCGCCAGGAAAAATCCGGAAACCGTGAGCAGATCGTTCTGGAATTTGTGAGAAGGGAGGGAGAGCACAAGCATATAAATAGAACTCTGCAATTATATGTGTATTTAAGTAACACAATGGCGTAAGCCATAATATTTTTTCAGAGTGAGGGGGGGGGGGGGGGAGCGACATATCTGATGATTTTTTTTTAACGAATCGTAATATAAATTAATTTTAAACTAAAATTTGACAGAAAAATGATTTATTTTTGTATTTTTTTTTTCTTTGGGGGTGAGGAGGGCTCCGTGTTCTCCCACCATTGAAGTAACATATTTTAGAGGTTGCACATAGAAATAATGGACGGTAACAAAAAAAAAAAAAAAAAAAAAAAAAAGGACAAGTTGGAAATTGCTCGTCAAACGTGGCAAATGAGGTGAGTTCATACTATAACTAGTTTTATGAATATTTTTTGCACTGCATATTGTACTGAATGTATATTTTAGTACACTTCATAAGTGCATATCAATTTCATTCTGTTCGAAAGGCTGTAACATCATTAAAATGCACTTGAAATATTTTTTCCTATTGGCTGTAATGTAACGGAAAACTTTTGACTATCCCTGACATCAAACTATACATCCGATTTATTTTCCTAAAATTTGAAATGACTCGACAAAATTTTGCAACAATTATATATTTAAGATTTCAAACCATTCGGAAGGCTGTAACATCATTAAAATGCATTTGCAATAATTTTTTCCCATTGGCCGTAATGTAAAGGAAAACTTTTGACTGTCCCTGTAAGTAAACTCTCTATATCCGATATTATATCCGATTTTCATAAAATTTGAAATGACTCAACAAGATTTTGCAACAATTATACATTTAAAATTTCAGATCATTCGGTTGGGTAGTTTTTGCTCTGTTATATGCGGACAGACGGACTGAACGGCGACTATAGGTGATACGTATTTATATAATTACGAACGAACCTAAAAAGGAATGTCTAAAATTTTCGAAAAATTCAGAAATTGAAAAATGTTAGTAAAAATTTTAATTTAGAAAATTTTCGAGTCATTTTTTTTCCGGACTTTGGAATTCCGGGTAATGGGTCCTATACTGTGTAATATTTTTCCAACAGTCAAAATTTTTATACATATTGAAACTATCTCCAATGGTTTAAACTGCTTGCAGCTATGTTGTCATTATTATTTACTTTCTTCCGCGAGCTCTACTTCTATAGCCCTACCTTCCCTTTCACTCTCTATATCGATTTCTAACTAATCAAATATGTTTTCGTATGTATAAAAACTACGGCAGAAAGCAAACTAAAGAAAAAAAATTAAAATTAAAAAAATTGGACCAGTTAAAATAATGTTATCCTTAAATGTTAATTCTTAAATTCGCAATTTTTAAAAATTTAATTGAAAAAAAAAACAGAATGGATACATTTTAGAGTCTGAAATGCTAGAAAAATATTTAAAAAGATATAGAGGAAGCTCGGGTATTATGGAATGGTCGGACAATGTGGAATACTTCAATATCATACGCTGGTGCAGCAATGCGTAAATCTACCATATGTTTTCCCAGAAGCACTCCCTTGAAGCACCTTGTCCAGCGGCCCAGGTCTGTTCGGATATCTGTTGTTGCAGCGACGCGCTGAAATAAAATCTTATTCTCAATTTTTGTAGTTTTTGGCAGGTATATTTTATTAATTCGTATTAATTATAAAATCTCATTGTCAGTTATGTTAACCAAGTTCAGTATAAAGTTGAACAGTTATATTTATTGCTGTGCTAGTCAGTTTTCCTCTATGCCAGGAATGGCGAACCTTTTCACATCCACGTGCCAAATTTTTTTTGTAAAAATACATTTTATATGATCATGGTGTGCCAACAATGAAAATAATAATAATAATAAAGGATCTAATAAATGAATCAAAATTACTTAAAATTTGGTTTTTAGCATTAAGAAAATATGGGTAATAGTTGATACTGCACTTTAGAAATTTATTTAAAAAATATTATTTCTGTTGTCGCATCTGAGATACCAAATAATTTATATCAGCTTCGTACTTATTTATTTCAAAGAGAATGCAAGTTGAATTGGACTCATTCGACAAGATATTTTTACTTGCATTTTTCATATTATGTATTTATTTCCGAAACGAATGTCTCTCAGAAAACATTGTCAACATAGCAAGCTCCAGAATCTGCTGTGTCTGGAACTGAATTCCAAGTTGTTATAATTTTACATTCGGCATTTTTGCTTATAAGGCATTTTAATCTTTCTTTTCCGATAATCTCCTCGTTCTCTCTTATTTTTAAAGTTTTCTGAGCCAATATTGAGCTAGATTGGGATACATTAAGTTACATTTTGGTTTCTTCAATCTTAATGACATTGACAAGCAACAGAGCTAATCGAATTCAAACAAGCAGAGACAAGATCTAGATTAATTAAACAAAAACATAATTTGAAGAACAAATTAAAAAAACAAAATTTATTTCCTACATTGTTTAAGCCCGAGAAGAGACAGATATTAAGTTATTTCATTCAATTAGTTTTACATTTAATGTTAAATTTTTGTAACAAATTAGTTGAGCCGATTGAAGATTAAAAAATAAAAATAAAATTCATACAATATGATACTTAAAACACCCTAAAAAATTAGATTCCGTTCAAATGAAATCGAAATAAATCTTAGACTTCTTCCATTTTTAATTGAAAATATTTGTATTGTAGATTTTGTATTATGTTTATGACAATTCTGCATAAAATGATAAGATGCATGCAAAATACAAAACTTAAAAAACAGTCTAAGATTTATTTCGATTTCATTTGAACGGAATCTAATTTTTTTAGGATGTTTTAAGTATCATATTGTATAAATTTTATTTTTATTTTTTAATCTTCAATTGGCTTAACTAATTTGTTACAAAAATTTAACATTAAATGTAGAACTAATTGAATGAAATAACTTAATATCTGTCTCTTCTCGGGCTTAAACAATGTAGGAAATAAATTTTGTTTTTTTAATTTGTTCTTCAAATTATGTTTTTGTTTAATATGTCAAGTTTTTTAATAACTATTGCACTCAAACGAACGCATTTCAAAATTAATACAGGGTATCATCATCAGGCTTTGATGTATGCGGTAATGCATCACTATGTGGGATGCAGTTTGCCAATGTGTAATTCAAAATGTTTCACCACTGTATTAATGTAGATTGCGGTAGTTTAGACAAAAACTTCTAATCTGAATGTAAAAAATCTATAATCAAAACATAAAAAATTAACTTCACTTAAATTTAGATACCCTATTTCCCAATCAGGAACGCTATGAATGTAAATGTAAATTGTGTTGAATCCTTACTGCTAATATTTAACAATATATAGCTGTGATACAGTAAAAATTAAAAAATTAAAGTTTTACTTAAATTTTTAAACCTTATTCTCTCCCGAGAGGTGATGTAAACACATCAGAAAATTATTACCTAAATTTAACTTGGGGCATAAATAGTTTTCATCTCGGAAAAAAAAAATACATTTTAAAATTTAAGTTAGGTAATTCCCCACTAAGTTCGTTACCTGCATAAAAATAGCTATCCATTAGAAACTTTTTACTACAATATAAACTTGACCAAAGCAAAAACGTATTCTGAAAATATCCTTTTTATTTCCACTATGACGCCATATTCACCTTTTTAATTTTCGAAAAAAAAATTAGCTCAATTTAATATTTCACGTGAAAATCTTTCAACTAAAAAGAAATAAATTATTATTACGGCTTTTGAAATTTTTGCAACAATGTAGTAAAAATGTTTCATTTTCTATGAAAAATTTTCGTTGATTTTCAATGAAAAAGGCGAAAATTGGAATTATTAAGAAAGATATTTGAATAATGTAAAAAAAATAAAATAAATGGCCCATGTTTCTCTCTGGTTTATAATTTACCCATATGCAAAGGTATTTTTCCATTCGTTTTGATCCTGACGTCAAGGCAAACGTTTTTACACTTTAAATTTATAATATCATTAGAATTAGTAAAGAATAAACAAGTTGGAAATTGCTCGTCAAACGTGGCAAATGAGGTGCGTTCGTACTATAACTAGTTTTATAATTATTTTTTGCACCCCATATTGTACTGAATGTATAATTTTTTGCACTTCATAAAGCGCATAGTCTGATACATCATTAAAATGCACTTCCAATATTTTTTTCCCATTCCCCGTAATGTAACGGAACACTTTTGACTGTCCCTGTAATTAAACTATACATCCGATTTTCCTAAAATTTGAAAGGGCTCGAAAAATTTTGCAACAGTTATATCTTTAAAATTTCAGATCATTCGGAAGGCTCTCATATCATTAAAATGCACTTGCAATAATTTTTCCCATTGGCCGTAATGTAAAGAAAAACTTTTGACTGTTCCTGTAATTAAACTATACATCCGATTTTCCTAAAATTTGAAAGGGCTCGACAAAATTTTGCAACAGTTATATCTTTAAAATTCCAGATCATTCGGAAGGCTCTCATATCATTAAAATGCACTTGCAATAATTTTTCCCATTGGCCGTAATGTAAAGAAAAAATTTTGACTGTCTCTGTAATTAAACTATACATCCGATTTTCCTAAAATTTGAAAGGGCTCGACAAAATTTTGCAACAGTTATATCTTTAAAATTTCAGATCATTCGGAAGGCTCTCATATCATTAAAATGCACTTGAAATAATTTTTCCCATTGGCCGTAATGTAAAGAAAAACTTTTGACTGTTCCTGTAATTAAACTATACATCCGATTTTCCTAAAATTTGAAAGGGCTCGACAAAATTTTGCAACAGTTATATCTTTAAAATTTCAGATCATTCGGAAGGCTCTCATATCATTAAAATGCACTTGCAATAATTTTTCCCATTGGCCGTAATGTAAAGAAAAACTTTTGACTGTTCCTGTAATTAAACTATACATCCGATTTTCCTAAAATTTGAAAGGGCTCGACAAAATTTTGCAACAGTTATATCTTTAAAATTTCAGATCATTCGGAAGGCTCTCATATCATTAAAATGCACTTGCAATAATTTTTCCCATTGGCCGTAATGTAAAGAAAAACTTTTGACTGTTCCTGTAATTAAACTATACATCCGATTTTCCTAAAATTTGAAAGGGCTCGACAAAATTTTGCAACAGTTATATCTTTAAAATTTCAGATCATTCGGAAGGCTCTCATATCATTAAAATGCACTTGCAATAATTTTTCCCATTGGCCGTAATGTAAAGAAAAACTTTTGACTGTCCCTGTAATTAAACTATACATCCGATTTTCCTAAAATTTGAAAGGGCTCGACAAAATTTTGCAACAGTTATATCTTTAAAATTTCAGATCATTCGGAAGGCTCTCATATCATTAAATTGCACTTGCAATAATTTTTCCCATTGGCCGTAATGTAAAGAAAAACTTTTGACTGTCCCTGTAATTAAACTGTACATCCGATTTTCCTAAAATTTGAAAGGGCTCGACAAAATTTTGCAACAGTTATATCTTTAAAATTTCAGAACATTCGGAAGGCTGTAATATCATTAAAATGCAATTGCAATAATTTTTCCCATTGGCCGTAATGTAAAGAAAAACTTTTGACTGTTCCTGTAATTAAACTATACATCCGATTTTCATAAAATTTGAAAAGGCTCGACAAAATTTTGCAACAATCATATATTTGAAATTTCAGACCATTCGGTTGGGTAGTTTTTGCTCTGTTACATGCGGACAGACGGACAGACGGACGGACTGAACGACGACTATAGGTGCTACGTATTTATATAATTACGAACGCACCTAAAAATGAGTGGCATCAGGGACAAAAAGGTGGGAAGAAAAAATGAAAAAGTTATCATCTCCATAGGCTTTTCAATGTTAAATTAACATTGAGAAGTGACACTGGAAATAAATAAGTATTGCGCTGCCGCGCAATACTTAAATTAATGCATTTTATGAAATTGTGCTATATTTTGATGTAGAACCTGAATCTACGCCGTGCCAAAAATAATCTGCAGCGTGCCATAGGTTCGCCGTCCTTGTATGCTAACGTGTGGACGAATGAAGAGGTTATGTTTTTCAAGATGGTGTGTCGGGCAATATGGAATATCAGCTAGACAACTGTTTAAAGAAAAGTCTAAAAACTAAAACAATTTTTCAAAAAATCTGATAATTTATAGATGATGTACTAAGGTTTACTCATTAAATAATTTTGGTGATTCTTTTAAATCGTGTTTTTTCTTCCAATTTTAATATTCCTTATTACCCCATTCCAATTACCCGATTGCGTGACTTTCATTACCCGAAAAGTGTAACTTAAAAAAAAAAAAAAAAAAAAAAAAAAAAGCTAAATATTGATATACATTTTTTCTTCCACCTTAAACGCATTAAAAATGTGTTAAGAAACAGTCAAAGTTAGTTCTTTACTAACTTTTAATGTATCTCAAATTTTTATATGTTGATTTACAAATAAAAAATGAAATGGCATTCCAAAATACCGGAACTTCCTCTATATATTTACTTATTTAAATTAGGGTTGAAAATTAATTAACAATGGTTTGTAGCCGCAAACAAGTTTTTATAAATTCTTCATTCACGCAAAAGTATATAACATTTTTATGATTAATAATTTTTACACACCTTTATTATTAATAAAAATAATTTAAAATTAACACAATCCCCGTAAAAACACACTTTATACGCTTCAGTTTTCTGTGAAAATATTCACAACTAATCATTATGCAGTTAACTACTCTAAAAATCAACCATAACAATTTTATTCTGCAATCTGCGACCATTCTCTTGAACTAGAAGGTGAAATAAGAATGCACATTACAAAGGGCGTTTAAGAAAAACAAGTCGGAAATTGTATGTCAAACGTGGCAAATGTGGTGCGTTCGTACTATAACTAGTTTTATAAATATTCAAATCTTGATGTAATAGCTGTTGCACTCTTATGAAAAAATGCATGAATGCAAAATGTATTACAATTATATATATCAAATTTTGTAATATGGAAATAACAATATTCCATCTTAAATAGGACTTGATCAGCGTAAAAATGCATAACTCATTTAAAAACGATCTTTAGGCTATTTTCGTTCATACTCAGTAACCTTACAAATTCATTTGTGTAGCCCTGTATATGATATACAGCATTTATACACACAACGTAATATCCAAAACTTTAGTTAAACTTAAAAACTCATATCACAACTATAAACGCACTTTCAGCAATCATCGCTAATATACAGAATGCTTCGGATACAGTATAGTACCCGAAATCTTTTGTGTGTCCCTGTAAATGCTGTGCACTTTCTATTATACAGGATGTAACCTGTAGTAAATCTCAACAATGTATAACAATTTCATTATATGTGAAATCCCCCCCCCCCATACCATTATGTAACGGAATTCTTTTGTGTGGCCCTGTAAATGAATAATAAATATTCTTTGCACCGCATATTCTACATAATGTATTTTTTAATGCACTTCATAAATGCATATCAATTTCATTATGTTCGAAAGCGTGTAACGCCATTAAAATGCACTTGAAACTATTTTCCCCTAATGTAATGGAATACTTTTGACTGTCGCTGTAATTAAACTATACATGCGATTTTCTGAAATTTGAAATGACACGACAAAATTCTGCAACGATTATACATCTTAAATTCGGAACCATTCAGTTGGGTAGTTTTTGCTCTGTTATATGCGGGAAGGCGGACGGATGAGACGATAGACGATGACGACTATAGCTGATATGTATTTATATAATTATGAACGCACCTAAAAAAGCTCCATGTGATATATGCGTTAAAAACTAATACGTAACTGATCAGTAACATCGTGCATTACAGGAATAAGCAACCTGACAAGAGAATCTTCAAAAACTTTTTATTCAGAGTGTTATAAAATCATAAATAAAATTTACAACAGTCATACAAATATCAATACCAGTATAAAATTACTGATTTTTTTCAAATTTCTTTATTGTTATACTTTCTTTTCTTCATTTCAATCGCAGGATCGCAATATTCTAGCACCAGAGATCTTTCATATTAAGGTATTTCAAGCTCTTCCCTTTGAGGTCGTCTGGATGTGAACATTCTCCTTCGAATTCATGAGGCATTTCAATGTTAACTATCCATCTTAATCGGCAGTCACAACGCATGTTATTGCCTAAAAAAGTTAATCGAAGTTGTTAATCGATTTTAAAAACATAGTTTAAAAAAATCTGAAAAATGAGAACCAGAGCCAAGTCGTTTTCTTAAGGGACAGCACACCTTTAAAATGGTCAAAAATTCGATTTTTTGATTTTTACATCTTTAGAAAGGTTATTGTATCCTGAATAAGTTGATATCAATCTCTTAACTATGTGCTAATTATTTACTCAGATATTAAGGCAAATGTAGAAATCACTTCTTCATTTACGATTTAAATGCCCTACGACAACTATCATGGACATGGTGGCTTGTTTACATATTGTTTTCGCTATTTCATATTATGGCAACTTCGGAAATAAGCTAAAATGCGTCAATTGTTTTTAGTTAAATAGTAATAAGAAAGCTTTAAAATATTATCTTCCAACTTCCACTTTCGCCAAATTTATTTTCATGGTTTTGCTCTGAAATGTGATAGCAAAATTGCTTAGCTGTTTAGTTTTATAGTAGTTTTATAACTACAGCTAGACCTTTATAACATTCTTTAAGTTATTTATCAATTTTTTACTCATCTTAAGTCTTAACTTAAAATTTAATTTTAATCCATTTTTATACATAATTAATTATTTTCTCTTTAAATTTCTTAAATTTTTCTCTTAAGTCCCAGCAAATAAAGAAACAGTGGGCCATCAGCTGGAAAAAAGATGGCAGCCAGCAGTGCTATCAGCAGTAAAGTGCAAGGGTGCCATTACTTAAACCTGTCGAAAAGTGTCCAAGCCGAATGCAGCTGGCCCATCAGTGATGGCTAACAGCAGGCCAGCATTGGTATGCCATCACATTACTTCAATCCGGCACTTTTCCTGCAGTACTAGCACCTATCCCTCTGCTATTCCTTTGCTGGCCCAGCACGTTCCCTTACAAAAATTTCTTATAGAATTCTATAAAGAAACAAAGTATTATATAATTATGGCTCTTTTTTGTATAAGCTAGTTTCACCAAGAGCTATAGAAGAGTCTATAATAGAAATATTTGAACTGCATGTGGTCACCCTCCCAAGTACTGACCGCGCTCGATACGGCTTGGTTTTCGTGATCGGACATGAACAAGTGCTTTCAACGTACGCCACGATTGCTCGTAGCTTTCACGCTCTCATTACACTATTTCAAGTTTGTTTCTTTTGTGATTTACGTTCCCAATCATTAAACTGGTATAGAAATTATTCTATTGTATAGAAATCCTATGTATTTTATACGCTTTTTTTTATTATTGATTCTGAACTGCGTAAATTATGAAAACCGAAATCCTTTGTAACCTAGTAAAACCAGATTTAAGGAGAAAAAAAAAAGTGCGCTGAAATAAAGAATTTATTTATTTATTCATTTACTTATTTATTTTGTTGGTGGCAGTGGTGCTATATTTTTTACAGTTTCAAAAAAAAATAATTAGTTTCACAGCTTAAATTGTGTTAAAATATTCATTTCAAATTTGTGTTCAAATACTCAATGTCTTCAATATTCGCAGCGCTACCTAGCGTAAGGGTTCCCAGCAATAATACTGCAAAAATTCGTGCACTTCCATGTAGTGGTGGGCCAGCGCATAAGATAAAATGGATGCCCACCAGAATTTTATCTGATGATTTCCAACAGCAAAGTTGGCTGAAGCTGTCCAGCAGTGGTCATGCAGTGGTAGACCATCAACCAGCACTTTTCCATCATTTCCAGCACCTATCTTGCTGCTGGGGTAGTTCTAAACTACAGTTTAACTTATCCCAATGGCTCACAAAACATAAGATATTTCATTTCCTAGACTGGGTGTTAAGCTGATATCAGCTAGGAAACCCCTCAATGCTGCTCACCTGTTCAGCCCCTGTTCAGCTGTTTATAGTTTTATTCACTATTAAGTGTTTAATTTGAAACGATTTTTTTTTTTTTTTTTTACCCTAGAGCAATAGTTTCCTGATTTTGTAATACTATTTTACGTCTCAGTATTTAATAGCATTTATAATGAATAATAATGCGAAATGTGCTTCATAACACCATCGAAGAAGGAGTCAGTTTTAATGGTAATCGCTATACAAAATGCGATGATAGAAATATACAGTAAGGTGCTAATAAATAAGGTGCTAGAAAAATAAAAAGTAGTATAGATTTGATAGTGATTTTATTTCAAATGACGGTTTAGGATACGGATTTATTGATATTAATATATATATATTTTAGTAAACAATCCGGATTTTTGTGCCGCAAAATATGCGAGTCAAATATCGAAATATGAAAATCTCCCAAAAATGGCCTATATTTTACATTAAATAATTAAGTTTTATAAAAAGTGCCTATTTAATGCACTTTGCAATTAATGCAAAACAAAATTTTAAATTATATGTTTAACATTAATCTTTTGCAATAGTAAATGCTACCTTTTTTACAAATTGCATCCATTTATTTCTTACGCATGTTCCTATATTCTGCAGATTTTACAAACATTTTTTTATTTATCTTTTTAAACTAGCATCTAATTTTATTTTTAATATTGAATAAGTTACATAATTAGTAGTTTTGTTTCTTTTATTATATATTTTATATTTAAAAAATACAATTAAATCTTTAAAAGACTTTTTCTCAAAATAACATTATTTACTCTTACATGCATGATATCTCCACAACCGTTTGCAGTATAGCTTTAAATTTTTGCCCTACATAAATGTTTATATTATTATGTAAATGAACTAGAATTATATAGCTGTGTTCAGCATAAAAAAAGTTATAAGATTGAATGCATGCACAAATTCGTATTTTTTCTAATTTTTCTAATTAAAAGTTAATTACTCTTTATCTAATTAACCCATTGCAAATATTCTAGTTCAAATTATAGCCCATGGTGTTATCTTTAATTTAAGATAAATTTTATTCAAATGCTGTGAAATTAGCATGAGATATCGTGCGCGCAGTGAAATGTTATTCTCCATGAAAATTTTAAATAGCACTTTTAAACTGACCCTCTGAATTTTTTTAAATTATAATATATTTAAATAAAAAATTAAAAAACATAGTTCAATATCACCTAAATATACTCTGAAATTTTTGTACTTCTAGAGTGGTTATCTTAAAAAAAAAAAAAAAAAAAAAAAAAAAAAATTTGCTAAACTCATGACAAATTTCGCATGTCTTGTGACTGTTAAAAGTGTACTGTTCCCTTGCACAATTGTACTTTGACGCAATCATAGTAAAATCCCCCAGCTATATAAATGCGAATGTCGGTTTTCTTTGGCAGGGGTAAAAGAAAAATATGCGATTTTCCTGACAATACAGGAAAAGATGCAAAAAATACAACCAAATGGCATATTCAGTGAAATTCTATTTTTCATCCTTTATAGATAATGAATGTTAATTTTAGAAAAGCAATAAACGTCCACTGAGGATAAAACGTTGTTACTTTTCGGGCACATATAGTGTAAGGAAAGTATTGTAATCATAATAAAAACTCGATTATGGAAATTTCGGTATATTTTTAGATTTTGAAGTTACCTGAGTTCGTTTTCTGCTATTTCAAATATATACATATACAGTGGCGCCAACTTATATGGGCCCATGGGGCGCGAGCCCACCCAATAATTTAATCTCTCCACCCACCCAATCTCAATTGATTTAATTCGCAATTTACTTATTTACTTATTTAATCGCTAAAACGTAATTTGATTTTATTAATGTTCTCAAAGCAATTTGTTTGAAAAATAGTAAGGACATCCCACTAGACCAGGGTCGGCGAATCTATGGCACGCGTGCCACTTTTGGCACGGCACTGCTATGGCTCTAAATAAAAATAAAGAGAGATTACACAAAATCGTGACTGATCTTTTCTGAATTCGATTAAATATAAATTGAAAAAATCAAATTGCGGCATATTATATTCCAATCTAATTAATTATGGTCTCAAAAATTATTCGAACAAATACGATATTTGAAAACTATCGACAAAAATTGGTTATTAGACATTACTAAATTCCGATGGTAAAGTTGTGACAACTCAGAATTTATTTCACAGCTTTTCAAAGAAACTGGCATTTGCTATTTTAAGTTTTTCTGTCTATCTATTCTTTCCAATCATTGTTTTCACAAATGAATAATATCAAAACTGAAAGCACTTGTCAGATAAATCCGGTTCAGTTTGAATTAAAATTAACTCGATATTAAGATGAAGCAATAGAAATCAAATTACATCGCATTAAATTTTTTAAATTACTTTCAAAAATATATTTGTTTCCATAATTATTATAGTGTAATACCTACATGTACGTTCCTCATATTTTTTAAATCTTAATAGAGAATTTTAAGTAATTTTAAACCATTATTTTACCACCTACTAAATTTATTTTTTAGTTGTCACGTCATAGTCACATAAAATATTTTATGATCGGATTTGGCACGCGGCAACAAAAAGGTTCGCCAACCCTGCACTAGACATACGGGAGCTCTGAAATCCTCCCTTTAGCGGATGTACAATTAAATTTCTCACAAAAACAAATTTCCTGCATATTTCGCCATCTGTTTTGATATCTTGAATTGATAAAGTACTAAGGTGACTAAAATGTATGCTTTTCTTGACGTGTAGTTTTTTGCCCTTTCAATAGATAGCAATTCCAATGCTATTTAAAATAAATATTAATGTATTTACAAGAAAGAACTTATAAGAATATAATTTAATAAAATTATTTCTAAAATTATAATGAAATTATAATAATTTAAGAATTTGCTTAGAAAAAACATAATTTAATTTCAAATTATCATCTTTGCTCATTCGCTCCTCACCCCCTCTCTCTCCACACACATACACACTAAGGGGAGGAAATTATATGTATTATTTTACGCAAAAAATTTTGAGCCCACCCAATACTTTTGAAAAGTTGGCGCTCCTGTACATATACACATACTATTCCATCTGTATGTGTACTATTCCATATGTAAGTATGCGTGCATGTTGGCGATTGTTTATGTTTTCAGGCCCCCAGAGTCTGTTTTTCGTGTTTTTACAATGATGTAGGTATGGTTGCTTGGTTGAAGGGTGTTTAATGGCACAAAATGCCTGTTTAAAGACATGCTGCGTCAAAAAAAAAAAAAAAAAAAGTGGAAATAATAAAATAAAATAAAATAAAATAAAATAAAACAGCATAAAATTATTTAAAAAAATTATCTTAAAACCTTCTCGTGAGAAAAAAAACAGTAAGCATAATGGGAAATATAAGGGGATGATAAATGCAATTAAAATCATTTAAAGTCAAACTATCAAGTTAAAAAGAAGACAAATTTTCATAGTTAAAAATCTCTAAAATGATGATTGCTTGAAAAACAAAGCATAAAATATCCAAATTATGTAGCATAAATAGGGTCCATACTATAAACACTAGATTAATAAAAGAAAACTACTTAAAATCACATATATTCAAATTACTTAAAAATAATATTTTCTAGACGTATCTCAATCGCAAGACTCTGATTCCATAACTCCTTCCGCACAGCGGAGGAGCTATTTGGAATTATCAAATGGTATATTATCAAATGGTGGTCCAAGACGTGATTTCTTGTTTTCTTATCTTCACAGTTTTACACTGTGTAGAAACTTGAGATGAAATTTTCTTTTTCTGTGCACAGGACTTTTTCTTTCCTTGCTATATTAGAGAAACATCAGTTTTTCCAGTTTGTTTGACGACGAAACAGGAGATTGTTTTGGATAATCTTTAGATGAATCTGTTGATGATGGCAATATAGACCCATGTTTAGAACGATCAAAGTATTTCACCGTGACAAGCTGCAATGAGTACGACAAGAGTTTCAATAGGGGCATATTCGATGGGCTGCAAAGAGTGTACATATCACGGCATCTTTTCTTAACGTGTGCTATAGATGGCATTTTGTCAGATGTATCAGCTAACAAATAAGATTGAGTTTGGGTGCTTATCTGCCTTACAGATTTTGAAGATTGTTTTAATAAACTAGAGTATGAAACCCAATAGATGGGGTTCTGGATCTACATATTTGCCCGCTGAAAGATATGATAGATCTTGAGTAATTTTAACAGTCAGAATATCTTTTTCTGGGATCCAATTTGGGCAAGAACGGGAATATGCCGTGTGATTATCTTGACATCTGGAACACCCTCCAGCATTTTCTTAGTTTTTATTGTCGCGGCCGACTTCTGCAGCGCGGGAAAAGTAACCACGAAAATATTTTTTTGCCATGGCCATAATTCTGGCACTTACAACAACGTATGAAATTAGAGCTATATGGCCAAACCGGGCGACTCAGGTAAGCTGCTTTGTTACTTGTAGGTAAATTAGGGCTATTGAATGTGCTTTGTACGATATATTTTATCATTTCGACAAACTGTGACTCGGCGTGCATCAATAACATTTTGATCACTTAAATTTTCTAGGAGTTCTTCTTTTGTAGAACATAAAAGATCAGGTTCAGATATTACTCCATGGCTAGAATTCAGAGTTGAATGGATCTGAACTGAAACAGAGATGGGACCTATTTGTTTGCTGAGAGTAATTATGATTGGCTGATCAAACCTCCACCAACAACTCACAAGAGTGCAGTTTTTTAATACAGCGAACATAATCAAGAACATAGTGAAAGGTCTTTGTTATCAGAAAAGGGGATGTTATCTTGAACGAACTATCATAAATACTACTGGTGCAATGAAAAATGAAAAAAAAAACGCATCATAGAAATTTTCTGGACAGTTTGTTGCTCTCCAATGAAGAGAGAATTAGAAGAAAGCGAGGAACTTCAATCCATATAGATAGAAAAACATTCAGACGTATGCCGAAAGATCGTGCTTGTACGTCTGAAATGCCACAATCAATTCGAAAAAATGCCGCAGTTAACCCTTTGAAAATAAAAATAAATAAAGGGTCGTTTTTTCAAAAAACGTTTTCCCCCTTATTGTACCGCCCCTCCAGTGCGCAATTTTAGAAGTACCGACAAACCAAAAATATGTTCTTAAAGCTGAAACCTTCTTCTAATAGATGGTATGATCGGTTTTTAAAAATATGAATTTTAATCCTTTAAAACATACCGGCGAACACCAAGTCCCTTCGCGCCTCACGGAGACGATATTTTTTCTACGCTAAAAATAACTAAATGTCCGTATTTCAACACGATCTTTATAGAGCATCTCAATAGACCAGATTTACATAACCTACACAAATTTTGAAACGTTCGGACAGGTAGAAATATTTTTTTACAAAATAAAATG
Organism: Maratus speciosus; assembly: GCA_963932465.1. NCBI lineage: Eukaryota > Metazoa > Arthropoda > Arachnida > Araneae > Salticidae > Maratus > Maratus speciosus. The sequence continues at coordinate 184,242,909 of OZ010786.1, forward strand.
TGTGAAAATGTCGAAGAAATCAGTAAAAACCTGAGTGTTTCGTCGCGGTTTCGCTCGCTCGCTTACGATACGCATAGACTCCAAAAACCAAATTACGTATAGAATAAAATACCAAACAGCATATACTTTCAATTCAACGTTTTTGTCGCGATTTTTTTCATTTACAAATATAAATTGAGACAAAATTGAGTTTATAATATAAAATCATACACATTTGAGGTTCATTTAAGGGTCATTCATCACGGGCTCGAGAAACGCCAGGCGAGGAGTCAGCTAGTATTAAATAAAGTGTTTTATACTCACATACCTTTTAGAGACAAAGTGGAGACTCTCCCCAAAACTTCCCTAAAGGGTGCTTCAGTCAAAGTTGTAAATTTGTTGCTTTCTAAATTCACATCGTCCAAGCTAGGCATGTTGTCAAACATGTCTTCCGGCAAAGAACTGAGTTCGTTTTCACTGAAATAAAATTCAAGCAAAAAATAAATTTCCTGTTCTAACAATAAATGGTACACTGTATTCGTGCATATGATGTGTTTTCACCTTATTCAGTGTTAATTTGAGTTCTTTTTCAATAAACTGAAAAGTGAGGTTAACCTTTTGCACCCCACACCAAAATTTCAATCACCTACCAGCAACCACACGCCATTCTTACATATTTGAAATAATATGTGGAGAACTCCCTAAAAGTATGTTCATTTGTTGTTTACCGTATGGGTGTCAGTGGATTTGTAGCTAAATTTAGTATGTCACACTATAAGTGTCAGTGGATTTGTGGTTAAACTTAGCATGTCACCGTGTAGGTGTCAGTGGAGTGCAAAAGGTAAGCAATTTTTGGAAAAACTATGATTAAGGGAAGGTTCTACTTCTTTGGTCTAAAATTCACGTGATTTTTACGGTTTTCTTTCTTTCTTTTTTTTTTTTTTTTCAGTTACAAAAAAAAAATATATATATATATATATATCATGTTCGGAGGTTCTGTATTACATTTATTGACATTTCAGTTCTACATTTATTTATTTATTTATTTATTTTGTGTGTGTGTGTGTTAAAAAAAAACAAGTTGGGGCCTCGGTGGCCGAGCGGTTAGGACACCGCGCTGCCAGCCGCCAAGCACTGAGAGTGGCAGAGGTCTGCGAGTTCGACTCTCGCTGGCTCCATTGCACACTCTTTGTGAAGCTCTCGGATGTAATTTCTCTGTGTTGTAAATTTCATAGTGCTATCTCGTCCCTGTATATTGACGATGATTTATAAGCGGACCTAGATGTCAAGCACACAAGTCAGATGTATATGTGTTACATAATAAATAAAATAAAATAAAATAAATAAAAAACAAGTTGGAAATTGCATGTCAAACATGGCAAATGAGGTGCATTCGTAATGTAACTAGTTTTATAAATATTTTTTGCACCGCATATTGTACTGAATGTATATTTTAGTGACTTTATAAGTGCATATCCATTTCATTCTCTTCGAAAGGCTGTAACATCATTAAAATGCACTTGAAATAATTTTTTCCCATTGGCCGTCATGTAACGGAAAACTTTTGACTGTCCCTGTAGTTAAACTATACATCCGATTTTGATAAAATTTGAAATGACTCGACAAAATTTTGCAACAATTATACATTTAAAATTTCAGATCATTTAGTTGGATAGTTTTTGCTCTGTTATATGCGGACAGACGGACAGACAGAGGGACCGAACGACGACTATAGATGCTACGTATTTATATAATTACGAACGCACATAAAAATGAATAATATGTCTTGGGAGACTGCAGATGCGCGTCATGGATTTCTAGTCGGGTGACCATTTTTCTCCGGTCACAAGCATCTCGAGCAAATTTGGTCACCATATTATGAAAGAACATTAAATTATTTGGAGCTTATGTACCAACATTTAGTTTAAAATATCTGACTACTTTCAGAGCAACTTGTTTTAAAAAAAAGCTATTTAATTATAGTTTAAACTTATTTTTAGTAAGATTGTGACTCGAAACCATGAAGAAAAGCAAACTAGTCGGATGTACTAATCCCAAAACTTTCTTATATCTCATACATGTTAATACTTCGAAATTCGCTACCACACTGCCAAAATTAAAGGGCAAATTATGCCCCTCATGAGAATTCTAAAACAGATATGAAATTCCATGCATTAGTTCTTGAGATACGACTGTCGATGAAATCGTCCAAATCCAGCAAAATGCAGCGTCACCTATTGGGTGATTTATACCAAAATCTAATCAGCAACAACTTATGTCAACGTCTGACTGAATCTGAAGTTTGGAGAAAATCCATAGATTAGTTTTTGAGATAAAGCTGTTGAAAAAATCATGAAAAATCCAGCATAGCAGCGCCACCTATTGTGCGATTGACACCAAATCCTAATCAGCAACAACTTGTGTCAACTTCTAAGTAAATCTGAAGTTAGATGAAATTTCGTGCATTAGTTCATGAGATAGAGCTATTGCGAGAATCGTGAAAAAGGCAGCACAGCAGCGCCACCTATTGGGAGATTTACACCAACATGTAATAAGCACCAATTTATATCAAGGACTAACTGAATCCGAAGTTTGATGAAAATCCGTGCATTAGTTCTTGAGATAAAGCTATTGTGGAAATCGTGTAAATCCTACAAAGTGCAGCCTAGCAGCACCACCTGTCGGGCGATTTACATCAAAAGCTGATCAGCACCAATTTATATTAGGGACTATCTAAATATAACTTTTTATTAAATCGCGTGCATTAGTTCTTGAGATAGAGCGCCCACAAAATTTGTGTCACATACAGACAGACACAGAGTCACAAACTCACAAACAGACATTTTGTAAAAACATTTTTCGTGATCTCTGACACCTAAAACGTGTAAATCCGTCGAAAACCAGAAGTCGAAAATTTTCACGAAACCAATACTTTCTTCTTGTAAAGATAGAAGAAAGTAAAAATAGTAAGTACAGAACTTGTGTGAAAATATAAATTATTTGAAACAACGTTTAAACACACAATAAAATAAGTAGATTTGATCATACGCATACGTTTCGTGAGTACTAGGACTCACATCCTCAGTGTAAAAACTTTAAAAACAATATCCCCCCAACTGCATGTACGGTGAAAAAACCCTTACTAGGACTCACATCCTCAGTGTAAAAGCTTTAAAAACAATATCCCCCCAACTGCATGTACGGTGAAAAAACCTTACTAGGACTCACATCCTCAGTGTAAAAACTTTAAAAAATATATCCCCCCAACTGCATGTACGGTGAAAAAACCCTTACTAGGACTCACATCCTCAGTGTAAAAACTTTAAAAACAATATCCCCCCAACTGCATGTACGGTGAAAAAACCCTGGGTTTTTTCACCGTATTGTTTTTAAAGTTTTTACACTGATCAAAACTACTTATTTTATTGTGTGTTTAAACGTTGTTTTCAAATAATTTAAAGTAAAAATAGTCCATACTTTGATTACTTTTTGGTAAATTGAGGAATTTATCTAAAATTTAATGAAATTTAGCCCAGTACGCAAAACCCTCTGCAAGAAATTCTATCGCACATACATGCATTTTCTGTCTACACGTAAATTGCATGCCAATGGTGAATTATTGTTAAATTTATGAACGAAAATCCATGTCAGGTTTGCATCGAGACACTGTATTTTTGACTGAATAGCTGGAATTGCGTCAATTCGAAAGTACCTTGTATTTAAAACATTGAAGTAAATAACCTCGTTTTTACCGTTTTCCAACATAGTTGAAAAGTGTCTATGACTTCGGTTTGTCGGTCAGTGCTCTAACTTTCGTAAATATATTCGTATTGCGATGTAATTGATATATCTTGTTTAGGTTTACTATGTCATGAACGCTATTGAAAAGGATGGGCGTAGTGTTCGTAGTTTGTTTACAGGGACTCACAAAAGAATTCTGTTACATTGTGGTCTACAAGGAAAAATTCGTTGGCAGCACAATTTGATGATGCTAAAATAATTCAAAGATAATGAAATTGTTATGCATCACCGAAGGGGACGATGACATTCTATAAAGTGTAAACGAACAAATATAGCATTTAAAGTTCTTTTACAGGGACGCACAAAATATTTCCATTACATTATGATCTATGGGGGAAAATCGTTTGTAGTGCATTTTAATGATGTTACACTATTTCAAACATAATGTTCATTACTGAGGTGCACTACAACATGTCATTTATAGATTCTTGAGTCCGTCGAATTTATCGTTTATTACAGAGTCACACAAAATAATTCTGTTACAGGACTATGTGCGATAACTGCTGGATGTGCGTTTTCTGATGCGATACGCATTTTAAAACTGAACTAATTGTTAGTATGTAACGAGGTGTGTAGATTATTAACATAGGGCGGAGCGAAGGAGTTCGCACACTTTACCGGCTTCTACCGCAATTGCTAAAAATGGAATTTTACTGCGTTATGTGTTATATATATATATATCTATATATAAGAGTGCGTGTGTGTTTAGAAATTTAGAAGTTTCGTTTCACTGTGTGAAAAAAATGAAATTTCTTAAAAATATTCAGATAGTGTTGGAAAGTGTTTCATAATCTATAATTCATGATTTTTCTTTCTTGTTCGCTTCGGTTTTTAAAATGGTTAAAAAGCAGTAAAACACACGCTTATAAATATTCAGTGGCTTTTTAACGTTTTCAAGTTTTTTTTTTTTTTTTTTTTTTTTTTTTTCAAATCGTTAAAGTAGTTTTAAGCGGCAACGATACTTACAACGCCTGAAAAATACCTGATTTTTATTTTATTTTATTTTATTAGCCTCCGGTACGGCACGCTATTTCTTTCTGCCAGCTTATTTTGTGTTGTCTCCAAAAAATAACGTTACCTTACAGAAGCCAGCCGTAAAACAAAGCAGTACGATTAAATACTCTATAGCAATTTTTTAAACTTCTAAGCATCGCACATTTTCAAGTTTTATACCGTCGTATTGGGAATAAAAAGTACTTTTAAATGCAATTTGTTTGAAAACTGCATCTCCATTTATTTTTGAAATATTATTTTTTTTTTGTAGTTTTTGGAGCCATTTGCTTAATATTGGCAACGGAAGTACTCCATTTCTGTAGAAAGTAAAGGAAAAATAGTTATAAAATATTAATTATATATTTTTGCTGCCATTTTTTTTTCATAACAACCGAAATAAAATGTAATTAAAATGCGTGCTATTTTGAAAAAATATAAACGAATGATTTCTGTTAAAACACAGAGCTATTATAAATTATATTTAATTTTAAGTAATATTAATGTTACAAAAAAATGAAAGCCTATGAATCATTAGACAACCGTTTTTTTTTTTTTTTTTTTTTTTTTTTTTTTTTTTTTTTTTGGGTCGAGTTTCTTTAATGACGGCATCTTTTTGCTGCATTTGTGTATTATTTCGCGATAGTGACGTCCTATGCTTACTTTACTGTAGATATTTAAGAGTGGATCGCAAATGTGGAATTCGTAAGCGGATGCGAATGACATCATTTTACCTAAAATAAAAGCGTGTGCTGTAAGTCTTAAAATTGAAATATCTTTTGTACTATTTATATATACATATATATATATATATTTTCATCGGGGGCGACACTAAATTCTGAAAAAAAGCAGAATTCCTGTTTTCTAGATCCTTTATATACTTTCGGAATTAAAATTGGTTTGAAGGTATTTATTATATGAATCTTTAGCATTTTTAGCATACTTTTTAGCATGATAAAGATGAAGCATATTAAAAATCAAAATGGCGGCGCTGGAGTTGTGGTAACATCAAGGACGCCATTTAGTGAAGGCTGGGAAGGGCAGATGCCCCTCCCCAAAGAATTTGTCGTTTCAGAATATATCAGTCATCACAGTTCAGACTCAAGTAAAAAAGAAAAACAAAAATAGCACAAACTCTAAAGTAACTTGTCAGATTTGACTAAAATAGAAACATTATCATTAAATAAACAGTTTAAAGTTTAAGCACACAAAATAATAATTATCAATAATATTTTTTGAAACCTTGGTATTGCAACATTTTAAAAGTCATACACGTTTATCATTAATTTGCGCTACTTTAAAAAATATAAGAGTGAGAATAAAAGCCGCCTCACAGTGATCCTAAATCAGCAATCATTGTGTCAAAAATCGGAAAATCAAAGTTTCTTCTTTCGAAATGAAATCTATTCCAACTTTCGGATACGTGTTTACTGTAACTGATGACGAGCTGTTAATATTTTTAGCTTGAAACACGTCCTATGTTTTGTTTTATTTTATGGTGATTTTTTACAAAGCTTTATTATTTTAATATTCCAAAATATCTACAAATTTATATAAGCAAACTAGTTTGATTTTATAAACACACATAAGTACATATTGCTCGTGTAAAGTTGGGAGTCTCGGATGATTTTCGTTATGGCGTGAATTTCCTGTGAATTCGCTATACTTTCACAGGATAATTATAAGTTCTTTCATATACATTTTCCTTTGTAAATCTCTAAAAAGAACACTGAACAATATCTTTAATTTGATTTTTGTATTGAAGTATATCTAAAAAACAAGAAAGAAAAATGATGCTTACGGCACAGATTATGAAACACTTTCGAACACCCCCTGAAAGCTTTAGCAAAATTTCGTTTTTTAGGGAAATAAAATAAATAAGATTGTTAAGTAAAGATTTAAAAAACTGATTTCAGTAGTTACCGTCCATAGCCAAATATCCATTCCAATTCTTTTGAAGAGCCTTGTAGTTGCGATCCGTATGTTGATATATATCCTTCTATATATAAAAAAAAGTTTTGATTTGGAAATGGACCAATGAAAATCTGCGTAGATATTCCGGGTAGATCGGCATCCAATTTGAATGCTTAAGCATGGCCTTTCATCGTTAATATTAAAAAAACTGTTGCATACAAAAATATGAAAATCGGTGGTATTATAGAGAAATGTTTGATAAATACGCTGATGCAGACAGTTTTCAAATCGAAGAATTATTTTAAGAGATATTTAATGCTAAAGTTGGACAAAATCGTTCCGTTAAAAAAGTTTTATTGGAGCAAAAACTATACATGAGAATTTAATCATTTTTAGATCATTTTATACGTTATAAGTTCCCGGTGTGCAGATTGCATTTATTTTTCTTATTTGACTCATTTTTTGAGGTTTTATTTCTATTTTAAATTCAAATTTTCAGCATTTCGAGAGATATTTTTTACAAATTTTAGAAAATGTTATTAATTTAAACTGTTGCCAATTGTATAAACAGCGCAAACAATAATGTTTATTTCATATTAAAAATTTATTTACACGTGACTATTACAAACAGAAAAAAAAACCTTTAAAATTAGAATTAAATGATTACATGTTAAAAGCAGGAAAATTACGTCATAAGAACCATATTTACACTTGAATTTTAAAAGAGAAACAAAATCTTAAAATAAAAAAATCATTATTGTGCGTTAAAACTTGTAAATGGAGGAAATTACGTCATATTTAAAATGGCCAAAAAATATGGCAAAACAATTTAAATTGAAAAATATATTTGCACGAGATATTTTGAGATAATCTTTTCAACTATTATCGTGAATTCGAAGACAGCGCAAATAATAATTCCTTCTAACAACAAAAGTATTTTCACGCGAATATTAATAAGAGAAATAAAACTTTGGTGTAAATTACGTCAGATTTGAAACGATACATTTAAACTGAATTTTTTAAAAAGAACTATCTTATAGCGCTGTTAAAAAATACCGGGAGACAATGACACTGTTTACTTAATTCATTTTACATTAACTTATTTTCAAATGTTTAACTAATTTTTTTTAATTAAATACGAAAACAGCCATTGTATCTCTTAACAGCAACAGATTTGATCTTAAAAATCCCCAATCCAAGGAAAACGAATGGAATCCGTTTACAGAGAGATCGCTACTGTTTTTTTTTTTTTTTTTTTTTTTTTTTTTAAATAATTTTAATTCAATATTTTAAAAGCCGATCAAATTAGCGTGCTTTTTGGATTTTGGTGTACCTGAACGGGGGTTGGCGAGCGTAGCTCGTAGGGGGCAGAGCCCTCTAGTACTATATAAAGGGAAAATTTAGTTTAGCAAGAAAACGCATAACAGGTTGAAATTTATCTTTCAGCAATTTACACTAATAGATGGAAAAATACTTGAATACTTTTGTTCAGCCGTGTAGTTTACCTACTATCTTTATTGCACGCCACTATTAAGTTAAAATTTAATTCAAACTAAAAAACTCTTAAAACTACTGAAATCACATTTCCAGAAATTATCATCCATAGACGGCATGTATCCAGTTCTTTACGTGATCATGTATATCATCTTATCTATACTAGCCGCCCTTGGCGACCAGTTTGGTATCCCTTAAAGTTTGTATCCCTTAAAGTACCCCTGTTTGGGAAAGTATGCTAAGCATTATATCATGTTACTTTTATTCATAATTTAATTTACTTGGACTCCCTTAAATATAATTAATATAATCCCTTAAGCTAATATTAGTTTTTGCTGCATTAAAATGTCTCAATTTGTTGATTTTCTGTAAGCAAGTAAACCCTATTGGTTTACAATGGAAGTCTATGGGAATTTGGTGAAATATTAGAGATATCGCCAAGTTGGCGTCACTTTTGGCGATATATCGCCACGTTGGTGACAAACTTGACGGCATTTGGCGACGGAACAGGGTCCTCCCTACGGTAAACCCCCTTATAGGTATGGAGATGCATTAAATGATGTTCGATAACCAATGAGATGCGTTTCATTCGGGCGTTGCCATTAAACAATTAACAAATAATCGTGATTTTTGTGCCACTTACGATAGCGGTATATATAGATTCTACAAACATTGCTTAATAAATTGAATGCAGTTCAGCGTAAAAATGCATAGCTCATGCATACCCCCAAATTTGCAAATCGGTCCCTGGATATGTCTTTTGATATCGTTATCATTTTTTATCTAAACAAAATTTTCTCTTTTTATTTATAACTTGGTCTTTACATCCAAAGAGTGTTATCTTTTTTTTTAGTCTGTTATCTATTTTTACGAAAATACAAAGTTATAATTGAAATTATTAAATGATTATAAAATTATTCAATTCCAAAATAGAGAATATCCCAACGTTTGGCATTTCTATTCCTCTGTCATACGTGTATGCATACATAATCCGCCGTTCGACAAACCATATGCGAAGTATGTTTGAAATAATGCTTGTGTTTACTAGTAAAAAGTAAAAGAGAAAGAATGTTGTCCACTTATATATATATATATATATATATATATATATATAAGAAGTTCTGTCTGCCCTATCCCCTTGCGGGGGCAAGTGCAAAAAAACATTACTGTTGAATGAATTATGTAACAAAAAACTATTACTAAAAACTTTTAAACAGTACATATGTCTTTTAAGTGTTATTTGATTCAAAATTATTTCATATATAAAGTGATATTTTATTGACTTCTCTTCATTTGAATCGGGAAGGGGGGTTCGAAGGATGATAACATATGATATCGTAAGGAGGGTAGGGGGTCCAAAATTACCAAAATGTTGATAACGTTATATATGTACAGCCCCCTACCTAAATCTTTGAAAAAGTAAGAATTTTGGTCACTTTTGGCCAATTTTAATCATTTGACACCCGTTTGACGAAAATTCTTATTACCCCCATGGGGGTCCTAGGCAGCTTCCCCGCATGCCCTTGTATGTTGCCACAATTCCAGCGCCGCCATTTTGATTTTTTTTACATTTTTAATAATTCTAAAAATATATGTTACCGATGTTAAAGAATGATATAATATCTTCAAACCAGTTTTCATCCCGTTGTACAGATATCTCAAAACATAAATAAATAAATAAATAAAAAAATAAAGTAAAATAAACAAAAATAATAAATAAATAAACCAATAATAATTTTAAAAAATAATAAAATAATAAAAAATCAGTGATTTTTCAGTTGTAAGTGGCGTTACTCCTTAAATGTTTTCTTTTGGGTTTTCGCGTTTAACTGCTATTTAAAATGATTACGTGCTTATTGAAGCATCGTTGACTTTATCTCAGAAAACTGTTTTGTCGAATATTTGAAGATTTCTCTGATGTCATCAACTATCGGTTAAGAAAAAAAGATATAGTATTAATCATTTCTTAGGTTTGAAAAAACCGTTCAAGGTTACGCTATGTTTAGATTTCTGTCTTAAATTTCTGTCAGAAAAGTCGATATATATATATTTTTTTCCAATCAGCAGACTGATTATTTGTTATAAGCTACATTTCTTTCATAAGGAAGAAAAATTTTATTTGTTAAAATATGATAAAAAGGATTAGCAAATATTGATTAGATTTAAAATTTACATTTAATTATTTTTTAGTAGTTTACTAAGAAAATAAAGTTTAAGGTTTTCTCAGAAATGCTCGTGAATGGAATTTTGTTTCGAAATAAATCTTGCTTGCAGTAGGATCATGTTAGTCTTACGTAGGGGAGAGTGTGGGCTAATCAGGGCCGGTAAAATGTCGCACGGGGTCCTTGCAAGTTAGTTACTTAGCGGGGCCCAATGTCTCTGACTGCAATACTTGTATGTCTCATAGAATAATTTATAATATAGAGTATAAAATGTATGAAAAATGGCATGCACACTCTTTTACATGTGTATAATTATTTATAATTTCTAAAAATCTTCTAATCCTTTAGAATATTGTAAATATTTATTTTTTGCATTTACGGTTACTTTCAGGAACCTCACATGCATCTGTACAAACCCCGACGATTATGTCAACTTTGGCTGTAAAAAATAAAGTTAATTCTAGCTTTTGTTCGCGAAAAAGCATTTTAAAGACAAATTTAGAGCAATGGTATCATTTTTTTTTTTTTTTTACACAGGGTACGAATGGTATACATCAGAAACCTCGTTTTTATACGCTAAATTATTCCTCATGTTTTAACATATAAATACCTTTACTCCTAGAAAATTCGTTTTATCCATGAATTCTCCTCGAAAATCTGAAAAAAAAAGGGGGGGGGGGAGAATTCCGTTCATTCGCAGCACGCACGCGTATTGGCTTTATTAATACTAAAATTAAAATTTATTTTTAAAATGAAAAACCAAAAATTCTATAAATTAAAATTTATAATTAACATAAAAAAAACAATGTTTTCGAATTAAAAAATAAATAACAATTAATTTTCTCATTCATTTAAAAGTACTCAGTGTATTTTTAAAGTTATAAAAAAATTAGCATTTAAAATACATTCTAAATGAACACCTTTAAAATAGACATATTAATTAAAATGAAAATATTAAATGGAAAAAAAAATGATTTTACTAACCCCCCCCCCCCCCCCACAAAACAATCATTTCTTCTCGAATAAAACTATAATATTAATATTTTACATCTCAATATTTATAATTCATATTTTTATCCTATATTAACACTAAAGTGTTACAACTCCAGCCGCAATCTCATTAACGACGAAATCTTCCTGAAATTAACTTCAAAATTCCGAGTTAATCAAAAAAATCAAAATTAATCAAATCCCATTTGAAGGAAATGTAATATATTTATTTCAAACTGTGCACTGCCGAACATCTGTAGCCGAACGATTAAGATACTCGGTTCATAGCAGTAATATATCTGGTTTGACTCCAAGGTCAGCGCGTTTTTTTTTTTTTAATTCGCAATTTCTTCAATTGACGAAGATTTAACCTTTTATCTCTTGTAACAGAGAAAAAAGAAACGGAGATTCTTCAAATAACGGAAACATCTCCGTATCGCTGCTGCCAGTACATTTCCCGTAAATTGAACTAAGTATTTCTGAGAGGCTCGTTGCTCCTGACTCCAACTAGCGCGGTGTCCTCGACAGTTTGCCCGATGGCTGGTCTGGCTCTGGGACTAATCGAACACGTTTCACATTTTATGCTGTAACAAGTGTAATTTATAAACTTCAGGTTTTTCTTTTCTTTTTTCTTTTTTTTTTTTTTTTTTTTTTTTGAGAAAGAGAGAGAGACAATTATTTTTAAAAGTATTATTATTTATTATTTTAAAATATCAAATGCAAAGAGTTTGTTTCTGGCAGTCAAAGATACATGTGGCCTGGAGTTGTCATAACAGAAGATAACACCTCGTCTGTTTGCTCATTCGGGGTGTTTCCTGGCTATTGTTGCCTTCACTTCGTCGAGTTGCGAACAGTATTTTTTAGAGTTGAAGGTCTGGTTTGGTGGAAGTAACTCATTCCCAAAAAACAGACTGCAAAACTGTCTTCTGTGGAGTCCGCTGTAGCGACAGGAATGGCATCTTTGTCTCGGCTGGATCACAGATTAAATATTTCATGTAAAATATTGTAACATATTTAATCTGTGGGCTGGATCAGGATTGCCTGCTTCCTGCATCCCAGGTTATTATAAAGTATCCAACTTTCGTGCCCGGTTACCAATCTTTTCAAAAAAGGATCTTTTTCCAGATGGAAATGCGGCCTAGAATGTTGCGCTTCGTTAGGTCATGAGCACGGCGGCCACTGGCAACTATTTTTATATTCTATTTGTACAACTATTTAGAAAAAATACGTTTTGCAGTCAGTTTCTTTTGAAGATGTTGTCAAAGTGTATGTGAAAGACTTTTGTTTTCAGAAAACAGTGCGAAATGAAACAAAAAAATCACGTGAATTGCAAAAGAAATTTATAGCACAATTTATGACTGTCAGAAACTCCTTGCATTTGACTGAAACGCTCTGTCCCACCCTCCCTACTCTCCATCACTGCTCCATCCGACTACTATTTGTTTCTTTCTCTCAAAAATTCTCTTCGCCAAAAAAAAAAAATTGACTCTTTGAATGATATAAAAAATCACCTCGATAAGTAATTTGTTCACAACTGTTTTATAAAGAAGGTAGTACGAGACTTCCGAAGAGATGGGAGAAGTTTTGTTCAACAGAATGGTACATGTATACTTGAATAAAATCTCGCCGTTTTCGAAATTTCGCACGGTTCATTTTTTTGTGAAAAACGAAAGAAACTTTTGGGACAGCCTAATATCTTCTTCTTCTTTGATTTAAACTAGTCGGATGTGCCAATCCCAAAACTTTCTTCTATTTCACACATGTTAATAATTTAAAATTCGCTCTCACAGTGCCAAAATTAAATGGCAACCTATGCCCGTCATGAGGATTGTAAAGGTTGGTTGAATTGGATATATTTAACAAGGAAATATAAGTATTGTATTGTTTCAAACAAATCATTGAATTTCGGAACCCACCCTCTTAGATGCCCGTAACCAAAATTTCCAACAAAAAGAGTATAAAATCAACTCCTGTTGTTCAACATACACCCAAGTTTAATAAGGATCTATTTACGTGAGATTTAACACAATATTAAGTTTGATCAAATTGCGTGCATTAGTTTTTGAGATATAGCTTTTGCGAAAAGCGTGAAAAATTCAGCATAGTAACACCACCTGTTGTACGATTTACACCAAAACCTAGTAAGTAATAGCTTACGTCAACGTCTAACTGAATATGCTAATTATAATTTGATGAAAATACGTGCATTAGTTCTTGAAATAGAGCTATTGCGGAAATCGTACAAAAAGCAGAACAGTAGCGCCATCTGTTGGGCAATATACGCTAAAAACTAATCAGCACCAGTTTCTATCAAGGTCTAACTGAATCTAAAGTTTTGTTAAATTACGTACATTAGTTTTTGAGATAGAGTTATTGCTGAAATCGTGAAAAATTCAGTATAGCAGCGCGACCTGTTGTGCAATATACACCGAAACTTTTTGTAACCAAATCTGAAGTTTGATAAAAATCCGTGCGTTAATTCTTGAGATAGAGTTATTGCAAAAATCGAGAAAAATACAGCATGGAAGCGCCACCTGTGGAGCTATATAACCCAAAAACCAATCAGCACCTGTTTATATCAAGGTCTATCTGAATCTAAAGTTTTATGAAATTCCATGCATTAGTTATTGAGATAGAGCACCCACAAAATTTTTGTCACATACAGGCAGACTCAAAGACAGATTCTCAGACAGAGTGACAGACAGACATTTTCTAAAAACCATCAAATCGTATTCAGGATCTTCTAAAACATATAAATCCATCGAAAACCGGAAGTCGAAATTTTTCACGAACCCAATACTTTCTTTTTGTAAAGATAGAAGAAAGTAAAAATAGTAAAATAACAAAAGCTTATAAAATATAAAAATAATTAAAGTTTATAACATATAAAAATGAGTAAAAATTTATAAAAAATGCATTGCCTTCCTGGCAAGTTCAAAATTAAGTAATCTCAGACTGTCTCAAAGCAGCGTTAAGTGTTCTTTTCCAGATTTTCACATTTAACTGCTGAAGAAAGTGATTACGTGCCTAATAAAGCATCGATGGACTTATCTGGGAAAACTGTTTTGTCGAAAGTTACAAGATTTCCCTGATGTTACGAACTGATATGTCAAGATAGATAAATTTTCGCATTAATCGTTTCTTAGTTTGTAAAAGAGTTCAAGGTTATACATTGTTAGATAATTCGGAAACTTAAATTTCTGACGGAAAAGACCTTACAATTTTTTTTTCTGCAAACTGATTATTTATCAGAAATTATTGACTTATATCCAATATCCCTTTTATTCATTAAAGTGTGCTATAAAGCTTAAATTAATAATAGATATAGTTAAAATATTCTAAAGAAAGTTTTAGATTTTTTTTTTCAAGCGTATACCATCGTATACCGCAACTACATCCATGCAGGCGAATGATATATCTTTTCGTCCCTCTGCGACATTTTGGCAATTAAAAGAGATTTTTATTTATTTATTTATTTTTGACTGGTTGTACATTAGGCTTCAAACTAGCATAAATTCAAAATCTATTATTGTTTTTTTCTTCTTTTTAAAGTTGATGTACGTACAGTCATTTAAAAAGAACACCCCATACTATGTTATCATCAATTAGCGCAGAGAGGTGTGAAAGGTATATCTTTCGACAAGAAATTGTATCTACTTTCCGAGTATATATGAATGCAAATTTTTAAACGGGAGCAGTCGCAAATTAAAAATTGCACTTAGTTTCATTTTTTAAGATACTTCGGAATACAGTTCAGAAAAAGGTATAGTTTGTATTACTTTTTCTTAGATCTTCATAGAGATGTAAAAGAAAATGCATTAGGAGTTTATCAAAAAATTTCGGAAAATAAAACTAAGATCTTACAAAAGAAAGTATCCGAAACACTCAATTATTCACCAATAAAATTACACAGAAATTTTATACATAAAATAAATTTACCTTATGTATAGTAAATATAGATAGAAGGTTGTGTGTGTCTATCAGTGTGTATGTGCGGGTTCTATTTTCTGAAGAGATTGCTGCGCACGGAGCTACTGGATTTTGCAGAAAATGTACCTGTATGCCTGCAGTTGCAGTTTGTACAACAAAGCCAGTTTTTTTAAACTAGATTTTTTTTAATTGGATTTTTTATGTGAATTTTAGCAATCACTATTATAGTCATAATTTCACGAACCGGAATATCGTTCCGGTTTGCTCCGGTACATTTCGAGCCCTGATATAACGGTAAAGAAAAATGCCAAAAAATACATGAGTGACAACCAAAGGTGCTATCATTTGGAGAATTTTTAACCAGATAGGTGATAAAGTCCAAACTATCTAGCACACCGCTAAAAATTTGCAGCAAACTGGTCCCTGATCGTTTCTATAGAAACAGTTATATAACCGTTATTTATCTCTGTTCTGACCAATGAGAACGCATCAAATTTCTTTGATGGTCAACCACAACATTTTTGGGAAGATATAAAATAAAGTTTGTCACATGTCTTTAACATTAGCATCCTGTAACTTTGTGACATAACTCTATGAAGATTTATGAACAAATACATATACATAAATTATATTTTTTTCCGTTGCTTTGATCCCAAGGAACTCAAAAAAGCGTCAAAACTGAGCGTTACTATTCTAAAACGAAAACTGAAATTTGTAATATGGATGCCAGCTCTCATTTCAAAAATTGCATTTATATTCGGAAAAAAGATACAATTCCCTATCGGTACCTCTCGGATTTCTCTGCGATAATTTGGTGATGAAATAGTAGAAAGTGTTGTCACTCATTCTGTTTCATCCCTCTCTCTCTCTTCTTAGCTGCGACTTAACGACTGCCTTCTTAGAGTAAATCATGAATATTAAAGACTAGGTTAAAACGAAATTTCTATCAGCATTAAATAATTTATTATGTGAAAAAAGGAAAGAAAATATTCGCAATTTATAAGTGAAGTACTTTCAAAACGTACCTAAGATCCAAAATTCTAAGGTGAGGTGCTGGATCAGGAAACATGGAGCGACTCAGCTCACTGATCTCATTACTTTTCAAAACCATCAATCTGATGTTTTCGAGTTCGCGAAAAGCATCTTCCACGATGAAAGAAACATCACTTCTTGATATAGCAAAAGCTGTCAAAGATTCCAGTTTTGGCAAGGGTTCACTGATTGAACCTAAGGAAACCCAGTCGACATCAATTAATTCCAGTTTATCAAGATCTCGTAAATGACTCCAAGACCATTCTGTGGCATAGTGCGCATCTATAACACGGAATTCTTCAAGAGTTTCTTCCAAACCTTCAAATGCGAGATCCTCTTCTGCCAAAGACATGAGCTGCGTTCTAGCTAAAAGAATCTACAGCGATATTAAAATGGAACCCATTCGCAGTCAGGGATGACCTGCCAAGCCTTGATGTGTATGTCGTTTAACACATTGCATGCGGGCGATTTTTAGAAAATGAGCTCGAAATTTATTTGTAAAGAAGTTACTATAAATTGAAACCTGTTCACAGTCAGATTGGAAGCATACAGATTGGAAGCAAAAACAATGAATGGTAGATGGATTCAAGGGGTTAGTCAAAGCGCTATAAGTAAGCGTACAAAGTTAATGCTGGAATCTGCCGTAAATTGACACAGCTGCGCCTTGTGGATGGAGTGAATAACGCAAATACGCGGGGTTTTTGTATGACGTCATATATGACAAAATATCTACCATCTGCGCATCTCGTGCGCAGGTCTATTTGAAGATATTTACAATTTAAGAGTTATAGGCGGAAAAGCAGACAAAGCTATTTTAGAGAATACCTGTTAAAATTTTAATCATGAATTTCAAATATTTACTCACTCATGGAAGATGAACCTTGTTTACCAGATTTATTGCAAAATATTTTTGTTACAGTTTGTTTTGATGAAAATATGTGTATTTAAAAAAAAAAATATCGCAATGTCATTTTAATTTCGGGAGAAAAAGCACTAATGCTACGTAAACAGTATTGCCTTTTGCCCCGAAACTAAACTGACATTGCAACTATTTTAGGTAGATTTCGTAAGAAATACTACCTATTGCAGTCGTTACCATGGTGCGACTTTTGAAAAATTCCTTCATAACTTTTCATTATACGACCCCAGGAACCCAAAACCACCCCCACCTAAAAAGTTTATATATATATATATATATATATATATATATATGTGTGTGTGTGTGTGTGTGTATGTATGTACTAAATTTTGTCCGCACGATAAAAGTCGCAATTATGCACGAATCGTCTTCAAACTCGCCAACAACTTTGAGATGGTTAATATCTCGGCGGGGATTGAAAATGGGCAAAATCGGCCCAAGGGAATAGAAATGGGGAGGGTTCAAAATTTTGAATACCGTCTTAACATGATTCTGATAAAACCAGCTCTTTCACAACAATGACAGAAAAAAATAAATATTTTTCGTTATAGCAGTTGCCAACAATTAAAAAAAGCAATAAAATTCTCACCACAACAATTGATTTCCTATTGCAAAATTTTCACGCGAAAATTAATTAAATAAAAAGTTTGACGAATTGAAAACAAATTGAATATTACGTCATAAGTTTTCTAGAGCAAGATTTCCGCCTGAAAACTCAAAATGAAATAAATAGTTTGACGAATTAAAAAAAAATCAAAATATTGCGTCATATTAGAAATATAATGGACACTAGCAGGTGAATATGTAACGTCATGTGAGTTTGAAGAAACGTATTAAAACATGATAAAAACCAGACTATGGAAATTTTAACATATTTTAACACTTTGAGGTTCTTTGAATTTGCTTTAGCCATTTTTAAACCTATTTCATATACATGCTTGTGTGTATTCCTGTATATTAGAATTTTCACAAAATGTTTAGCTCCCTAGAGCTCATTCTTGGTGAAGGAACTGGGTTTATCTCTAATCTTGGTTTAAGTTTTGTTGGTGAATTTAGTACTTAACTTCGAAATCTACTTCCGCCTGTAGGCCCGAGCCGGCAGGGATTTTTTTAAATACATATATTTTTATCAAAACAAGCTGTAACAAAAATATTTTGCAATAAATCTGGTAAACAAGGTTAATCTTCCATGAGTGAGTAAATATTTGAAATTCGCGATTAAAATTTTAACAGGTATTCTCTAAAATGGCTTTGTCTGCTTTTCTGCCTATAATTCTTAAATTGTAAATATCTTAAATAGACCTGAATTTTATGCAACAGGCTAAAAGAAAACCATTTTTGTTAATAAAAGTTATAGGCGTAACTTTTAATTCCATGGTTTATTCCAGGATTTTTTCCACATTGGAAGAAACTTGCCCACATTGGGTTTACGTTATTATTTATTAGAAAAAAAAATGTATTTCAAATATAATGAGCGAAAAGCATGTGTTTAAATTGATGTAATATACCAGTATGTATGTATTTTAAATAAAGTTATGTTTTTCAAATGACGAGTATATTTTTAAAATGATGATTTTATATTTTGAATGAAATGAATGCAACATAAACGCTGGTGATGGGGAAAATACGGTTTATGAACTGCGGCCGGCTAACATTAAAGTACTTTTTTACACTGTTTATTTAATCTAACCCTGTTCATATATATGAAAAGATAAAAAAAAATTAATCGATTTTTCCCTCCCAGATATGCTAGAAAAATAAAAATTATGTACATGGATGTGTTTCTAGTAACAATACAACATTTTAGTATTTTTACAACTTGATTATACATTAGCAAATTTATTTTACGTTATCTAAACGTAGCTGATAAATCCTTAAACATTCTTTATGGTTGTTACAACTGTATATACAAGTACAACAATTGAGTAAGTTATGTAACAAACTACGATTTCTAAAATATACCAGCTGGTTGGGAAATTGCAAAAGAGAAATATTTAAAACCTTTAAGCATCTTAAACGTGATTTTCAGCCCTATAATTTTTTATAAAAAAAGTTAAAATATTATTTAATATATATTATTAAATGTCAGTGATTTTAATACGTTCAATTGGCCCATCTCCGTCCACAGCCCTTTTTTCTACTACTTATTCCGACTCTTTTGCGGAAGCCAGATTGAAAAAAAAAAAATTCAAAAATTGAAACCCGACAAAATTAAAAGGGAAATTTGAAATTATTGGCTACCGACCAACAACTGCTGCGTGCAGCTTATTATTAGTCTATAGTTTTCAGTTATTGGCAATTGTTGTGTGTTTCATAAGCCTTTTTCAAATTTGGAGAATGTTCCACAATTGGGTTATTTCGATAAAAGTTACTTTCATTTTCTAACCATTATTTAACTTTTATACAGTTACAATTGTATACTGTTTTCTCGTTTGATGCCAATCATGGCTATCGCCCGATTACGGAAAGTTATTCATTTTACCCCTGCGAAGAACCGGTGTAAGATAATAAATGCTTAATTGAGCATACCACGTACTATTTGTAAATATTTTATATTTTATTCCAATTTTTGAAGTTTCTTCTATACTTTGTATGCTTTCTGCAATGTTATTCACATGTGCGAAGTGCAGGTATCCCATGAAAACTATTTTCCCCGAATATCACACAATGACCGACATATTTCTAGATTTAAAAAAAAAGTAATTTGTCGATTTTAGGAATTTTTTTAAAGCTGTTGTCTAAAATTCTCAAAATATTTAAAGCTATAAATAATCAATTATTGCTGGTTTAATAGTACAAGAATTACTGCTTGCATTTTAAATTAAAGTGGATCCTAATGTAAAATTAAATGAGTTTTAAATGGAATGAATGAAATGCTTCTATTTTAAATATTATAAATACAATTCGATCAAGAGAATATTTGTCAATTTATCGCCTGCGCCCGGTAAATAAAAAATATGCCTTAAAATTAATTAAATAATTTATACTTAAACTCTAAGCATAATGAAACGTTTAATTCTCATTGGAAATACACATGTTTATGTAATTTTTATAACTTCATCTTATCAGGAATTGAATTAAAAACGCTGCTGTAAAATTCTATCTTAACATACATTAACTAATTTTTATATGTCCTTGTTCATTGCATTACAAAAACATAATTCAAATAGAACGTATTAAAATCACTGACATTTAATAATATATATTAAATAATATTTTAACTTTTTTATAAATTATAATAAAACACAGGGAAGCAAAAAAAATGAGCTCTCTCAGATAGAGAGTTATTTTTGCACTTTTGAAAACTGCAATAATTAGAACGCCAACGTGGCATTTTGCCAACTAATATAAGTTCTTAAAAGAACTGATTTTGTTTAAATAACTAACTTCAATTAATAAATTAAATAATGGCCAATAAATAAATCGAATTATATCTATACTTCCAACAATTAAGTACTGCAGACGAGAAACGAATAAAATCACGGCTGCGCGTGCGCATAGTTATTTCATAGATATCGAACTTATAGATCATCCACAAAAGGGAAAGAAGTTAATAATCCTCTTGTAGTTCACTCCGTCCGCTGGGTCGCGTATAACCTTGATTGACATGACCTCGCCTTTAATCTTGCGGTTACCTCTCCCATTTAAGATAGGACGCTTACTTATATCGCTTTGGGGTTAGTTCTCCGGCAACTTCACGCCCTGAGATGAGAGTAAATGTGTATCACATCATAGGTAGCCAAGGAATTAATCTAACAGTAGTACTAAAATACGTATTACAATTAAAATTTAAGGATTTAACAGGAGAAGATAAAGGCGATATTACTGTCTAATGCTCAGAATCAGATGAATGTCGGCAGCGGCCAGACAAGCCTTGAAAAAGGCCGAACCTGCCGATACACAGATGCTGTGAACACATCAAGGAATCAAGTATGCTTCGATTATGCCGTATGTTTTCTTCTTTACAAAATCTTCAGTATCAGCACTAATTTCTAGTGCCAATCTATATAAAACGTATTTTTACGTTTCCCACATACAATGTGTTAACAAACTGGTACTCAGCGCAATTTAAAAACACATCAATGCTTAACGAGTCATATCATGACTAGGAAAAAATGAGAATCATTAATCACAATCAGAATTAGTATTTTAAACTTTTATTCATACAATTTGTTCAAAAACAGAAATTCTTACCCAGAGATCCACCAAGCCATGAGCCATTTCAGTGGATCTGTAAGCTTCTATGAGGGAAATTAGTTCATTATGTCTATTTTAGAAATATTTAGTTAAATTGTTTAAAAATAATTGAGATTCGCCGTATAAGTTAATAAAAAAAAGCAGTTTGAAATGTATATGCAGTATAAACATATGATCCACTATTGTAAAGTTTATTGTCGCAAGATCAGGTTTCTGTATACTATTAGTCAGTGCCACTTTTTTCGTGCGCAGGATTCTGGTTGACTTATGACAAACCTTAGCAATTTTGCTAGTCAGAAAGAAAAAAAATGTAAGCTAAATAGAACCTACTTGAAACATTGGTCGTTCATTAGCCTCCATTTTAATAAGACTTAATTATTATTGTGTTTTTATACGATAATTTGGTGATAGAATAAATAGCATCGGATGATGATTTTTTTCCTCAAATATGTACACCATTATTGTATTATAATAATTTTTAACATATTATGAAATTTAAAAAATGTTAACAATAACACAGTACAGCGTTTTCGTTGCTGATTGCCAGTGCGCCAAATTTCGACAAAATGCTTCATTTGGCGAGGAATGGAATTATCGAAATCGTCGAATTACAAGAGCTAATTTATTCTCTTTTTTTGCGGCGCGCGTGTGTGTGGGTGGAGTAGATAATTCAAGATAATTCATTATTTGTCACTGTAGTAAAAAAAAAATAAAAAAATAAAAAATAAAATAAAAAAAGCAATTTAACAAATTACAACGATCATTTGGAAAATGATTTTTTCAAAGACTAAAATTTAAGACATAAAAAATCGCACGGAGTTGATCATACATTACGTACGCCATGGATTAAACATTAACATTTCTGGACCCTTCTGGAAAATTCTGGAAAAATTCTGGATTTCTGGAAAATTCAAACATATCAGTAGCCACTCGTTGCCACGGGAATTGAGGAACAGGTTTCATTTGCAATGGTTCTGTATTGGGTGAACGAGCTGTCTGTTGACAAACAGGACATTTTTGTATAAAGAGCTCAATATCACGAGTCATTCCATGCCAAAATATAATTTCTCGAGCACGATGCAAAGACAAATTTATTCCTAAGTGTCCTTGGTGAATTAAATTCAAATACTTTGACTTTAATGCAGATGGAATTATTAAACGTTCTGATTTGAATAACAAATTCTCATAAACTGCGAATTCTTCTCTAAAGTTCCAGTATTTACGAAGTTGTGGAGAAACTGAGTTAATACTAGGTGGCCAACCATCAAGTATTAAACGTTTTAACTCTTGCAATTCAGAATCTTCGTTAACCGCATTCAACAGCTCTGAAAAAGTCAACAATGGAAGAGGGACATCGCATACAACTTCAAAAGTTTCTACCTCGTCATCTTCTACAAGATCAATAATGCAATCACGACTTAATGCATCTGGAATAGGTATATCTTTACCTTTTTCGTATACTATTTTGGGCGAATATTGAAGAACGTCAAAAAGTATTCTTTGAAGACGTGCAGGAGCTGCCTGTAAGGATTTCTTTGCAATAGCCTCTGAAGGTTTATGATCAGTTTCAATTGTAACTGGTTTTCCATAATTATAATCGTGGAACTTTTTACACCCAAAACGAATAGCAAAGCATTCCTTTTCGATTTGAGGATATCTTCGTTGTGAATCTGTTAATGCTTTAGTCGCATACGCAATTGGTCTACCATTTTGAAGAAGCACTGCACCAACAGCATGAGAGCTGGCATCAACTGAAACTATCGTAGGTTTATTAACAACAAAGTAGGCCAACTTTGGCGTATTTTTAAGAGCCTCTTTCAGTTTAAAGAAAGAATTTTCTTGATCTTCGGACCATTCCCACAATACATTTTTGTGCAATAGTCTACGTATAGGTTCTGTAATTTCAGAGAAATTAGGTATAAATTTCGACACATAGTTCACCATTCCAAGAAATCTTTGCAATTCAGCTAAACAAGTTGGTGTTTTCAGTTGTTCAATAGCTTTCACCTTTGCAGGATCAATCTCGATTCCATTTGATGTAAACAGATGACCCAAGAATTTGATTTTTGTTTTTTCAAATTCACACTTTTCTTTATTTAGACGAAGTACGGTATCAAAAAGACGTTTAATTACTTTCACAGTTAATTTTCGTAGTTCTTGTTTTGTGTCTGCCCATAATAATATGTCATTCATAGAACATTCAGTATTTTCAAATTCACTTAAGAGCGAATGCATTACTTGCTGAAATATTTCTGGGGCTGATGCAAGCCCAAATGGTATTCTTAGGAAAGAATACCTTCCCCAAGATGTATTAACTGTTAAATAATCTGATGTTCGTCGAGACACAGGAAGCTGCCAAAATCCCTTTTTAGCATCTAATATAGTAAAATTATTTGCTGAACCAATGCGAGCTGCTATCTCTTCAACTGTTTTGAGAGGAAAATGACGTCGTTTTATAACTTTATTAATATCAGTTGGATCTAAACACAAACGTATTCTATCACTTTTTTTTACAATTACTAATGGGCTGACAACAGGAGTAGGATGCGTTACCGGTTTTAAAATTTTCATTTTAACCATAAGGTCAATTTCTTTTTTGACAGTATCACGATTTGCATACGGAATTCGTCGAGGTGGATGTATTTTCAAATCTGCACCATCTTCAATTTCAATATCATATTCGAAATCTTTCAAACAACCTATACCTTGAAAAACTGCATCTGAAATTTCAGTTCCTATTTCATTAACCTGTACAGACTCAGGAGTACGTTGGATTAGGCCAACTTTTTCACATATAGAACATCCCAATATACAATTAAAATTTCCATTAACTACTAAAAATCTCAGAATAACTGGCGTATTTTGAACAATACACTTAATATCGGTTTCGCCAATTACCTGTGTAAACTCATTATTAAAAGATTTTAAGCGTTTTACTTTAGTCTCACGTATAAGTGCTTTAAGCTTTTTAGCTAAACTTTCTGTTATAATATTTGCTTCAGCGCCGGTATCCAATTTAAATTTCACAAATACTCTATTTTGAAAAGTAACAGTTGTTAACCAAGCATTATTCTGTGAGTTCAAAAGTTCTCCGACATGCAATGTATTGCTAAAATAATTATTAATCTCATCATCACTATCATTAGAAACTTCTGTAAGTTCCTGTATGTCTCGATTATTTGATCGGTATTTCTTTTTAAATTTAAATTGGCGAGCATAATGCCCTTTTAACGCGCAAAGATTGCAAGTAACATTAAAGGCTGGACAATTACGATAATCATGCGTTAAACCACATCGTCAACATATCTTATTTGCTTTATTGAGCTTTGGCTTATTTTTATGTGAGTAAACCATATCAGATTTAGTATCGGATTTCAGTTTAGATTTCCGAATCATCATATCTTTTTCTGTATTATCAACAACTGAATGCATTTCTTTTAGTTGAAAAGTAGCTTGTTCGCTAGCTCTACATATATCAATAGCTTTATTGACCGTTAAGTCATTTTCAGCCACTAGTAATTCACGTACTTTATCAGAATTAATACCACGAACTAGTTGATCACGTAATAAACTATCTTGCAAATCACCAAAAGCGCAATCTTTAATTTTTGTACGCAACTTAGTAATATAAGAATCAAAAGTTTCTTTCTTACCTTGAATGCATGTAAAGAATATATGGTACAGATGTCATATTCGCCCCATATTGGCGCGATTTTTTTCTGACGCCAATGTTATATACGCAACGGGTACTTAACTGGCACCAAAGTATCGTTATTTTGCTTGATGTGGTAACCCGAATTATGTTGTTTATGCTGTTAATGTTTTCGCCAAATTGGCAACCGAAAAAATCGCGCCAATATGGGGCGAATATGACATCTGTGCCGAATATATATCGAGTGTAGGTCTTATTAATCTGAGGTGAAAAATATTCATCAAATTTCTGCTTGATTACATTGACATTCTGCTGCTCTTGATCCGTCAAATTAAATGTATTAAATATAACTATTGCAGCAGATCCTATAACTGACATAAAAGTAGCAGCCTGAACTTCAGCTGGTTTAGTATTTAACTGCGTAGCAATTGCATAAAATTCAAATCCCTGTTTCCAAACCTTCCATTTAATGGCCATATTATCTTCAGTGACTTCCAATTCTGCCAGAAGGCGAGCGTTTGTAGCTTCTCTCTGCATTTTAATAAATGCCAGTAACAAATTTAATTTAACTTAATTCCACCACTTCTGACGCCATGTAACATCCTGTTAACTCAGGTGTTATAAATAATAAGATAGTTACAAAATACCAACTGACCATAACGAAACCATTAATTTATTGGAACACGCAAGTTAAAGTAGTAGTACATAAAACTGTTACGTGAAAGTAGAAATATACAAACTGTTCACGTGACAAAAAAAAAAATAATAATAATAAATAAATAAATAAATAAAAAGAAAAAATAAATAAATAAAAAGAAAAGATAAAAAATAAAAAAATAAATAAAAATAAAGCTCCGTCAGTTAGATGATTTTGATCGTTTTATTGACAAATTTTGATCGCCAAATGAAGCACTTTCTCACGTTTTGGCTCAAAGGCGATCGACAGAACCCTGTTCGTGCCGCAATGCAGGTGCATTTTTGAAAGATGCTAAAAGCATTGAAGCCTTTTTGCTGTCCAGTGCTTCAATGTTTCTAGCTTGTTAAATGCGTTTAGCATCGGAGATCTGCGTCTCTGAGGAAATAGACTGATGCCGCAGAATTATAATTCGTAAGTATCACATTTTCAAAACGGAAAGGACTGTGCTCAAAATGGCGAAAGAAATGAACTTCCTATATTTGCTCGCAAACTTTGCAATAACCAGCACGTGTCCGACTAGCTAATGGACAATGAACTAAAGAGTGTTCAATTTTGAGAAATTTTCAACATCGTAATCCGTGAGACTTTAAAATGGGGAAAAGTTTCATATACTATGTGTGTCCATTCTCTCACCACGGGCCAGAAACAAAAGTACGTGTAGACATTGGATCATTTTCTTCACACATCAAATCTTGCCTTTACGACTACGCTTTATTCTTCGAAATGGATAGAATTAAAGATACATGAAAGTTATAATAATGTCTAAGTGTATTTTACACCAATGCCTTTCGAAAAACTATAGAAGGTGTTGTAATTTTTCTTAAAGCTCAGTGCTACATTATTGACATACATTACATCGTTGGTTTACTTTGGCTTACATCTTTGGTCTACTATTTAGCACTGGTGAACTATGCTGCATGCCTCAGGGTCTTAAAGATCAGTGTTACATTATACGAAAAATATGAAAAAAAAGATGTCACTGTATGTTGTGTAAACGTCCTTGGAATATGATGTTTGCTATATATCGGGGCAAGCGCCCACTAAGGTATGCAGCATTCTTCACCAGTGCCATATAGTAGACCAAAGATGTAAACCAAAGTACACCAATGATTTAATGTATGTCTGTCTATAGAAGGTGGTTTTCCAGTGTCGTAAATGCAGGGTGGCTAAAGTAGCAAATGCCACGAGCTCTGACTCTGAGCCTCTCAAAGATCTAAAATACAGTGGAACCAACTAAAGTGACCACCTTGGTAAAGTGGCCTTCTAGCTAAAGTGACCGCTTTTGCAAAATTTAACTCATTATCATATAAAATAATAGGAGAATTGTCCGGTAATGTGACCACCTGTCTATAGTGTAAAGTGACCAGATAGCCTGCCATTGTCAATGTTATTTGAACCTGTAAAATGTGACCATCCATTTTTTGAATGCCGAACATTTTCAAACTAAAAGACTAAAATGATCATTTTCCGAAATTTTTATCTTTATCCATAAAAAGTACAGGGATTTATCTCCTATGGTGGCCACCTGTTTAATGTACAAAATGACCAGTTTGTCCTTTATTGTAATGATATTTGCACTTGTCTAAGGTGACCTTCCCTTCCCATTTTTTCTCTCGATGTGAGAGACGAATGGGGAATGTTTCCACCACGCATATTGACGGATCGTAGGATAAGATTGCTTGCTCCTGCTACTCATTGGCTAAGTCACATGTTAGTATTACATTTATCTGAGGAGCAATTCAGGTTTGCAATTCAGCTTTGCAATTCAGGTTTGTTTTAAAAAGGGTTTCTTTGTCATAAGTTCTCACAAATTCTAAGAATAAACCTGCACATGTTCTTTCATTGTACTGCTTGTAAAATTTCTAGCATTTAACATTAAGTTTTAATTGTGCGAACTTGTAGTTTTCTTATTGCTTTGGTAGTTTTTCAAGTTTTTATTTTTAATGCAGTTATCTTTCTTTTTCAAATAGGGAGAATAAAGTGTATAAATCTAAAAAATCTAAACAGTATAAAGAGTTGTGCTTAAAAGATAAATTTAAGTTATTAATTTTCTAAAAAATAATATTCAAAGAGCAGCAGCTGAAAATTTTCAAATCAATAAAACTTGTGTGAGAAATATTTTTAAAAGAAAATCGGAATATCTACAAAGATTTAAGGAAAATGAAAATGAGTCTAGGAATCAGAAAATTCGAAAAACTGATTATCTTGAAGTAAATCAAGCAACTCTTGAATGGTTTTAAAAAATGCGTGCGATGAATGCTCGAGTTTCGGCGTTTCGGGATCTGAATATTGGCTAATAATAAATAACTGAAATATTGGCTGCTATGAAAAAACACCGTCTGCTACAAGGCTCGAAATGGAAAAATTTACTAACCGGAACGATATTTCAAAATTATTGTCGACTACTTTTTTTTTTTTTGAAAGTACAGTAAAGTCCCAATTATCCGAGTCCCGCTTAACCGAGTTTCCGCTTTAACCGAGTTATTTTCTTCTGATGGATTGATAGCTTCCATTATGATGAAACAGCCATTATAAATTAAGTGTTAGGTGAAGATGAAAGAGCAGTCGTAAAAAGTTAGAACTCTGACTTTCTGGTCAGAATGGGGAAAAAAATTATGGCCATTTTTTTCTCATTCTAACCAGAAAATCAGAGTTCTAACTTTTTACGACTGCTCTTTGATCTTCACCCAACACTTCATTTATGGCTGTTTCATCATAATGGAAGCTATCAGTCCATCAGAAGAAAATGATCCATTCCAAAGGTATATATAAGGTATATATAAGGTATAAACCGGAACATCGTTCCGGTTTGCTCCGGTACATTTCGAGCCCTGATCTGCTAATGAAATAGCATGCGAAAGAAACGAGTGCCTTGAAGGGTATATACAGTGAAACCTCCTTGAACAGTCACCTCTAGACAACGATAACCTCCGAATACCGGCTACATGTTGATGGAACCAAACACGTTCCATAGCATTAACATTAGTACGAACTTCTAAATAAGGAATTCTGAACAACGGCCGCTCAAAAGTCTCGAGAATTTTTTTTTCAGTTCCTAGTACTGTTTCATATTTATCTGCAAACCGAAATGTGAAGTAGATCAAACAAAATTTACATCAAATGTCAACGAACAGAAAATGGAGACATTAATAATGATGGGGCAAATGTAGATAATATTCTTAGAAAGGCAGGTATAAATTAACATGAAAGCCAGCGAGTTTGTGTGCCCGGACAAAGATTTGGCAGTTACTGTCACATTTGATTCCATACAACAAATGGTGGAATATAGGAAAGAGGAAGAGAAAAGTGATAATGAAGAAGTAATCGAAGAGATTAAAGAATCACCCATTATTACACCAAATTTCCAGTTTTAAGACATATAAGGAAATTGGACCAAACTTCGTGAAATCCAAAATTCTGCATTAAATAATAAATGATTACGAGTTAACAACTCATATTGGCATTTCATTTCTTCGGAGAAAGATATTTGCAGCAAAAGAACAAAGCTACTGCAAATCTCTGATTCTTTTAATGTATTAAAAAATGAGGATTAATTAAAATGACTGTGTTTCTATTTAAATTTATGTAATTTTGATTTTTTTATTTACACGAAACCTCTGAAGAGCGGTCACTTTTCCCCGGTCCCACGGGTAACCGTTATTCAGAGGTTACACTGTATTTGTTCTTTCCGAGGAGCATTATTATGAATGTCATTTAGCAGGTGATAAGTGGGAAAAAAATGTCACAATTGATGAAGCGTGGAATTATCTAAATGACTTTAATAAAAAAAGATATATCTATTACCAGAAAAGATGCCAGAAAGGCTTACAACTTTGGTTCAAATACTGCAAAGAAAGTTTCTCTAAAAGATTTATGGTGATTTATGGAATCTCTTACAACGGAAAATTAACGATCAGAAAAGTTGAGAAAAATGTCAAAATTAACTCTACTTATTATATTAAAACGATGTTCCAATTCCTATTTTTAAAGAAGAAATTCTGAAACATCCTATGGACGTTAAAAGTGTTGAGTTCCGCAAGGTAAAGCGAGCAGCCATACATTCAAAAGTACAGTCACATTTCTCGAAAAATTGACAAGAGAAAGTGGAATCAAGTGTATAACTTTTAATCATATTCCAACCAAGTCCCCAGATGCTTCGCCAATGGATTACTGTGCCTTTGGACTATTAAGGCTGTTCTCAACTGCTCTGCTTAACAAGCGCAAACAAGCGCAAAACGTTTTGACACATTTACAAATTCATTTTTTAACAGAAAGATATAAAATTGGAAAGCCTGACCATGGAACCGATTTGGAATCCAACTGTGTTTTCCATTTTTTGATCCATCCATTACCTATTGGGTTAGAAGCGAATTCGATCATGTGACAAACTCGTTTTTCGCCCGCTCTTCAGTGCTTTTTCTTCCCTCGTGCGGAAATTCGGTTCAAAACGCCCACTTTGACAGTATTTTCTAAAAGATCTATTGCGTTTGAAGAAAAACCGGAGAAAACAGCTCGATGACATAGTTTCTGAACAACAACACCTACTAGTTTCATGCATTTCAGAACAAAAATAAATTAAAACTTATGTCATAAAGTTGCCCTTTTGGATTTGAGAACAGCCTTAAAACAAGCTTTTGCGAAACGCCCACCAACTACGTTGAATGGTCTCGTGAAATATGTAGTGGAATACCAAAATTTACACTTCCAGTTTTACAAAAAGCCCTACTATCTTGGAAATCCCACTGTAATATGATAGTTCACAACAAGGGCTACCAGATAGAACACATTAAAGAATAATTGCTTTAAATTATGTATTTTATTTTTGTTGTCAAAATCGTTCCCAATACGTGTAAACATACTCTCAGTCTGTATGCTGTACTTTTATTTAGAATCTGTATAAGTAATGATTTTAAATTTGCTTTACTTACTTTCTTGAAATTGGTTCTTTTGAATAACTTTTTGGGAAAGTAAAGCAACGAAGAGTCCTCTATGGCGAGCGAAAACATGTTATGATTTTCTGTTGCATGTATCGGGGGTATAAGGTCGTCTGGACTCATCACGTCTCTGCATAACATCATTGGTCCATTTCCAAGATCTTTACAGATGCACAGTGGTGCGATGTTTTCTGCTATAGGACAATCGTTATTCAAAGCATAATGTAGAGGCAGCAAAGCTAAAAAAATCACTGTGAATGACGCCATTTCAGTTCCTATAAAAAATATAAGATAAAAGATTCTTTTAATAAATATCTTAAAAAGCGATGCTTAAAAATAATTATAAAAAACTTTTAGATAAAATAAAATACATAGTAAATTTATAAAATATCAAAATACATCGATCGATAGCATTTTTCATAAAATCCATTTTTGGCAATATTAACTGAGGTTTAGTACTTTCATGGAGGTCTTTTGAAAAAAAAAAAATAAAAAAGTTGAATCGAACTCATATTTATGTACAACGTACCTAAAAGTTTCATTCAGCTATCTTACAGATATTCTAAAGAAATCCGCGAATTAAGTTTTTTTCCGTTGCTTTTTTTCGGTAAAACACGAAAAATTTCCGCTTCCATTTCCCCGCAAAATGCAGAAAATTCACCAATCTAACGTAAAAATTACAATAAATCCTCTAAGGGACCGTTCAAATATTACGTAAGCACCTAAGGGGAGGGGGAGGGAGTTAGCGATTTGCTTATTTCTGCTGACAAGGGGGAGGAGGGGTTTGAATGATGCTTACGTAAGGCATTTTCAAAATCTCTTAACTTGTAAAAAAAAAAAAAAAAAACTATTAAAAATTTCAAATTGAAAAAAAGAAATAGCAAAAGAATATTAAACTTGAAGTTCTGATGTCAGCTATTTTGACCGCACAAGGAAAACACAAACGACCTCTTTTATCTAGAGGTAACTGTTCATGTTTGATGCATGAGGGCTTATTATCTCTGAGAACTTACTACTATTTTCAATTGTAAGAATGGAATAGAATAGAACGATGCAATATGTTGTAGTGTGACAATGCGAGTTTTCTAGGAAAGTTTCCAAAACGTAAGAAAAATTCCATCTTCTTTGTTTCCACCCCTCCTCTGTCAAGTGGTTGAACCCCATAACCATAGTGACCGATTGCTGTACTGTCTGGTGTCTCGTGAGTTTTGAAAACCTCTCAGTACTGCAGTGTAGTAGTGTTTAAAATAAATGAAATCGGAAATATGTCTTAATTTCGAGAAATATTGTATAAAAACTTTTTGAATGTTTAAAAAAGTCTGCATCAGATAAACCTTTGAAGGATATCAAACGTAAAACTAATGATGTGTGCCGGCCGTACAAAAAGTCTTCTAAAACTTACAAAGAGTTAGAGCTATTGGTGCTAAAAAGAACTGAGGGTCGAAGACATGTCACCACAGTGCCAGTAAAAAACTTTCTCGGGCTCAGGCTGACTATCACCGATATCACATTGATACCCAATTTGCAGTAACATCCATCCGCT
This sequence comes from Maratus speciosus, assembly GCA_963932465.1. Taxonomy (NCBI): domain Eukaryota; kingdom Metazoa; phylum Arthropoda; class Arachnida; order Araneae; family Salticidae; genus Maratus; species Maratus speciosus. The sequence continues at coordinate 184,275,143 of OZ010786.1, forward strand.
ATTTCGAAACTTTAGAATAAATTCTTGAATCTATGCAAGTGTTTTTTCTTTCACAGGATGACAAAGCACAAAGCAGGTGTACCTTTGGGAATTACAGCAGCCAATAAACAAGCTCCGATACTGATGCATATAGAGTATCGTGTATTCTTACCCGACCACGACTGGGTCATCGCTGAACGCCACAAACTTATCCCATCTGTTTACGCTGGTATTGTGATTGCTCCCAAAATGGCAGGTAAAGCCATAACCCAGATAGCATGAACATTAGCAGCAATTTTGATTTTTTCTGACATTATCTTGCCGTGACAAATTTGAATTGAGAAATTCGCAGCAAATTTCCCGCAAGGTATACCATCTCCCACTTGCATGGGTAGTTTGTTATGAAACTGATGGCAAGACTGTCTTTAATTCACAAAAGTGACGAAAGCAAAAAATCCCTCTGTTGAGAGAATAGGCAATCAGCACATACGCAGAAATTGCAGAAATTTTATTCGGTTGGCACCGCTTTTTCTAAACGCTATGCTTATCAAATGCCAAAAAAAGAGTCGTATTGAAGAGTGCAATTATTATCTTAACTTGTTCATGGTGAGGAAAACGATGCATGCACCTTCTGACGGTGTGTTCGCATCAATAGACCTGATCAGGTCTGTGGACCCCTCCGAAGGGGTTAAACTTATAGTGAAACAGTTATAAAAAGATAGTAGGGCATGGAAAGATTACTACTTTGCAGTATTTTTCATTATTTGTTTGCCGTTAATTTGCAATAAATTTGATACATCATTAATTTAACTTGCGCGACAAGTTAGCTGCAAGTTCAAAGTGTGGTGATTTCGGCGTTTGTGTTATCTTGCTGCACTCTAGTTATGAACTTTCAGTCCTGTCATGCTGAGTTTGCTGCAACTTTGCAGGCAAAACAAGACTGCTGCAAATTTTCTGCAAATTAAAAATGCTATCTCGGAAGTTATTATGGTCCAACGTTTACAGCTATAAGAAGTGGAAAACATAGTTCTTCCACAGCAAATACTGATGCTCAGGATTTTGAAACTCTATTAACACTCAAAGACTTTAAAAATTAGTGAAAACAGAAGAGGGTTTCATCAAACCTGTAATCATGGTTACAGTTGATGGAGGTCCAGACGAGAATCCCCGCAACCAGAAAGTTATATCGTTTGCTATTAACCATTTTAAAAAGCATGATTTAGGTGGAATTTTTATACCGTGCAATACTCCTGGAAGAAGTGCATACACTGTTAAAAATATCGTGAAAAATTACCTCTGTTTTTAAAGGCTATCTATTTTCTGACCAATGAGAACGCTTCATAGGTGTTAATGTAGCGTTCTCATTGGTCAGAAAATAGAGAGCCTTTAGAATCAGAGGTAATTTTTTACAATATTTTTAACAGTGTATAATTGAGAAGAAAGGCGAATGGCATCGCTCAGTCGAGAACTGTCTGGTCTTATACTCCCTCATGACCATTATGGTTCCCATCTCGATGAGAACGGTCGCACTATTGATGAAGAAATGGAGCAAAATAACTTTGCTGGTAAAACACTCGCAGAAATCTGGAACTCATTAAACATTGACGGTTATCCTGTTACTGCCACATATGTTGATTCAGGCGAACCAGACTGTTTATGATTTGGATTGGTATTCGAAGCATGTACAAGAAAGTCAATACTTGCTGCAAATTGTAAAATGCGAAGAAAAGAATTGTTGCTCTCCTGCACGTAGTGGATTATTTCGTATATTAAAAGGACGATTCATTCCTCCTCCAATTAAAATGATACAATCGTCAAATGACATCATTACAAGTGAGGAGGGGAATTTATAGATTTAAGTCTCCGTCTGGCCTTATATCTGAATATTACAGCAAAGCGATTTTTAAAGATGCCGTATGACTATTTGTGCCCTTCCATAAAGTCGCAATTATCCGCAAGAACTTATGGAAGTTGTAGCCAATATCATGCATCTCAGAAGTCAGCAAACAGACACAAAAAAATTCAACACAGTGAAAAAAGCGAGAAGGCCTGCCTTATTACGATGATTGAGAATTGCTGCTCGTCGAGCAAGTGAACTTATGTGTGTCGTAAAATTCATGGAAGATATGGAAGATGTTAAATGGATCAATGAAGATGAAGTTGATCAAGATTGCATCCGAAAAGAAAGCTAAGAAGATAATCAAGTAAAACTGGAAACCAATATCATAACAGATATGGAAAAATGGGTTGAGTAGCCGTGGTCAGCATCGGAATAGATATAGTCATGTTCAAATTTAAATTTTACAAATGGATAAGTTCTTCTAAAATTGTGATCTAAGAAATTTTCTTAAACAGAATTGTAAGGAAATAAAACAAGCATTTATTTATTAATTTTTTTTTAATTCGAAAAGAGTTGTTTTATTTGAATTAAGTCCTAATTTTTTTTTTAAATTAAATTATTACTGTTAAAAAAAAAGTGGGGGTGGGGTTACAATTTGCTTACGTAATTATTAAGGGGGGTTTGCGATTTGCTTACTTTTGCTCAAAAATTGCCAAAAACATGCTTGCGTAATATTTGAACAGCCCCTAAACAGAAGCTGCATTTTCGTCAAATAACAGGGCTGGTCCAACAACTGTGCTGCGCGTGAATTTTTCGCATTAGAAACGGAATTTTTGCTTATGCCTTTCAAAACACGAAAAGAAAAAAAAACTGAAGCAAGAAATTTCCTGAAATTTTCCATTCAAAAGTCGGAAATTTCCTCAAATATCAGAAAAAGCTCTTCCAATCACACGGTTGCTCTGGCAACTGGTTACTTGTACTTTTTATGTTTTTGATGAAATTATTTTTGAGAGTGCAGGCAAGGCCGCCGGTTTGAATTCGCGATTTCTAGTTTCTTTCATATCTGAAAACAACATTCTATCGATTGAGCTGAATGGGTATTATCCATTAACCTTTAACTGATGTCACAGAAATTGTCACATAACAAGTGTGATCCGGTCTGTGAGACCGCTCCATCTAAAGATGAATAAAAGCCGCGATTATCTCATAGGATGTTGTTTTTGTACTAAACTTTTTGTACAGGAGTGTTATAATTAAAATTCACCTATTCAAAAGCCTCTGGTGTTAGTACTAAAGTTTCAAACAAAACGAAATTTCAGTAGTGTTTGTAGATAAACTGAAATTTGCAAGTTAAACTAGGAAAATTGAAAAAAGCATCGGTCTGTGAGACCGGTAACATCAGTTAAAGGATAAAAAATGTTTTCCCTCTTAAAGTCTATCCCTTGAATTTGTTTCTGTGTTTTCTCAACCTTATTTAAACTTCCTGAAGTCTTCTTGTTTCTTTAGTGACGAAGCCCGTCAGACAAGACAAGTTGCTGGTGTTGCCATCTGGTCAAGGAAGAAAAGAGCTCAAAGTGACTTAAAAAGGATTAAAAGGGGGTTAGTTTAATACCTTTTTAGTTTTTTTTAGCACTGTTTTTGGAAAGATGCTAAAATATTTATTATTAAAATGGGCTAGCTTTGGGGTTTGGGCTAAAATAGCATTTGTGGCTAGGTGTTACAGCTTGGGACTAGATTTAGACCCAAAACGGCTAAGTTGATGACGCTGCCAGCTATTAACAAGCTGGTCGTAAAATAAAGAGCTTGGCTGATGAGCGTGGGATCAATAACCTCGTATTGAGAGATTGTGTAACATTTTCAATGCAATTATCCTATGCTTGGGGAAAGATTTCTAACTGGGTTCACAATCAAAGGATCCAATTTAGTGAGCAGTGTTTGCAGTATTTTTAACTCTATTCTTCTAACTCTCATGCATTTTTAAGCACGTTGTTGCCACATTCGCTCATTTTTGACGTCAACTTTTAGCTGAGGACGTCGATTATGGAATTAGCCTTATGCTTTTTGCGATGAGCATTATAACTGTATCTTATTTTCTTTTGTGTAGAAATACCCCAAACTTTATATTTGAGTTTATGATTAAAAATGTACATGTCGATCCAATTTTAAATTTTAATACCCAACCGGTGGCGTTGTTGTTTTGTTCTTTTTTTTCACTGGTCATTAACTCCATTTTAAATTCGAAGAAATGCATCATTCGTTATATTCATAATCGTAAATGCTGTTATATATGAATTTTATTAATAGTATAGTATAGAAGAAAGTTTTGTTTTGTGATGGCCGTAGCATACTAGTTGCCGAAACGTCAGTGAAGGTATACATACACGAAGTGAAGATACGAAAAGTTTTTGGTTTCCGTCTCTTAGTGTTTGTCTGTCTGTTCCGGAATAACTGCCGCAAAAAAGCACCCGATTAGCCTGCGAAGTACCCGGATTCAGCTGCATAGTTCTTGATTATATTTGGTTCATTCGTTCAGAAAATATAGAACATTTTATTTTGCGCCATAATGTTTTTCTATGGCAATTCAGACGACTTTCGAATTTCCATTTAAAGAAAATAGCGCATTTGATTAATGGATTTAACCCTTACCAGCGCGCAGTAATTCTGTTTATAAACTGATGAAATAATCACCTTACACCGCAATTTATAAACGAATTTATTACAAAATACGAACTTGCTTATTTTGATGTACATTATAAATAGGAAAATTTTAGTTAAATATTCTTGGTGCCGTTTGTCAGTTTTGGAATTAAAATTAGGTGTCCTTTTTTAAGGACACCGCGCCGGAAAGGGTTAAATGGTAAATTATGGATGCTGAAATTTCCGAATAAGGGTCTTATATTATTCCTATTAGTTTGAAATTTTGTCAATACATTTCACAGATTTTATAAAATTAGATTTATAACTTTTGGTGGAATTTTATGCATGTGTTCCAATATATAAAACATTCTGTTTTATAATTTATTTGACATGATAAATATTTCCTTTTTCGTTTATCACTTTTATAATTTTTTTTCTTTTATCACTTACCTCAAAATGTCTGACTGAGGGAAAGAAAACACTAGTTAATCTTTAATAATTTTGTCTGTATAACACAGGTTTGCATCAAATAGGAACGATGTTGGTAACATTACGGTTTTAAATTGAATGCGGATAATATTAAAAGGTCTATAACAAAAAATACTTCATAGCGCCAAATCTCGTTTGCTATTTAGTCAATTGGTAGTGAACACGATGATGAATGATTACCCATTAGGTTTAAAAGTCTTCAAATACACCTATTTAATATACTAATACTATCGAGTAGATTAGGATATATTTAGATAAGTTCTTAGGTCTAAATATTATAGAACGGCTGTCAAAACTGTTTTTCGGATACGAAAAAGGTAAAAACATTAGACTTCTAAATTAATGATTCAGTTTACATTTTCATAAGTTCCTTATCCATCAGATGCAGGTGTTTGAGGTTGGTACATAAGAAAATACTGTTATTTGGACATTAAGATAACATAAAATGCTTGTCCAACTGTTGTTTGTCCTAATAAAATCACAGTGTAAAAAGAAATCCAAGATATATTATAACCATTCGCTCAAACAATAGGAAACTGCGAATGTAAATTTAATGAGACTACAGGGGTTCAGACTCCCTGAAGAAATGTACTTTATTATTTTTAAAATTTACCAGAATAAGCAACTCATCAGAATTTCAGAATATCATTGCATGTCAACGTGTTTAATTTAACACTTCTAATTTCTGAAAACTTCGACGTGTTTTTTATTATTAGAAATATATATGTAATTTAAAATTTTTAAATTGCGTTTTGTAACAAATTGAATATTAAGCAAAGTGTGTTAAAAAAACAACGACTTTCAGAACTGACGTTGGGGCTCATGATCTGCAGATTTACTAGTTTAAAGATTCCTTTATATCTCCATAAATATTCGGGCTACTTTTTACAAAAATGAGCAAAAAATTTGTACGAGACACACATACTCATGTGCTACAGCTACACATCATTTCGAGGTTTTTAACTTATAGGGTGATCGCAAATATTTTTTTATAATTCAATTTATTGTTGGTCTCGTAATGCTTCCTGCTGACCAAACGTGCGCTAAAAGAAATTGAGATCAAGAGTATTTTTTATTTTCCTGAAGTTCCCGAGGAATTCGACAAGTATTTCTCTATAAGATATTCGACAAAAATACAGTGATTCGACTAAAATAGAAAGTCTTTAATAACTATAGGACATATAGTGTTTGTGAAAATTTGTGTTTATGAAATTGCCTGAAGTTCTACATTTACTAGTAAAACTCGCGATAGAACTGAGATAATATTTTGATTTTTATGAGGAAAAAAGCTCAGGATATTTCTGAAAGAAAATAGATGAGCCTGAGGAAAGCGTTCGATTCTCAAGAATCTTGAATCTGGTGGGGCACGTAATGGTGAAGTTTAGCTTCTACATTATTTTTTGAAATATATTCTGCCTCTATCAAAAAATTGATCATTACGGTACATTATATAGTTTCTGAAGAAGAGGATCTATCAATTGATGCGTTTGAGAGCAAAAATGAATTTAAAAATGAGTCAGAAAATAAGCAGTTTGGATTTGAATACACCCTTACTAAGATGATTTTTTTCTTCAACCGCTATGTATTTTTAATTTGTTTTTGCTGTAAGAATTGGTCCTATCAAAAACTTGTCTATATAAATGTTGGAAACAATATTAAGAAGATATATGATAAATTCATGGGGATTTTATGTCTTGTAAAATTACGGAGTTATGGAAATTTTTCTTCTTCACCATCCCTTTTTTTGTTATCGTTTTTAATTTTTTTTGCGGTACGAATTGGTCCTATCAAAAACTTGTGAATATAAAAGTTGTAGATAATATTAAGGAGATGTATAATAAAATTAATTAGATTTGATATCTTGAGAATTGACGAAGTTAGGAATTTTTTCTCCCAAAAACCCTATTTTTGCGTCCCTTGAGCCCATTTTTAATTTTATCAAAAATCTGTCATACATAAATTTTTGGTCATATTTTTGGAAGTAATAAAAACTTTAAACTGATTTGATATGTATAAAAATTAAGAAGTTATGGGGTTTTTTCGGTTTTCACAGAACCCCTCCCTATTTCCATCCCCTTGGTCCGATTTTGCCCATTAACGAACTTGACCGAGATTTTATGCCCCTTGATTTTATGTATCAGTTTGGAAGAGATTTGTGCAGAATTGTGGAAATTATCGTGTCCAGAAGAAAGTGATATATATAGATAGATAGATAGATACATAGATACATAGATAGATAGATAGATGGATATAAAGTTTTTTACTGAGGGTGGTTTTGGGTTCTAGGGGTCATGATCGGTGTAGATCTGCAAAATTTTTTCAGAAATTCCAACATAGGAACGACGCCAATAGGTAGTATTTCATACGAAATCTACCTAAAAGCGTGTGCTTTAAGTCTTAAAATTGAAATATGTTTTGCAGTAGAGTCCTGATTATCCGAGTCCCGCTTAACCAAGTTATTTTCTTCTGATGGACTGGTGGCTTCTATTATTATGAAACAGCCATTATAAAGGAAGCGTCAGGGGACGATGAAGCAGTCGTAAAAAGTTAGAACTCTGATTTTCTGGTCAGAATAGAAAAAAAAATGGCCATAATTTAAAAAAAAAAATTATGGCCATTTTTTCTCCCATTCTGACCAGAAAATCAGAGTTCTAACTTTTTACGGCGGCTCTTTCATCGTCACCTAACGCTTCATTTATAATGGCTGTTTCATAATAATAGAAGGCACCAGTCCATCAGAAGAAAATGAAGTAATGGAAATGCCTGGGGCGACACTAAATTCTGAAAAAGCAGAATTCCTGTTCTCTAGTTTATTTTTTGTTAATTATGGCTAATTACTTGATGTGGTACTTCAAAGTACCGTTGGGCCATAATGCTTGGACAAAAACAGAGACTTAAAAAAAAATCTCTATCCAATTTTTTCTTATTATGTTAATGTGACTTAACATGCATTTATCTAAAAAAATACGTGTCTATGATATATATGACTAGCTGATGATGATGCTGTTGGTGCATCACCAGTGAGCATTTCACCATCAAAAGAATATTTTACAGTTTCTATTGTCCGATGGAAAGCATATCTGAAAGAAATTCCCAAAATTTTAATCATAGAAAACTCAAAAGGATTCATAAAAATGCTAAAATATAGCTTTAGTTTTTTTTCAGTTTTGTAATTTTTTTTTCGTTTTGTTTTATAACAAGTAATACAAAAATTTTGTTTTTAAAGTCAATTCCTACTTAGGCCATCAAAGAAAAATTTAATATAATCCCTTAAGCTAATATTAGTTTTTGTTGCATTAAAATATCTCAATTTGTTGATTTTCTATAAGCAAGTAGGTTTACAATGGAACTCAATGGGAATTTGGCGAAATATTAGAGATATCGCCAAGTTGACGTCACTTTTGGCAACTCATTTTGGCCGCCAAATTTGGCAATATATCGCCAAGTTGGCGACAAACTTGGCGGTATTTGGCGACAGAACAGGGTCCCCCCTATGGAAACCCCTTATTGAAAATACTTTCATTGATCTTCAATAACCAATGGCCGCCATTTTGTTTCCCATGCAAAACTAAAATTAATTAATTAAAATTTAATTAAGGAATTAATAATTGAAAAAACTGTATTAACATCAATTGTCATCCAATACAAGTTAAAAAAAATTTATTTCAACTTGATAGGATGAATAATGAGTATTTTATTAACGATTGAAAATTTGAACAAGATAAATATCTCTCTATTCTAAAAAAAAGTAACTACCGCTGTCACCGCCGCCGCCGGTTTTGAATTTTTTGTGACCAGAGGTCTTACTTCGTTAATATTGAGAAAAATAATGCATACAAAAATATGAAAAACAGTGGTTTTATACAGAAATGTTTGATAAACACGCTGATGCAGACAGTTTTCAAATCGAAGAATTATTTTAAGGGATATTTAATGCTAAAGTTGGACAAAATCGTTCCACTAAAAAAGTTTTATAGCAGCAAAAACTATACGTGGCAGTGTAATCATTTTTAGATCATTTTATGCGTTAGAATTTGCCGGAGTGCAGATTGCATTAATTTTTTTATTTTGACTCATTTTTTCAGGTTTTATTTCTATTTTAAATTCAAATTTTCAGCATTTCTAGAGATATTTTTTACAGATTTCAGAAAATTGTACTAATTTAAACTGTTGCCAACTGTATAAAAAGCGCAAGCAATAATGTTTGCTTCAAATTAAAAATTTATTTACACGTGACTATTATGAACAGGAAAAAAGCTTTCAAATTAGAATTAAATAATTATGTATAAAAAGCAGGAACTTATTAAAAATTACGTCATAAAAAGTATACACGTGAATTTTAAAAGAGGAAGGATATTGTAAAATAATAAATTCATTAAATGCGTTAGAAGTCTTAGGAGAAATTACGTCATATTTACGTCACTTTATAGTTATTACATAAAATGAACACAAAATAATATTGCAAAAAAGTTTAAATTTAGAAATTGCGCTAGACATTTATTTAATATTTTGAGAAAATATTTTCAACTATTTTTGTTAGGAAAGCGCAAATAATATTTCATTGCTAACAAAAGTACTTTCACGCGATTATTTAAAAGAGAAAGAATAGCTTGGTAAAAATTACGTCAGATTAAAAAAGATTAATTTAAAATGTCTCATTTAAAAGAACTTTCTTTTCGCTTTGTTAAAAAATACCAGGAGACAAAGACTCTGTTTACTTAATTCCTTTTATATTAGCTGATTTTGAAATGTTGTTACACGTGTCTACGTCATAAAGTTATTTTTATTTCGACGTTTTATTTGTATTTTTATTAATGTTGTACGAATTTATTTGTTCTTTCGTTATTTAAAATAAAAATTATGTCAATTTGTATAATTTGGCGAGTGGTTTGGCGATTTATATAATTTGGCGAAATTGGTCGACGGGATAATCAAGTAGTACCGCAGCAGATTTGGCGTTAAAATTCCCCAATCAAAGAGAAATGAATAGAAATTCGTTTATATAGATCGCCACTGTTTTTTAAATTATAATTCAATCTTTCGAAATATTTTTTAAGCCGATCAAATTAGCGTGCATTTAGAGCCTGCGGTGTCTGGACGGGGGTTGGCGAGCGTAGCTCGTAGGGGGCCGAGCCCCCTAGTATAAATAAATATAGGGAGAGTGTGAGCTAATAGTAGGAATTGAAAAATACGATATTTTTTCTAAAGATAACAATAACATAATTTTTGCTTTCTTATCCATCAATGACATACATAAATCATGCAATATCTTCCCCTACATCGTATCAAAATCCACCTGTCTAGCTCCCACGCATCCCTAGTAAATATATATATATTTAAGCACTATATGTATTCAAACGATAAAAATATAAGTAAAAATCCTGTTCAACGTAATCCCGACGGTACTCAAAAGTTCCGCTTTGAAAAGTGCTTCGTAAAGTAGACAAACTAAAAATTAAATTTTTTTAGCATATCATATTGTCAAGCGATCTATTTAAAACAAGAAAAAAAATATGATAGCCTTACCTTTAAAATTTAAGATGTTTCTAAGCAAAGGTTGGGGATACCATATCAGACAAGAAAATGGAATCAAAACGGGCACTCAGACTCACACGCACCAAAATAGCTTCGTGAACAATTTTCCGCTTACTGGAACTCTATTGCTATTTAGCAATGGTCAAGGGGAGTATTTAGTATTGTTTCTTAAAAGTACCATTGCGAATGCACTCAATGAGTGTGTTCTAATTGGAGTAAGAAACTGTGGTACATTAAAGTACGGTCGGGGCATAAAAGTTTAATGTTGAAATCTGTCAAGATAGTTCGGTTACGTAGGTTTTATGAGATTAAAAAGAATAGGGCGATTCTCAAAAGTTGGGCACTGGACAAACGTCATAACTTTGAGCATTTCAAAAATAACTTTAATTATCATTCACTTTAATTTTTTTTTTTTTTTTTACACTGAGCTTTGAATTCTATTCAGAGACAGAAAATGACATAATTTATTGTAAAAGCTTTGTATAAATATCTTAAAATTTATTATTTTATGCTAAAGAGGCTAATTTTGGACATTCATAACGTTAACTGCTCCAATGTACCACCAAGAAAAAGTTTTAACTTGCTTCCAGGTGGTTCTAATGGTAAACAACGGATGCATAAAGGAAACGGATGATTTTTTGATAATTTCGTTAAGAGATGGCAGGCTGATTTATTGCTTTTTTGAAGATAGAAGGACTTTTCTATAAAGAATTTTTCTGTATTTTGTTATATTCAAAAGTAACGTACGCCACAAAGCTATCATTTCCACGAAAAATACATCAAGTAAGTACTTTAAACTCTTTTATCTAACTTTAAAATCATTTTTAAAAAAAATTAAATTATTTGTATGTGTTTTTGTAAGATTTTTTTGCAATAAATGCACTTTTCTCAAATAAGAAAGTGGAATGTCCGAATCGGGTAACGATGGAAACGCCGATTTTATTTTCGGTAAATTTATTTTTAAAGATGATTTGGTGTCCTGAAACGTATAAAAAGATATTTATTATAATGCTTTATCGTAAATAATTACCGTGTTTTGTGTAAATAAAGTGTAATAATATAACTTCAGTACGTGTAATAATATAACTTCACTTTAAGCATGCTCAACTAATGTGTGCAACGATAGACACAATATGGCGACCGCTGCGATCGTTACGAAATTTCGGACATGCTTATTTAAAAGTATGATATAAAATTAATAGTAAACTTCTTTTTTTATTTCAAAAGTAATTCTTCAGTGATCTTACGTGTTTTTATGTATTTTGCAAAGTTTTCTTTGTAGCAAATGTACCCGAAAAGATTATTTAATAGCAATGTCCAAATCGTGGAACGATCTAAACATTAATGATTTTAATTTTCTAAATACATAAATAAATATATTATAACAGAGTCCACTGTTCTAACATACATCTTAAAAAATAAAATAAATATTTTTTGTTAAATTATTGTACTTGAGTTTTTTTTTTAAATTCATTTTTTAAATTCAATTCAATTTAAAATCCCATCTCCTTAAAATTCCATTCTTCCTCTTTGCTTCCCCACCAAAATGCAAGGCAAATAAAAAGTTTAAGCAACTTCGTGCTGTAACTTTGGTAAAAAAAAACAAACAAAAAAAACAAAAAAAAAAACAAAAAAAGAAATTGGCAGTATTTAACATATAGAAGACAGCCAGCGAAAACTGTTAAAGGTACTCAAAAGATTCACTCCGAACACACGACAAACAAATTTGGTACTATTCAAATAAGAAATAGATCTGGTTTTTACAATCTCTGTAAAAAACAATCAAGAATGCATTACAAGTGAAGCTGGTGAAAAAAATATTGTTTCTACAATTGACTCCTCACAGTTGAAAATAGATTGACATTGGTGACTGGTACTTTGTATTAATTCATGATGAAAACTTATGGCCAGGTATTATTGAAAAGATCAGCATTGATAATGGTGAACAAATATTTTCTATAAATTTTTTGACTCCTCAGGCAGACATTGATTTTAACAGGTTTCGTTATCCATCTGAAAAAGATAGCACAAATTTAAAATGTGGTGATATTTTGTTGAAATCACCAAATCCACCTCACCCGGTGACAGCAAGAGGAGACTTTTCTTTTGATAAAGAAATTATAGATATGTGCATAAAAAAAATGGCAGTATAACTTTCTTTTTTTGAGAAGAAAAAGAATAAATTATATGTTGGATACTTCTAATATTATGTAAAGGTATTTTTTTTGCATAATGTGTAATTCCTATAAAATTAAGATATTACTTCTAAAAAAGTAGTAAATATTTTAATATCAGAGATTAACATTTGATTTTATTATTTAAGTATTGCGCGGCAGCGCAATACTTATTTATTTCCAGTGTCACTTCTCAATGTTAATTTAATATAGAAAAGCCTATGGAGATCATAACTTTTTCATTTTTTCTTCCCACCTTTTTGTCCCTGATGCCACTCATTTTTAATTCTTTGCTAATTCTAATAATATTACAAATTCAAAGTGTAAAAACATTTGCCAGACGTCAGGATCAAAACGGATCATAAAATGCCTTTGCATATAGGTGGATTATAATCTATAGAGTAACATGGGCTAATTTTTATTTACATTATTCAAATATTTTTCTTAATAATTCCAAATTTCGCTTTTTTCATTGAGAATCAACGGACATTTTCTAATAAAATTCAACATTTTTCCTTCATTGCTGTAAATAATTCAAAAGGCGTAATAATAATTTGTCTATTTTTAGTTGAATGATTTTCACGTGAAACATGAAACTGAAGAAACTAAAATAGTTTTTTTTTTTTTTTTTTTTTTTTTTTTTTTAAATTAAAAAGAAGATGAATATGACGTCATAGTGGAAAAAAATGACATTTTCAAGCAGATTTTTTAAGTTCCGATTGTAATTTTTTGACCAAACTACAACAACCTGCATTACTGCACTGGTGAAACATTTTGAATTATACATAGGTAAATTGCATCACAAATTGTGATGCGATATCGCACAAATCAAAGCCTGATGATGACACCCTCCATTAATTTTGAAATTTGTTTGTCTGAATGAGTAGTTATTAAAAAACTTGACATATTAAACAAAAACCTAATTTGCAGAAAAAATTAAAAAAACAAAATTTATTTCCTAAATTATTTAAGCCCGAGAAGGGGCAGATATTAAGATATTTCATTCAATTCGTTCTACATTTAATGTTACATTTTTGTAACAAATAAGCTAAACCAACTGAACATTAAAAAATAAAAATGAAATTCATACAATATAATGCGTTAAACACCTATATACTTAGATTCCGTTCAAATGAAATCGAAATAAATCTTAGACTTTTTCCATTTTTAAGTTGTAAATATTTGTACTGCAGATTTTGCATTAGGTTTATGACAATTGTACATGCAAAGGGTAAGGTACATGCAAAATACAAAACTTTAAAAAAAGTCTAAGATTTATTTCGATTTCATTTGAACGGAATCTAAGTATATAGGTGTTTAAAGCATTATATTGTAGGAATTTCATTTTTATTTTTTAATGTTCAATTGGTTTAGCTTATTTGTTTCAAAAATTTAACATTAAATGTACAACGAATTGAATGAAATATCTTAATATCTGCCTCTTCTCGGGCTTAAATAATTTAGGAAATAAATTTTGTTTTTTTAATTTGTTCTGCAAATTAGGTTTTTGTTTAATTATTATTAATGGGTAACAAAAAGTTAATTATGCATATATATATGTATACACATACAATTATAGGACACATTTACTACATTCTTAGTCTTAGGAATTTTTTAAATACTAAGCGCAACGTCCGAAATCTGTCAGCAATGTCCAAAATCTGTAACGTACGTGCGAAAAAAATGTCCAAAATTTGTAACGTACACAACTGCTAATTAAATGCTTTAATAATTAATTTACCAGAATAGTTACTGTCTTTTAATGTTTGTGTATAATTTTGTACACTTATATACTATACTATTAAAAAATTGGCCTTAAATTTGAAAATTTTAAAAATTACATATAGTTAACGTTTAATGATCCCACCTTTTGAGAATCTCCCAATACATAACAATTCAACCGTCTTTGCAGGCATATACTTGACTGTATTGTGGGGTTCAGTGTCCAATCATTTTTTAAATTTGTCTAATTTTTTAGTATTTGTCAATTTTTTAAGAGATTTAATTCATATTTTTAAATAGCCATTTTTATCTCTTGTTGCAGGGTTTAAAAAGCCCAAAAATAATAATATTTCCAGACACTGTATTTTAAATTGAAATATGTATTTACACGTGAATATTGAAAAATAAAGAAAATTTTAAAATAATTAAATTATTACGTGCGGAAAGCAGTTAATTGTGAAAAGTACGTCATATTTAAAACAATTTTTTTAAAGCGTCTGAAATATATTTTTTCTCCTAGACGTTAGAACTGTCTGGGAGTCCGAAATATTTTTTACTTGGGGTCTCGGGACTCTTAAAGCTTCAAGATTTTGGAAATTTTATTTCTTTTTTTTAGATGTTAAACACTCCTATCTTTTCTGAAAATTTTGATATAATTATTTCCTTGAAATTTCCATTAGAAGAGAAATTATAGCTTTCAGAATTATACGCGCTCAATAGTTGAAACTGCATTTCCGAAACTTGGAAGTCATTTTTCTCCAAATGACGTTTTTTGAGCATAAAGCGCACGATATCTCAAAAAATTCTGAATATTTTTTCATGAAAATTTCGAAACATATGTTTCATGTCAGTCTATATAAACGGAACCTAAAATTTCATTTTTATTGCTCAAAAAAAATTTTTTTTTAGGTGATTATGCTGTTGAAATTTTCAAAATTTTGCATTAACTAAATATAACTTTGCATTAAAAATACAAAAACGCTTTAGAAACAAATTTATTTAGGTTCAGGGTAATTATTTTAATCTGAAGTATAAGTAGGTACCAGAAAAATTTCCATTCTAGTTGCAAAATTTATTTTGTAATCCTGCGTGTAATTTGTTATACCGATTTTCTGCTCGTCAAATGTCTGACAGTTTGGAGCTTTCTATAAATGCTAATTTTGCATCTTGGAATTTTTTAAAGGCATCAAATGAAAGAACATACTTACATCTTTCATTCCAAAAAAAAAAAAAAAAAATTTTTTTAAAATCATATACATTTTAAGATATTGAATGTTGAAAATAGTCCTTTTTTTTTTCAATTTTAAGAGTCCTGAGATTCCTTAACCATTTTATTGAAGCTGAATTTCAAATATCTGAATTCGATTACTACGTCATGATGTTTTCGATTCAAACGTCAATTTCGATTATGATTTCAATTCAAAAACTTACTGTTTTAGAAAAAAAAAAAAAAAAAAAAAAAAAAAGAGGGTTAACATTACTAACCTGGAGTTTTTTAAAACTAAGTTGATCGTTATATTTTTCTCATAGGTGATTTTTTCTAAAATTGAGTAAAAAAATCGTCGTAATTCAATAAATAATTCTTATGCTGATTTATTCAAAACGTTTATGAGTTACGCAGCTTTAATTTACGAATTCTTATCGTTTTTCAACAATTTTCAGCGTTGTTTGTCTTTTTATACCTATAACTTTTAAAATATTCATGTCATTGTCATAAAAATAGTCCAGGTCATGTATAACATTATTATATTTATTATGGAATGCATAAAATGTATTTATTTTTAATAGTTTTAAGTTTAAACAGTTTTAAGGAAATAGCAATTTTTAGGTTCATTTTATACTATTTTTTAAAATAATAAATAAAAAAAATTACTTATTTGTATGGTGTCACATTTTTATGACATTTTAAGTAATAATTAGCAATTTTAAACTTAAAATTTACAAAAATTAAAAAAAATTGTTACGAAGGCATACCTTGAGGGGTTACATACGTTCTCAACTTTCAAAAAATCGATTTTTTTGTATTTGTTTTTGACGGGAATTAAATCTTTATAGAGTGCATAATTATGGGGAAAAAAGATTTAAAGTGATATCTCAATTATTAAGAAAGATATGAGCAAAAATGTGAGTTCGCGTACGATCAAAATAGGATGACTGCGCCAGTAGTTGATACCCCTCCAGTAGTTGATCAAATGTTTGAAATATTGCTCATTTCAGGCGGAAAGCAATTTTACACGTGGCACTAGACATAATATTTTTGTTTGAATGTTGGAGCACCTGTTGTCACATTGTTGACAGCTACCTGCTGTAAGAGAAGCCATTTTATGAATTTTTTTAAATAGAAAATGTAAAAGTTTAGTTTTTGATTAGTTGGAGACGATTACGATAAGTTAAAATAATTCACTTCCATCTTGCTTATTTCAAATAAAAGTTTTATATGAATTATTGTTAATCACAGCTTAAGCATGATATTTTAAAGATTAATTTTTGAATTTTCGACTGATTTCTTCGATTGATCAACTACTGGGTAAATGGCAATTAAAGAAACTATTTACTTATAATTTTGTTGCTACAATCGACGCTCGTTATAACGACCGCCCAATATAGCGACCGTTCCAGTATAACGACCTATGCAAAATGTCCGAAATATATCCCCTATAAGTGTGATTATTCACGTATTTAATATTCAATATATCCCCTTTATGATATGTTGTTTTTATATTAATATAACGTCCGGCCAGCAGCTTATTTCCCAATACAGCGACCGAATTGACTCTTCCTCCAGATTTTTGTCCCCCAAAAAATTACCATGTTATTTGCTCACTGCTCTTTGGATGCCTTTTGTAAAATGTCTTAAATTGACACTTTAAAACATTGTTTAATTATCTCCATTTGAGATGGAAAATTCTGTTTAAAGAAAATATCAAATGCACAAAAAAACAAACATTTCGAATTATTTTCGTAGAAAATAAATGTTAATATATGTCAGTAACTATTTTGTGTGTGTGTGATTTAACATTTACTTTAAATTTTCTTTTAGAAATACATAATCATTCTCTTAAATTAATTTTTATTATTATTTATTGTTAATGTTTATTTGATACGAAAGTAAACAGAATTTAATAATAATATTGTATTATAAAATTTCCTTTGAAACCTTAATTTTCATGCACATGATTTGAATTTTTTTTCGTTCACTTTCATTATAGCGACCTTCCATTATAACGAAACGACCCTCATATTTGGCACGCGAGAGGTCGTAATAACGAGCGTCGACTGTATTTAATTTCAGCAGATTTAATTTTTGTCAATTATAGGACATTCATTAAGGGTTGTAGCAATCATGTTAATTTACTTCTAAAAATTAAAAGGAAGGAAATATAATAAAAACACCGTAGCACCGACCTTATTTGATCAATTACTGGCTCAGTCACACTATATTGAATTTAAAACTTTAACGCGATTTTCAAGAAACTACATTTTTCAACATGGCCAGCGTGATAACTTGAACAATTTTTAACATTTTTTGATAAAATTGGCGCTCATCTATGAATAATTAAATTATCTAAGGACCATCGAGCTATTTTTTTGAAAATTTTAATTTTTTATATTTTTCCAAAAAACTTAAATGTCAACATTTTAAACGAAAAATGATTTTTTTTTTTTTTCCAAAATAGCGCAATTTTCTTATTTTTCAAAAATTCAAAAATTTGAGCCGATGGCCCTTAAGGCTGTTCTCAAATCCAAAGAGTCAACTTTCTGACATAAGTTTTAATTCATTTTTGTTCGAAAACGCATGAAACTAGTAGGTGTTGTTATTCAGAAACTATGCCATCGAACTGTTTTTTCCGTTTTCTTGTAAACGCAATAGATCTTTCAGAAAATACTGTCAAATTTGGCATTTTGAACTGACCTTCCGAACCAAAGAAGTAAGTTTAGTTAGCTTCCAGTTAGTAAGGGGAGAAAAATGCCGTGTCACGGGATCAAAATCGCTTATAACTCAATAGGTAATTAGTTGATCAAAAAATGGAAAACACAGTTCGATTCCAAATCGCTTCCATGGCCAGGCTTTCAAATTTTATATCTTTCCGTTAAAAAATGAATTTGTAAATGCGTGATAACGTTTTGCGCTTGTTGAGCAGAGCAGTTAAGAACAGCCTTAACTATAACTTTATTTTACAAGAAGAAACTAAGATTTTAATTTTTGTTTGTTACTTTTTTTTTTCTACAGCTTTTCGGCTGTATGTTTCCGACGTAATATGTGATCAAATTTAACAACAAAAAATATTTTTAAATACTTGAAGCAATAAAAAAGCAACGTGTAATTATTAGTTTTTCAATTAATTTTACTCTCTTCTTAAAAAAAAAAAATCCAAAATAGGTCAGATTTTCGCCGACGAGGACGTATGTAACCCCTTAAGGGTTAAAATAGAATTTTTACGCTACTGATTTAGCCGAAAAGAGAAATCCCTAATGTCGAAACTCTTATTTGTTTATTTATTTTATTGTTACCTTTTCAATTCACAGCCAGCAGCTCTTTTCAGATCGATTATTTCGTGGGTGATTAAGGCTGTGTGGAAGAGGCTTTTAATGGAGTAACCAAAACTCCTTCGGATCATAAATCTTAGAAAATGGGCGCGTATTTTTTCGACACTCTTCACTTGTTAATAAGTAAAAAAAAAAAAATTTTCATTCTCTCGCTAAGGAAATTTTGGCATGAAATCATAATACTATCAAAATCAGCGCATTTGCTTATTTCTTTTCTTATGCTAAGCAAGGGATAATCATTGTATTCTATTATTTTTTACCCCTTTCTTTTTTTATATATATACCCGGTGTCCTAAAAAGGACTGACTGATTTTAAAATTCAATAACTTGCAATCGGTGACAGATATTTAAAAAATTCTTGCAGGAGGGTTATGCATAACGTCTAAAGTTTTTTTGCAATGATTTTCGATTTTAGTTCGAATTACAAACAATAGATGGCGCTGCGATCAACAGACTCTAAATATAGGCTCGATTTTTTGGCCTTTTTCTTCTTCCATGCAGAAAAAGGAGGTTAAAATGCATTGAGTGGGTCCCGAAGTACCAAAAATCGATAATTAACAATAAGGAGCTTGGTGTGATATAATAGAAGCGTGACAAATAAACAACGTTAAAAGCACCAAAAATTTAAAATTTTTGGTGTTTTTACGTTGTTTATTTGTCACGCTTCTACCAAAAATGGAGCCTGCATTTAGCGTCTATTGATCGCAGCGCCATCTATTGTTTGTAATTCGAACTAAAATCGAAAATCACTGTAAAAAAACTTTTGACCTGATGCTTAACCCTTCTGCAAGAATTTTTTAAATATCTGTCACCGATTGCAAGTTATTGAATTTTAAAATCAGTCAGTCCTTTTTGGAACACCCGGTATATATATAGCAAATTTTTAAAAATAAATCATTTTTATCAACAAAATTAAAATCATTATTAAATTATTATTATAATTTTAAATAAGGGCAAATTAGCGTGTTTTTAGAGACCGAGGGGTATGGGCAGGATTTGGTAAGCGTATCTCGTTGTGTGCAGAGCCCTCTAGCAAATGAAAACGTACTTTTAAAAATACATATTACACACTCTTTATTTATTTTTTATTTTCTACTGTTTAGAGTTTAAAATATTTCATTGTTTCAGTTTCACAGCCACTTGGCATATTTTAGCGAGCACGGGTGGTGGTGGTATTGGAGGGGGGGGGGGGGGGCATGCTTAACTCCAATGCAGTTGTAACTCGTAAATAGTTATAACCATAACGGATATTTGTCGAAGGTTTGATATAAAGGAAAAATGCATTAAAATTAATTTATATTTAAGTTCTAAAAATATTAAAAGCGGTATTGCCATATCAGAAACGTATAGATATATTTTTATAATAAGTGACTGAAATACGATTACAAAATTCTATCTCTATGCATACATGAACCAAGTTAAATAAAAGATTGAAAACAAATATATTCATTAAATAGAGCTATGAAAAAATAATTCGTTTACAAAATACATAAAAAGACTCTCTATGATTATATTTTCATCATTCTTTATTATTAGAACAAATGATTTTCAAACATGCGTATGATCTTCCTCTTGAAGAGAACACAATGCTAGAAAATTAGAAGAATGATGAAGATAAAAAAAAATTATTAACAACATTTTGTATTATGCCCACAGGACCATTGCTGATCTCCGATATTAACATTTTGTTAATTGTGGTGTGGGTTTATGTGGTTTATAGGAAAACAGATTCATTGCTCAAAATTTGACAATGATGCTTTGAGAAAAGGAATTGAAGTAATGACGACATAGGCATAACTAGACTTTAGATTTTTACACAATCAACCCTTTCAGGGGCAAGTAATTGTGTTTCTGTAACGTTAGATTCACAACCTAATTTTCGAAAAAAATTATTTCAAAATAAGGAAAAGCGATTTTTTAACTTTTTCCCACCATAGTTTTGACAGTAAAATTTAATTATAAGTTTCTGGTGCAAATCTTGATTAAAATTAGATGGGATATAATATATCCCACCGATCCACATGGGTTAAGTTCACTCAAGACTTTAGTGCCAAATAAAACCTGATTTTAGGCTCAAAATCCACAGATAAAGAATTTGGTAATTTTAAAGTGCGAACGTAGCGCTGCTATATAGAGACAATTTAATCTATCTGCTAAGAGATAAAACCAACTTTAGAAATTGTGCCAGGCTGTATACACATAACAAAGCTTTTTAGACCCAAATGTATCTATGTTAATTTTGGAAAATCTACTGTATAACTGGTGATTTTTCTTTATTATACATGTTTATGCTGCCTTAGGTGTTAACGCTAAATTATTCTTATATTTTGAAACTCAAGTCCATCATACCGTGTAGAAAAAATACGTAAGCAAGCTGCTGCCAGGAAGTTATCAGACTCAACTCTCTGTATACCGTTGATTAAGAGTGATGAGTTAGGGTGGAGTTGTTTTCCGAATTGCTAATTGAAAATCATTTCTCGTGATTCATTCATTAAAAGAATAGCCATCAAAATATACATAAATGTGATGGTATTTTTAAAAACTGGCTAATAATGCTCATTGTTAACTATAATTTACCTATTGCAAAGCATATTTTTATTTCTTCTGGTTAGTTTTCTAGTTTTATTACTTCTAGTTTTTCATTTTCGTAGTGACAGATACGTATTTTCAGGAAGTTATAATAAAATGAGGAAGAATGATGACATAAGAATGACTTATATATATATATTAGCCTCATCCTATTAAGCAGGAATCATACTATAAGAAATCTTTGAAATTAAAATACAACGAACAAGTCTGCATAACAAAATATGACCAAATCTCTAATTCAAAGATGGCATGTAATTTTATACATTAATTTTTATAGTAAAAAAAAAGTAATATATATGTCATAAAAATCGCATAGGATTGCATTAATTTAGTAACATTGCAAGGTGTCATATATAACACCAATTTTCGCAAAACCAACACGTTGCTCATACACGTTTCTCAGAAATGTGTTCATGTTTGAATGGGACACCTTGCAATATCATTCAATTAATGAATTGCAATCAAGTGTAATTTTTGTTTATTTTCATATGCCTGATTTACCTTTCATTTTTTCCACATATATTAGAATCACCATGTATGCGTTCCATGTTTCTCATTTAATTAATATTGTAAAACGAAAGAGAAAAAATATGAGACACAATATTTTTCATAGCTTACTCATTCATACAATTTTTATTTCAAGCAGAAAAAAATAGAAATGCACTCACTGAACGTGTTATTCAAAATGTCCTTTGCATCTAAATAGATTAAAAGGCGCAGCTTGCCTTCGTCTTCGCAGAGAAATTATAATCTCATTAAAATGTTTTTATCTTGCTTAAAAACTTATTCATTTTTTCTTTTTTACTTTATAAAATGATGCAACTAACAATTAAGTTTGTATGCAAACTTATGCGTCAGTAAAGAGTGCTACATTGTAGCAAAACAGATAAAAACGATTTAAAAAAAAGAATAATGAAATTAATGTTGAAAATTTATATTATATTTTTCTGGAAATTAACAATATGGAAATTATACCTACTTTAAAACTTTTTTCTTATGAAAACATAATAGAAAAATTTCTACCTGCTTCATTCAAAATTAAGTTGAAAATCTATCGAGTATGATAGGTGAAAAAAAAAAAAAAAAAAAAAAAAACATGTAACAGAAATTTTTCCGATTTTACTTGCTTAAAACATGTAATTCAAAATTCAGTACAACACCCGTGAAACCTGTCTATAATGAAATTCTATCTTAAACCGAAAAATTTCACGCCTCCAGAAACTAGTCTCAAACGGAATTTTTTCCAGTTCCAGGCAATTTCGCTTTAACGGGTTTGACATCAAATAATATGGAAAAAATAAATGTTATAAGTTTTTCTCACCTCTAAGCCTTTAAATCGTTCTTTTGTATATACAGAGTGTCCTAAAATGAAGATTCGAATTTTAAAATTTAATGATGAATTATAAATAACAAACGTGAAGATGAAATAAGTGACACGTTTATAAAACAGCTCATAAATATTATATACTACTTAGTTTTTAAACATAGTTTAAATTTTAATGAATAGATGGCAATGCGCTGTCTCAACTTGTAGACTAACATGTAAAGAAGGATAAAAAATCACTGAAAAGATCACTCTTCATTATTTTAGCTGTTGAAATTCAGATAAAAAAGGTTGGGAGTGGTATCGTTCTGAAATTAGTTTGAGCATTCTTACAGGGTGAAGTAATGTACATTGTACATCACTAACTATTTAAAAAAAAAAAAAAAAAAAAAAAAAAAAAACCTGTGGCTGTACGATCGATGAAGGATCAGGGACTACCGTGTCCAACTCTGTTTACTTGACCCTGGGCCCGAGGTGCTATGCAGTATGTGCCCCGGCCAGGTGGTCAGCCCAGCGCGAGAACCTCGGTATTTAGTGTTGGAAATACTAATCTCTTTCAGAATTAGATAAACTCATTATTAATCAAGATAAACTGTTTTTCAAAAACACTTTATGTCTATCATAAACAAAACTTGATTACTCTTTCAACGATCTTTTTTGGAAAATAGAAAATGACTTTCTTGTTTGTGTAATGTGTCACTCAAAAACTGATAAACATTTAGATTAAATGACTGCAATTTTTGACAGATGAAAGAACTATATTAATAATTTATGACTTTAAATGTTATTTAGTGTTTTATTGATATAAGTAATCAAGAATTTTTTATTTATGTTATTTAATCATTATCAATAATATTTTTTTGTAAGTTATAATTTCTTCAGTGTGTATATAGATACGTAATCAGAAAGGAGCAAAGATGTATGTTCAGTGTGTATCCATTTAGTCATATATAAATTAATTTAATTTCAAAAGGTGGTACAAATTTCTGTGGTACAAATAATGAGAAAAATACACTCCTTTTAATATACACCTTTACAAGCTTTTTACAGGATTAATCATCAATGATATTTAAATAATCAATGGATAAATACTTGCATTCATTGGATAAGATGAAGAAAGTACCGGTTTCTTCGTGGACGATCATGAACCAAAAGGTAAGGAAATTTACCTTATCTTTATTTTGTGATTTAATGTGATTATTGTTATTTTACGTTAAGACTCATCTTTTATCTAACATTTAGTTCCCAAGCAAGTTTGGTACTCATTTTATCGACCCCGAAGGGATGAAAGGTTGAGTGAGCCTTGCCCAGCCGGGAGCAGAACTCGCGACCTGTAGCGTGGCAGATAGGCGTGCTGACCACAACGCTACTGGGCTTCACTAATTATTGACTAAACTTTAAATTGTTTTAAAAATTACTCTGTGCGGAATTTATGAGATACTTTATATATGTCGTAAGGTAATTGATAAATTCGGTTTTTCTCAAAGAATCAAACTAATTGAAAAATCAACTGCCTTTTACTAAATCAGTCTGATATTTTTCCGGCTTAATGCAATGAACCTGTGCAGTATTAAGCTAATTAGAAAATGACCAAATATTTTTCCAAACAATATTCTTCAATCCAGGCTTATTGAAAGAAATACAAGGTAGTGTATTTTATTTATGCTTAACTTTAGTATTGAAAATAGCAGCGGAAACTTGTTTATAAAAATTGTATCAGAAAGCTACCTTACTAACAAATTTGATTTATACTTCTAAGATTATTGAATACTTTGTTTTAGGTTTAATCTTATATTCTGTTCAAACAGGTCGCGAAGATATATCAATAAATATATAGATGAGGCAGATATTAAGCGTTTTCATATAGAGAAGATAGGCTGTTGAATGAAAATAATTATTTAAAAAATATATAAGAAAACTTAAATAATTAAAACTTAAAAACAAATCTTATTAATTGAATTATATTATAAAATTATATTAAAATTGAATTATATTATAATATTTAAAAATATGACATATATAAAGAATATATTGACAGATTTGATTTACACCTTTTGGTACTGTCCCAATTGGGTTCAAATTGGTTCAGTATTTTGGACGCTATCGTAATGACAAGTTTTGCATATTTTCCTTTTTGTGTCTCTGTAAACAAACTATAAGAGCTACACACTTGATTTACGAACTCATCCTAGATACTGACATGCATTATTCTGGTTTAATAGTCATTCGGGCATAGAGAGAAATCATTATTTAGCTTATAGTTTGATTCTCTGCAGAAAACGACTTTTTTGCTTATATATGTAAATTCTGTGCCCTTGAAAACGTAATTTACTATATAAGCATTGTTTTGTATCCATTTTCGTGGAGGTTTTCCCCCCTCATTTTTAATTTTCATAAGGTATTTTTTTGGACTATGCAATTTAACTAGTATGTGGTTTCTGATGTGTTTAATATTGATTTCATAATTAA
Source organism: Maratus speciosus (assembly GCA_963932465.1). Lineage (NCBI taxonomy): Eukaryota > Metazoa > Arthropoda > Arachnida > Araneae > Salticidae > Maratus > Maratus speciosus. Next base: position 184,300,449 of record OZ010786.1, read on the forward strand.
TGGTGTTTCAATGCTATAATTGTACAGAAAGTTTATGTGCATATATATATATATATATATATATATATATATATATATATATATATATAACCATTAATTAAACATTACCGACCATCATCAAAAACCTCAATATTGTGAATGATTGACAACAAAATGCGCCACAAACCATCAATATAGAACTGTGTGTATAAAATAAAGTACCTTATACCTAATTACAAGAATTAACATGGAAGAAAAAAAAGAAGAATATGGATTCCGAAAAAAAATGAAAAACTTATATATTGAATTACGTTTTCAAGAGTACAGAATTCAATGATATAAGCAAATCGGTTGTTTTCTGTGAGAAAAAAGCTATAAGCTAAAAAAAATTCCCCTGTACTCAAACAACCAATATAACCAAAAGATATATAGATATAGATATAGATATATAGATAGAAAGATAGATAGATACATAAAGAAAGTCGTTGAAATTGGTCTATTTCTAAAGAAATCACAAGATATGGTCGATATGAAGAAAGTTGTTTGGGCAGCATTGCGATAAACATTATCAAGGAATGATTCTTACAATGTCGGCCTATTAAATAACACTCAGAATGATAGAAGACAGGTAAATTAAACAGAAATTGAAACCCCACTGTTTGAAATGGGATGAAATAGAGAAATGGAAAGTGCGTTGAATATCGTGTACTCATTTATATATTGCTTTATTTATTTATTCCTATATTAAAAATAGTGTACAGAAAAGTGCGAACATTTAAAATCAATTTTTACTGAATTTACATTTTTTTTTTTTTTAGCAACTTATATGAAGGCTGTCAAACATTTTACCCAACGATTTGGATAAAACTGAATTATGGAACCATGAACTATAAATAGATCTAGCAGTTTGTGTCCTTATGGACAATTACGCTGGGACGTAATACGCTGTTGCATTATTTTTCATCCGTTTAAATAATTTTTAGTACCGCAGATTGTTGTAAATTAACAAAATTTAAAACTCTATTGTGCTTCAAAATGTTGTTTAAAACATGAGGAAAGGTTTTCAATTAAAGTACCATATAGAAATTGTGGGATAAGCTTTTTATTTTAATTGTGTTACATTAAAAAGCCATTTCGTTATCTAGCTGGGAGTATACAAATTTCAGATTAACAGGAAAATATATAACCATATCGAGAATTTCCACATAGGCAGTAACATGTTTAAATTGCAATATATTTAAATTGCAAAATTCGAGGGGCCATCCACAAAAAAATTGTGTCCAAATAGAAATCAATAAAAGTGTGAATAAAGAATACTTGATGTATTGTAAGAGATAAATAATGGATTTCGGTAGATCGGCGGAAAAGGGGGAGAAAAGAAGATGCAGCGGTGGATTTAGCTATTTTCTTATGCAGTAATCTAAAGAAAAAAAAAACATCAAATCCCTTTGTTCAGTGGACGCTCTAATACGTGACTTGCATGAAGCACAACAAATTTTACTAAGCCGTGTACCGTTATTTCACCGTCTATAAAAGTGAGAAATTCCAAAATATAGGATGCATTTCATGTTTGTGGAGAACCCTTAAGTTTTTGGATTAGAAGGGAGAAAATGTATAGAAATTCCAATAGGAATGGCGAACCGATGGCACGCGATAAAATATTTTCGGCATTGCCGGCGTTGCTTGGGTTTATAAAACAAAACAGAATGAAATTACACAAAACACACGAATTTATAGAAGCTTGACTTATCTTTTCTTTCTCTTTTTTTTTATTTTCCTGAAATTGAAAAAAAACTGGAATGCAATTAATTGGATCCCGATCCATTTCAATATGGGTTCAATAATATTTCAATATTACTAGTAGGCTCCGCCTGCTAAGAACCGTAACCCAAACGAAATATATCGGTGGATTTGACCTTGTGATTTAAAGCAATATTGAACTTTACCTGAGATGTCCTTCCGCATTGCTGAAAATGATACGAACACCATTGCGCTATTATATTTCCTATTGTATCAAACAAAATTTCAGCTATTAAGTACAAACTTTTTTAGTTGTGATCTTTTTAAGTAGGATTTGGTAAAGAACGATAGAATGATATGAAATATACTAAAACCATCCCTGAAAAATTATGCAACTAACCACGAAAGTCTCATCAAAATCCGTCAGTAGAACGTTTTTAAAAGTTGATCTTTCATAATTGGGTTCACATGATTATTCTGTAACTAAGCAACATAGAATAATATGTAATATACTAAAACCTTCCCCGAAAAAAATTTCTAACAGTGTAAGTCCCATAAGAGTCTATTCATCAGAACTCAAATTATAAACAGCCGAAACGAAATTCCCATTTGTATTTTATAGTATGTACAGTAGGAGAGAAGATTTGTAGAATATTAGATAGAAGAATATCAGGCAATCATCAATAGGTAAAAATGTCAATATTGAAATTATAACGACTTGGTGTGAAATTTACAGTTTTGAAAATTTCCTTTCTACCAATTTACTCGAGTCGTTATTTTCGAAAATGAATGATAGGAAAATCTTAAACAAAAAACCACTTGTCTGATAACTTCAATTCAGCTTGCACCCCGTTCAAAGTGAATAGATATGAATGCCATATTAATTATTTAACATCCGTGATGTAATAATAGAAATCGCATTTATTGTTTTATTAGTTTCTAAAATATTTTACTATAATTATTTCATGTTACCTCAATAAACAAAATTTCAAGAAATTTTGATTCAATAATTTTGATCCACTGAATTATTTTTTCTTTTTTAGCACGCCAGGGTCACATAAAATCTTTTTTGAAAACGTTTCAGATGTAACAAAGGTTTGCCGTCCCTGAAATAGAATTTTTATGTGGGGCTGACTATGAAGAAGAATTTAGGATTGCCGGATTCGAACATTAGTTATCCGTGAAATGTTCGGTTTCGACAGTTCAACTAAAAACGGAGTTCGTAGAATTTTGTACTTCATTTATTTTATAAAATTAACATTGCGGCCGATAGATGACGATTCGCAAGAAATACGAAGAAACATTTCCAAATCAAAACGAAAGAATTAAAAAATAACCCCTACCCGTACTGTCATTGTTTTTAGGTAGATTTCGTATGAAATACTACCTATTGGGATCGTTCCTATGTTGGAATTTCTGAAAAATTTTTGCAGATCTACACCGATCATGACCCCTAGAGCCCAAAACCACCCTCAGTAAAAAACTTTATATATATATATATATATGTAGAAGTTATTGTTTGTAAAATGTTAATATATAGATGATTTGAATAAGTAGACGTTTGAATCACAACACTTACACTTTAATACAATTCTATAAGGGTAACTTTACATCACTTCGTTGATACTTTTCGAAATACAGCACCTTTCTTACTTAAAACTTACAACATATTTCTTACGAATAATTTGATTAGGCTTAACAATACCTTCCTTGGCATCTCATAAGCCGCTGCTTCATGCACAACATTATTTTTTAGACTGACTCTTTTCTAATTTTTGAATATGTCCAAACCTTGATCTCGTGATCGTGAATTTTTATAACTCGTGCTTTCATATCATGGATAATAAAAATATCAAAGTGTCAGTTAATTTGCTGATCATACAGGTCATAAAGAAAATAAAGTATTCAAATCCTACAAATCGGTCATCCTGACATGATGGCGTCCCGACATCATCATCTTGGCTTATTATTATTTTTTTTTTTTATGTTTAAACAGCTACACTCTTGAGACTTTTATACATTTTTCTTTCACATAAAATTTTGATTATAGGTTCAATACACATACACGTATATTTAATCTATCCGACTCGTCCAGGAGTTTAACCCATAGACCACGGCTTCATGTATTCGGCCCCGGTTGACGTCTTCCCTGGACCTTCATGATCTCCTACTTTCTTTACTTCATACCGATCATGATTCTTGGTTGCAGTTATCTCATATGGCCCCAAATATTTTTCTTTAAGTTTGATAGTATTGCCAAATTGCGTCCTCTTTATGGCGACGATATCTCCTATTTTATATTTTCGTGGCTGTTTTCTTTTCTTATCAAACTGCACCTTGTTTTCTTCTTGTATTTTGAGTATATTTTTCTTTGCTTCTTCTCTCATGTCTTCGCGTTCTTCCATCATACACTCGGTAAATTCTTCTTCCAAAATTTTCTTGATGTTCTGCATGTCACTGTCCTTCATTTTAACTCCTGTCATTAATTCACTTGGTGCTTCGTGTTACTGTGCTATTGATAATTCTTTGTAATTTTGGTACATACTTATACCACTTGGATTCATCATTATATGTTTCAGGTTGAACTAAAGTTTTGCCTGTAGATCTTCTTGCGTTATTATTTTTCTTTTCTTTAACATTTTTTGTATTATTTCCAATAGGATTATCTTTTATTTTCTGATCATAATTGTTTTTGGACTTTTTCTTTCTAACCGTTTTTCTCTTAGGTCTTTTTCTACTCTTTTTGTGTTTATTTTCTGTTTCCTTCTCAGTGTCTTTACTTTCGGCTCTCTTCTGTCTAGTGATGATGAATTTCTTATCGGTTTCTTTTTCCTTACTCGGGATCACAGGAGCCGTAAAATCTGGGGTGCTCCATTTGATAATGTCATTATCTAAATACTGTCGTACTCGTTTATTGATGATTTCCTTCTCAACTGAAGGGAATCTCTTTGGACGTTCGCAGATAGGTTTTCTATCTTCCGGTAGTATTTTTGTGTTTAATTCATTATCTTTTGTTTTGTTCGTTTTGCAGGATTTTATTAATCCTCGTATTTCTTCTCTGTTAGCTAAATTTGTAATATGAGTCAAATCCATTACGCCATTTTCGCATTCGATATTAACCATATCTTCCCAACCTCGATTATCGTTGCTTATATTTGGTGTGGCTACTCCATCTGTTTTGGAAGGGACTTTATTAATTTTAATGTAACCTACTCGTACTTTATTTTCGTTTATTATTCTAACGACATCTTCCTCTACTTTTAACGCCAGGCCTTCGATTGCTTTTCTACCTATTATTAAATCAAAGTTAGTTTCTTGTACCACATAAAATTTGTCTTGTATTTCTATGCCATCTACATAAACTTTATGCAAGAAATACCCCAATGGTTTAATTTCTTTTCCACCTATGCCCGATATAGTTATATTGTCGCTGGTTAACTTTGGCGCGTTTATTGCCGTATGATATCTTGAATTGGCGATTGAAATATCACTCCCTGTATCGATTATTATGTTTGTTTTTATTCCTTGAATATTCAGGATTCTTCCTTTCTTTCCATTTAACGTGCCCGTATTAACTACTTTTCTATGCGTGTTTTGGTGGCTCCAATCTTGGTATTTCGTTTCTCGCCAATTTTGATTACGTTGCGAGTTATAATTTGAATAATTTTGTTGTGTTTTACTTCCCATGGTACAATTCTTACTCACGTGATCAGGTCTGCCACAATTATAACATATTATATGTGCCTCGTTTCTTCCATGGTTCGCATTGTGCCTATTGTCAACTTGGCGCCTTTTCGAATTGGCGTAGTCAGCCACTCTCGATCGTTTATCCTCAAAACTCCCACTTGTATTCCTTATAGCTTGTTTATTGCAAACCCTTCGTGCCGTTTCGTAAGTATCTAATTTGTTTACTAATTCGTCTATCTTTTTTATTATTAACAATTCCTCTGCAAAATGTGTCTTTGTTTCCGCAGGTAAATTATGCCTAATTTGATTAACTACAATTAATTCCGATAATTCCTCAAAGCTATCTATTTCAAGGCCGTCGATCCATTGTTTAAAATATACCTTTATCTCATAAGCGAAATCGCGCCAATTAGCCGATGGCTCTTTTTTGAGGGAGAAAAATTTCAGCCTAAACTCTTCTGGCGATAGTTTGTACCGTTTTAAAATAATACTTTTTATATAGTCATAATCTTGCATTTCGGGTTCACTCTCCCTGGTTATTATATTAATCACATCTAATGGCATTAGGTTAATTAAATAGTTGACCCATTCTTTTTTATCAATGCCCGTTTGCGCCATTTGCCTTTCATACATAGCCAAGTATAAACTAATATAATTTGTACTATCGTATTTTGTTAATAATCTAAGCAATTCATATTGCTTACCTGGATTTGTCCTTGTGTCCACATCGATGTGCTGTCTTGAATTTTCTTGTAGTTGTATTTTCTTAATCTCAAATTCTCTTTCGCGATCTTTTTCTTCCAATTCTATTCTTCATTTTCTCTCTTCCATTTCCATTTTCAGTTTCTTTTCTTCAAGTTCCGATTGCGCTTTTAGTTTCTTTTCTTCAGTCTCTGCTCTTAATTTCTTTTCTTCAAGTTCCGATTCCGCTTGCGCTTTTCTAGCTGCCACAATTACTTCTAGGCAGTCCTTTATAAAATCCTCATCGTAATCTTCCCAGTTTTTAATTAGCTTTATTAGGACATGGATTGTCGGTTTTTCTGGTGGTTGAATTCCGCATTCCTCACAGAGATCTATTAGATCAATTCTTTTAGCTTTATTTAAGGATCCCATGTTTTCGATTAATATTTGACTAACTATTCCACTACTAGTTGCTTAATATCCCGACATCGAGCCCCCAAATTTGTAGAAGTTATTGTTTGTAAAATGCTAATATATAGAGGATTTGAATAAGTAGACGTTTGAATCACAACACTTACACTTTAATACGATTCTATAAGGATAACTTTACATCACTTCGTTGATACTTTTCTAAATACAGCACCTTTCTTACTTAAAACTTACAACATATTTCTTACGAATAATTTGATTAGGCATAACAATACCTTCCTTGGCATCTCATAAGCCGCTGCTTCATGCACAACATTATTTTTTAGACTGACTCTTTTCTCATTTTTGAATATGTCCAAACCTTGATCTCGTGATCGTGAATTTTTATAACTCGTGCTTTCAAATCATGGATAATAAAAATATCAAAGCGTCAGTTAATTTTCTGATCATACAGGTCATAAAGAAAATAAAGTATGTTTAAATTCAAATCCTACACACATATATATATATATATGTGTATGTATGTATCTATCTATATATATCACTTTCTTCTGGACACGATAACTTTCACAATTCTGCACCAATCTCTTCCAAACTGATACATAAAATCAAGGGGCATAAAATCTCGGTCATGTTCGTTAATGGGCAAAATCGGACCAAGGGGATGGAAATAGGGAGGGATTTTGTGAAAACCGAAAAAACCCCATAACTTCTTTAATTTTGCACATATCGAATCAGTTTAAAGTTTTTATTACTTCTAAAAATAGGACCAAAAATTTATATATCACAGATTTTTGATAAAGTTAAAAATGGGCTCAAAGGGCGCAAAAAATAGGGTTTTTGGGAGAAAAAAATTCATAACTTCGTCAATTCTCAAGATATCAAATCCAATTAATTTTATCATGAATCTCCTTAACATTGTCTACAACTTTTATATTCACAAGTTTTTGATAGGACCAATTCGTACCGCAAAAAAAATTAAAAACGAAAACAAAAAGGGCGTTTGAAGAAGAAAAAAATCCATAACTCTGTCAATTCAAAAGATATAAAATCCCCATGAATTTATCATATATTTTCTTAATATTGTCTACAACATCTATATAGACAAGTTTTGGATAGGACCAATTCTTACAGCAAAAACAAATTAAAAATACATAGCGGTTGAAGAAAAAAATCATCTTAGTAAGGGTGTATTCAAATCCAAACTGCTTATTTTCTGACTCATTTTACAACTCATTTTTGCTCTCAAAGGCTTCCAATTGGTACCTTTTCTTACTCAGAAACTATATAATGTACCGTAATGGTCAATTTTTTGATAGAGGCAGAATATATTTTAAAACATGCTGTCAAAGTGGGCCTCTTAAACCGAATTTCCCGAAGCGGATTGTGTTGGAAAAATCATCGTATTAAGGGAGTATTCAAATCCAAACTGCTTATTTTCTGACTCATTTTTAAATTCATTTTTGCTCTCAAACGCATCCAATTGGTAGATTCTCTTATTCAGAAACTATATAATGTATCGCAATGATCGATTTTTTGACAGAGGCAGAATATATTTCAAAAAATGATGTCAAAGTGGGCATTTTGAATGGAATTTCCCGAAGCGATTGTGTTAGAAACAAAAAATATTGTCTTACTGAGAAAATAATTGTTTATATATCAAGTTTTAATTAATTGAACGAAAATAAAAAAACACAGGTCGCTTATAAATCTCTTCAAAAATCACGTCAACAAGTTTCATGTTTTTCATATTAAAAATGAATCTGGAGTTATGCCAGAAAAATTCGAGTTGTTGAGCATGGAAAAGTATTTTTTTGAATACCGCCCTAACATGATTCTGATAAAACCAGTTATTATATAAAAAGGAAATAAAAACTCGTCAAAAGCGACCAGATAAAATTGTTAAAGTGGGTTTATCTCTAATCATGATTTGGTTTTTGTTTGTGAAATTAGTATACTTAACTTCGAAATCTGCCTCCGCCTGTAGGGCGGGCCGGCAGGGATTTTTTACAATCTATCACCCACTCTCTAAACATCAATTGTAAAAAAATATTTTCATTCATTCCGTTTATTACTTACTACAATTTACGTCACCACTGACGTACTTATTAAAATGAACTCCCTTAAAAGCTGAGACCTGTGATGCAAAGCCTACCCCCCCCCCCTTATTTTTTTTCACGCGGGGCGGTTACCATTACCGGTGGGCTTGCGCAGATACCCTGCTAAGAGGGGGCGGTGATTGTTTTATAAAGATGACAAAAAGTTAGGAGCGAAAATCACCTGGGCAATGACATCGGCGTCCCTGGATCACACGCTCCACAGGTAAAAGCATGTTTTTTCAAAAATATAGATATAAATTTGCATTTATAATTATTGTATTTATTTTTGTATTTATAAATGAATTATTAATAATCTAAAAGAGGACTTCATAATGAACCTATTTATCATGAATTAAAGTCGTTAAGTGTTTTACAAGTCTTTTGCATTTATTATGGAAATTGGATGCAACATTCAATTAAAGGGATATACAGTCAAATCATTAAAAAATTCGTATTTTTTTTCTTTTTTTAAATAAAAGTACATATAAAAAGTAATCTTTTAAAGAAAATCGCGCGAAAAAATTCCAATAATTACGCTACTTATGACTAAAAACGTGCCAGATGTTCTCAATGTAAGCAGTGAATCAAAGGATATTTTAAAGTGGTTTATCTCAAAATGTTGAAAAACGCGCTTCTCTTTTTTTTTTTTTTTTTTTTTTTTTTCAAATTGCGGGCAAGATTTCTCCTGGACTTCTTAATATTTTTATATGAAATCGTCACAGGTTTTACAGATTATATCTTAAATCCGTACCTAAATTAGTTTATTATTCCAGCCACAAAAAAGAAAAAAAGTGTGCACAAACTTAAAAAAATATCCACTACTTTAAACTTTATTTTAAAAATAGGAACTTTGCTAAAATATACGCACATTTAGGTTCACTTTCAAGATATAGATATACAATCTATAAATCGGAGAAGACTGCATGCACAAACATATTAAGTAAGTTCGATAGAAGTCTTACACCCAATTTGGAAAAAGCACGTTTTTAACATTTTTAGATAAACCACTTTAAAATACCTTTTAATAATTGATTACATTAAGAACACCTAACATATTTTTAGCCCTAATTAATGTATTTATAGGAAATTTTTTATGCGGTTTGTTTTTAAATGCTCGGAAAATATTGCACTTTCATATATACTTTTCTTTTCTTTTTTTTTTTTTTTTTTTTTTTTTTTTTTAATAATAGAACTTTTAGAAGATTTAATAGTTGTATGCCCCCTTAAGGGAAACTATCTTGAAGAAAGCTGCACAGGATCTATTTATCATGAGTTTTAGTCATTAAATATTTTTGATAACTAGTCTATAGCAAGTTTTTTGAAAATTAGATGCAAGATTTAATTAGGGGAAACAGTCTTGAAGCAGACTTCAGAATGAAAACATTTATCATGAATTATACTCATTAAGGGGATTCAGTACCTTTTAGTGAATTTTTTTTCTGATGTTCATTTATTAATTATGTGCACATATCATTATACGTAATACTTAGAAAAACTGATTTTCACAAGAAACAATGGTCATTTTGTAGGTAAAAAGTGTGGGTAAAAAATTAAGAATTTAAAAATTTTTAAAATAAAATTTAAAGAATTTTAAAGTTTGTTTGATACAGTACTGTGTTTAAAACACTAAAACTTCTACAAATAATTGTCAAACCATTTTATTATTATTTTGTATCCTCAATATAATGGAATAAAATCAGGGATCGATTTTGCAATTAATGAATTAGTTTGTCAGAAAAAAAATGTACAAACATAGGCAAAAACGCAGCAATAAACATGATTTCATCAACGTTTTGACTTTGATTTTTAGGTAGATTTCGTATGAAATACTACCTATTGGGATCGTTCCTATGTTGGAATTTCTGAAAAATTTTTGCAGATCTGCACCGATCATGACTCCTAGAACCCAAAACCATCCTCAGTAAAAAACTTTATATCTATCTATCTATCTATCTATCTATCTATATATATATATCACTTTCTTCTGGACACGATAACTTTCGTAATTCTGCACCAATCTCTTCCAAACTGATACATAAAATCAATGGGCATAAAATCTCGGTCAAGTTCGTTAATGGGCAAAATCGGACCAAGGGGAGGGAAATAGGGAGGGGTTTTGTGAAAACAGAAAACTCCCCATAACTTCTTAATTTTTGTACATATCAAATCAGTTTAAAGTTTTTATTACTTCTAAAAATAGGGCCAAAAATTTATGTATCACAGATTTTTGATAAAGTTAAAAATGGGCTCAAGGGACGCAAAAAATAGGGTTTTTGGGAGAAAAAAATTCATAACTTCGTCAATTCTCAAGATATCAAATTCAATTAATTTTATTATAAATCTCCTTAACATTATCTAAAACTTTTATATTCACACGTTTTTGATAGGAGCAATTCGTACCGCAAAAAAAAAATTAAAAACGAAAACAAAAAGGGCGTTTGAAGAAGAAAAAAATCCATAACTTCGTCAATTCTCAAGATATCAAATCCAATTAATTTTATCATGAATCTCCTTAACATTATCTACAACTTTTATATTCACAAGTTTTTGATAGGACCTATTCGTACCGCAAAAAAAAAATAAATAAAAACGAAAACAAAAAGGCGGTTTGAAGAAGAAAAAAATCCATAACTCCGTCAATTCAAAAGATATAAAATCCCCACGAATTTATCATATATCTTCTTAACATTGTCTTCAACATCTATATAGACAAGTTTTGGATAGGACCAATTCTTAGAGCTAAAACAAATTAAAAATACATACCGGTTGAAGTAAAAAATGATCTTAGTAAGTGTGTATTCAAATCCAAACTGCTTATTTTCTGACTCATTTTACAATTAATTTTTGCTCTCAAAGGCTTCCAATTGGTACGTTTTCTTACTCATAAACTATATAATGTACCGTAATGGTCGATTTTCTGATAGGGGCAGAATATATTTTTTTAAATGCTGTTAAAAAGGGCATTTTGAACCGAATTTACCGAAGCGGATTGTGTTGGAAAAATCATTGTATATTAAGGATGCGCTTAAATCCAAACTGCTTATTTTCTGACTGGTTTTTAAATTCATTTTTGCTCTCAAACGCATTTAATTGGTAGATTCGCTTATTCAGAAACTATATAATGTACCGTAATAATCGATTTTTAGATAGAGGCAGAATATATTTCAAAAAATGATGTCAAAGTGGGCATTTTGAACGGAATTTCCCGAAGCGATTGTGTTAGAAACGAAAAATATTGTCCTTCTGAGAAAATAATTGTTTATATATCAAGTTTTAATTAATTGAACAAAAAATAAAAACACAGATCGCTTATAAATCTCTTCAAAAATCACGTTAGCAAGTTTCATATTTTTTTTAAATTAAAAATGAATCTGGAATTATGCCAGAAAATTTCGAGTTGTTGAGCATGGAAAAGTATTTTTTTGAATACCGCCCTAACATGATTCTGATAAAACCAGCTATTATATGAAAATGAAATAAAAACTCGTCAAGAGCGGCCAGATAAAATTGTTAAAGTGGATTTATCTATAATCATGATTTAGTTTTTGTTTGTGAAATTAGTATATTTGACTTCGAAATCTACCTCTGCCTGTAGGCCGGGCCGGCAGGGATTTTTTTTTATTGTATTGTAAAATCCATACCTAATTTTATTAAGAGGATACTATATTGCGGATACAAAAAAATAATGGAGGGATTTGATAAATATTTGAAGAAGTTCTAGTGTTAACACAGAAATGTATGAAAAAAGAACAAAATTTTAAATTCTTTAATTAAAAAAAGAAAAAAAATTCTCAATTTTTATCCACAAAATGATTTTTGTCCTTGTCAAAATCAGTTTTCTGAGTATTACCTATAATAATATGTGTATATAATAAGTGAATGTACATCAGAAAAAGAAAAAAAATTCTTCAAAGTTCTTCAAAGGTTAACCGAGTCCCCTTAATGATTATGCGTAACTGATCTTATTTATTGCATTTGTTATGAAAATTGGGTGCAAGATTCAATTAAGGAAAACAGTCTTGAAGAAGTATATAAATTTAAAAAGCAACGTTAAAAACGCCAGAATAAGCAAAAATTCCGCAGACTAGTTTCGGTAGCGTTTAGCGTACCGTCCTCAGTGCAAAGAATAAAGGAAACTTGCTCATTTATATAGAGGAGAAGCGGATTCAACTGAGAAGTTCATTAACAAATGAGGAAACAGGAAAATCTGGGTACCAGCTAATGGGAGAATAGTAAAGGTAATGCCACCAAAAATGTGAAAAAAAAATGGTAGTGATTAAGCAAAAGAGGATTTTATGAAATATTTCCAGCAATCTGATAAAGGGGGAATAGCAAATTCACTATTAACAATATTGTCATAATTTTTGTAGGTATGAAATGCTTCAAGAAAGTTAAGTTCATGTACAGAAGTGGGTTTAGAGATGATTTTGGCTGAATTAAAATCAAAAGAGTGATTCATCTCCCAGCAATGTTTAGCAATTGAAGATTTATTGGTTTCCTGTTTTTGAATATATTGTTGGTGTTCTTTAATACGAAATTTTAAACCCCGTTTGGTCTGTCCAATGTCGGAAAGACCGCACTGGCAATTAATACTATAGATACCCCATGAGTTGTATAACTTAATAGGATCTTTGAGTTCCGAGAGGATAAGCTCATTCGTAGGGGTAAAAATTATTCTGAAGTCAATGCTATCTAAGAATTTTGGCAATAGGAAAGCTGGATTTAGGAAAGAAAAGTAACACAATGCTGCTTCTGGAGAGAGAAGAGGACTGAGTTGAGTTAGTGGGACGTGGTTGCTGTAGTTTACGTAAAGCAGTATCGATAATAGAAGGGCTGTAACCTCTGTCAATCGCAATGGCTCTAAAATATTTAATTTCACTATCAAGTGAGTGAGAATCAGAACAAAGATGAATGGCACGATTTATGAAAGTAAAAATGGCTGCCATTTTGTGGCTGGAGGGTGACAAGAGCGAGCATGGGAGGGGGGGGGGGTAGACAAATTGCAAAACTTTTTCGATAGACCGATATAGAGAAACCGTCCACAGTACGTGTGACAAGGGTATCCAAAACTGAAGAGAACCGTTATTTTTACCGACTTCAAAAAGGAGGAGGTTATCAATTCGACGCGTATGTATGTTTTTTTTTTTTTATGTATGTTCACCGATTGCTCCGGAACTTTTTGTCCGATTTATGTGATTTTTGTTTTAATTGAAAGAGGATACTCTCGAATTGGTACCACTTCCGTTTCATCGAAATTGGTTGAGTAGTTTTTTAGTAATTCAACAAAAACCAATAAAATTGTTACGTAATGACTAACTTTATCTTTCATCCATGTATCAGTCACCTGCATAATTATTTAACCGGTTGTAATTGCATTGTTTCAATATCTGGCAACAGTTAGTTTTGTTTTGTTCTAGAGAAAAGTTTATCAAAATAAAGTAATGTTAAATATATGGCTCTTCTGTCATTGAATTTAAGTTAGAAATATATTCGCTTTAACAGTAAGAAATGATATTGGGGGCAGTTTTAATAACTTATAGATATTTTAATACTTAACTTTTAGGGATTCATTTAGTTAAGAGATTTATTTATATTGGAATCCAACAAAAATGAAGGATTTCACCCAAATTATCTTTCATTGTTGTAACCGGTTTCTCAATCATAAGAATAAAACTAGGTATTCATATACGTTAGCGCTAAGTTGTCGCAAAACTTTGCATAGTTGCGTGAATTATCGCCAAATTTTGTGACCAAAATAAGTCGCCATAAATAAAGCCAACTTGGCTGTAACTGACTAATTTGGCGATATTCCAATTCAAATTCTGTAATGGATCTTCCCCAATCTGTTTCTTCGCATTTTCTAATCGACATTCATATTTAAAATTCTCAATTGGCTATCGCATTCAGAATAGTAATTTAATATACATTTATTAAAAATACACCATTATTTCAAATGCTAAATAATACAGAAGCAAACTAAATACAAAACAATAATTTAGTATACAATAGTTTAGTTTAATTAAACACATAACATCAGACTGGCGGCACATAATATATATATAATATATATAATATTTGTACTTCTTAGTTATCCTGTCGACCAAATTACTGTCGCCATATTGTAAGATTAAATGCCAATAATGGTTTGCCATTAATTAATTAATTGTAAGATTAAATGCCAATAATGGCCAATAAAACCATTAATTCGACGTTTTATTTGTATTTTATTAATGTTTTACTAATCTATTTATTCTTTAGTTATTTAAAATAAAATTACGTCAATTTGTATAATTTGGCGAGTGGTTTGGCGATTTATATAATTTGGCGAAATTGGTCGGCGGGATAATTAAGAAGTACCATAATATTATATACATACCTATATTATATTATATTAAACAGTTATATGTATGAATGCTTTTTGATTGCCTTTAATATTTCCACAAGATAACATTAATGATAACTTTCCTGTATAGGGGCCTTGGAGAGAAAATGAAAATTTCACGCATATTTGCTGACAACCTATTAACTGTCTCGGTACTACTTAGTTATCCCGTCGACCAATTTCGCCAGATTATATAAATCGCCAAACCACTTGCCAAATTATACAAATTGACAATTTTTATTTTAAATAACGAAAGAACAAATAAATTAGTATAACATTAATCGAAATACAAATAAAACGTCGAAATAAAAATCACTTGATGACGTAAACACACGTATCTTGCTTAAAGTCAAGTGAATATGACATTTACGATCAACCATTATTGGCATTTAATCTTATAGTTTGGCGATAGACTTTTGGTCGACGGGATAACTAAGTAGTACCACTGTCTCATATACACAAGCAAGTTTTTCAATATTTATAAATTTATTTATTGTAAACAACCATTTGTCTACCTTTATATATGCAAAGAGAAGTTGAGCCAAGATCCCTATGCTGTTAAAGTACAAGATAAACAACATAGAAAGAAATAAAAGGAGTTACTCTAATTAGTATTACAGGCGGCATTGTTATGCTGCGGTGTATTTACATAGCACAGAACTTAAGCATCAGTAGGCATAAGCATAATGGCGAAAGCAAATCAGTGAGTTACGCAGTCATGAAAACATTTGAATTGTATGAAGAAATGAGAGCAAGTAAATATGAATTAGATTGCCCGATAAAAGCAAATGTGTACGATACTAACAGCAAACATGGTTTAAAGGAAATGCGAATATCATAAGTTGCTTCCGAAAGTTCTATATGTTCTATATGTTTTGCAGCACTATACTCACTAAAATACGTCAGTTACTAAGCAGACCAATGACACGTTAAACAAGGCTGTTAAATGAGCATGACGATGAATTTCTAATCTTCCGTAATCGAGCCCACAGTTAAAGCTAGCGTGAAACAAAAAATATATCAGCAGCAATTGGTTTAATGTAAATGTGGGTATCATAAAATATTTAATTCGCAAAACGCTTAAATGCACCAAATCATATTAGCTCGGAAACAACAATTGGCAGTGGACGCAATAACGGTAGATTACTTAATAGTTTTAAAATCTCCACTGCCCAGTGTATTGCAAATGATGATGCAATAAGAAGCATAAATGCCTAAGTGAGTTAAGCTGATTTTGTCAAGAAAGATTACAAACAAAAATAAACAAAATGCCGTCATGATGCAATGAGTTCTCAATTTCTCTATCAGAATCTTTAGATTTGGTGAAAGATTAAGCAAATAATTTAAATTATGAATAAAAGTACCATGCTGAAATGCTTATCATGCATTTAAGCACATTGGCATTACGTATACATTACATATTGGCACTTGCATAATATCTCTATATAAGAAAACATTAATGCCATCCAAAAATAAATTGTTTTTAATTCTTGAAACCTCAAATGAATTATATATAAATTCTCTTTTGACACCATAGAAATTTCATCAATGACCAGCCATTTGAGGGAACGCTATTTAAGACTTTCCCCCTGTAGTCTTTTCACGATCATTTTTTGATAAATTATTCGGTTGTCATGTACCCTAATGGCTCCTGGTGCATGTAAACTCCGTCGATAGATGCGAAGACCTCGAATTTACCTATAAATTATACCTCTCAGGTGCCTTGCCAATATGAATGTCTCGTCATCTGATTAAGCTTCTAAATTACGAGATCAACATGAGTAGCAATGCGCAGGTGCTAAACAACAAGATATAAATGTTAAGTAACTGGCATAAAAATGTTCATAATTAAGAAACAGGCACTGCCGATAGTAAAACGATCTAGGCGTTCATCAGGTTTATTGCCGCTACGTGGCGATTAGGTAGTCTCCTACGCCGATGCCAGGTATCAAACCCGTTCATCTAGGGCAACCCGGAAGATAAGGGCCTGGTCATCGGTTAGAAAGTATGAAAAATAAGTCACTAGGGTCTCTCTTCTCTATTTTATAGAGCACTTTTAGTAAGCCGAAGAACTTTTTATTGTCAGTTTCCAAAGTTCGATATTTTTTCATGCCAGCCTCTTGTCGTTCTACCCATGTCCAAATAGAGAAACAAAAATATTTAATTAAAAAATAAAGCTATTAAATCTGAAGAGAATAAATGTAATATATATGTAAAGAATTTTCATAAAAAACCTGTGTTATTAATGTACACACAAATCTGGACAAAAGTATTTACTTATCAAAATAACATCTTTAAAAGTTTCTTTAAAAGTCCGTAATTTCCTCCAAAAGAATCATGCAAAAATTGTAACTCAAAAAAAAAAAAAAAAACTAAAAAGTGAAAAATAAACTTTTTTACCAAAAATAAAACCGACTTCAAAAACTACTACAAAGTAAAAAATAATTTTTTTACATAATAGTTAATAAGAAATTAAATTAAGAGCATTGTATTTACCATGCGTATTATTATATTTATGTACATTAATTTGATTTTTTGGAGTCGGTGCCAGCCAAGCCAAGTTCAAAATTAAAATTGTTTATCTAATACAAATCGTAATAAGATTCAGCAAAACCGTTTAGGAAAAAAATTCCATTCTCAATCAACTCTGACACCATCCTGCATTTGAAAATCTGTGTTTGGCTACGATTTTTTTTACATAATAGCCTGTATAAACGCATTAATTTTACAATAATCCTTAATTTAGCACACATAATTACAACTAATCTCACTTGAAAATACACGTTTATAAAATCAGATGAAATGTTTCAAAAATGGTAAAATTAAAATTTTTTAACTAAATAACAAATCGTAAAAAACTCGTAGATATTTGGATGTGTCTGTTGGATGATTATACTTAACTTCGTTTGGCTGGCACCGACTCCAAAAAATGAAATTAATGTACATAAATATAATAATTACGCATGGTAAATAGAATGCTCTTAATTTAATTTCTTATTAACTATTATGTAAAAAAATTATTTTTTACTTTGTAGTAGTTTTTGAAGTCGGTTTTATTTTTGGTAAAAAAGTTTATCGGTTTCATAAGTTCATTTTTGATGGCATTACCTTTACTATTCTCCCACTGGCTGGTACCCAGGTTTTCCTGTTTCCCCATTGGTTAATGAACTTCTCAGTTGAATCCGCTTCTCCTCTATATAAATAAGGAAGTTTCTTTTATTCTTTCCACTGAGGACGGTACGCTAAATGCTACCGAAAATAGTCTGCGGAATCTTTGCTTGTTCTGGCGTTTTTAACATTGCTTTTTAAATTTATATCATTCTGCGCCAAGTAGCATCTTAATAAATAGTCTTGAAGAAAACTTCAGAATAAAAACATATTTAGGTACTTTTCGGTTAGCCGGGCGCCGGTGTTATATGTACATATATACATAAACATATAAACATACAAACACATAAATATGTATATATAAATATATATTTGTGCATATATACTCATATATGTATATATATATACAGTGTGTGTGTGTATATATATAACACTGGCGCCCGGCTAACCGAAAAGTACCCATATTTATCATGAATTATAGTCATTAAGGGGACTCGGTGCCCTTTGAAGAATTTTTTTTCTGATGTACATTTACTTATTACATGCACACATTATTATAGGTAATACTTAGAAAAACTGATTTTCACAAGAAACAAGAATCCTTTTGTGGGTAAAAATTGAGAATTTTAATTTTTTTAAATAATTTTAAAGTTTTTTTGATACATTACTGTTTTTAAAACACTAAAACTTCTACAAATAATTGTCAAACCATTCCATCATTATTTTGTATCTTCAATATATTGTACTTAATAAAATCAGGGATTGATTTTGCAATTAATGAATTAGTTTGTGAGGGAAAAAAAATGTACAAAAATAGGCAAAAACGCAGCAATAAACAGGATTTCATCAATGTTTTGATTTTGATTTTTTTTTTTTTTTATTGTATTGTAAAATCCATGCCTAATTTTATTAAGAGGATACTATATTGCGGATACAAAAAAATAATGGAGGGATTTGACAAGTATTTGAAGAAGTTCTAGTGTTAACACAGAAATGTATTAAAAAAAAAACAAAATTTAAAATTCTTTAATTAAAAAATATTAAATTCTCAATTTTTACCCACAAAATGTTTTTTTTTCCTTGTCAAAATAAGTTTTTCTAAGTATTACCTATAATAATATGTGTATATAATAAGTGAATGTACATCAGAAAAAGAAAAAAAATTCTTCAAAGTTCTTCAAAGGTTAACCGAGTCCCCTTAATGATTATGCGTAACTGATCTTATTTATTGCATTTGTTATGAAAATTGGGTGCAAGATTCAATTAAGGGAAACAGTCTTGAAGAAGAGTCCAGAATGAAAGCATTAATCATGAATTATAGTCATTAAGTATTTTGCATAACTAATCTATTAATAGTATTTATTATGAAAATTGGGTGCAAGATTTAATTCAGGGAAACAGTCTTGAAGAAGACTTCAGAATGAAAATATTTAGCATGAATTATAGTCATTAAATATTTCACATAATTAATCTACTGCATTTGTTATGAAAAATTGATACAAGATTCAATTAAAAGAAACAGTCTTGAAGAAGACTTCAGAAGGAAAATATTTATCATGAATTATAGTCATTAAGTATTTTGCATAATTAATCTATTAACAGTATTTGTTATGAAAATTGGGTGCAAGATTCAATTAAGGGAAACAGTCTTGAAGCAGACTTCAGAATGAAAACATGTTTATCATGAATTATAGTCATTAAATATTTTACATAATTAATCTATTGCATTTGTTATGAAAATTGGGTACAAGATTCAATTAAAAGAGACAGTCTTGAAGAAGACTTCAGAAGGAAAACATTTATCATGAATTATAATCATTAAGAATTTTGCATAACTGATCTTATTTATTGTATTTGTTATGAGAATTGCGTGCAAGATTGAATTAAGGGGGAAAGTCTTGAAGAAAACTTCAGAATGAAAACATTTAATCATTAACTATGGTCATTAAATATTTTATATAATTGATCTATTGTATTTGTTATGAAAATTGGATGCAAGATTCAATTAAGGGGCAATTTTGTATTTTTAAAACTACCAAAAAATCATTTTTTTAATTTTCCACGCATTAAAATTAGTTAATTTATAATATTGTGAGAATTCGACGATATCTCACATTGAAACTCTCAATTTACAAGGTAGAAGCCAGTATAGGGAAACTAATGTATTTTCACCTAGCCTCCAAATTTCTCTAGAGATGAAACAAATACTTCAATTTCAATCAATCTTCGCAGAGGACACTAGGGTGAAAGGAACTCTTTTATCTAGCGAGAGAAATATTCTTTTGATGTTCACGAGGGTCTCGTTCCTGTGGGAAAGTAGAAAGTGAAACCAGATATTAAACCGGACGCTAAGGTTCCTGACTGCAGCCTATAGAGAAAGGTCTGGTCTATGACATCATGGGCCACGGATGGTGAGTGGCTAATGGGAGTGGCTTTGGTCCTAGACGGAAAAACGAAACTGATAAAAGAGGATGCAAGAGCATTCTCGAGAGCTTAATTTTCCCTTCTGTTGAAGTTGAGACTTCAAGGTGTTTCTGGCCGTGCAGAGTGGAAATCTCTCACGGGTCGACGGCTTCGGGACATATTCCGAAGCACAGAAAAGCGAAAGCCAGGTGTGGCTGTTAAGATATCTCCATCACGGAGTTGAGGATCGGAGGTTCCTAAACCTCGGTTAAACATCTACAAAAAGTGCGACATTCTGGGCGAGCATCTCGAACTCTATCTTCGAAAATAGTGAACATTGAATAAATAAGAGACTGACTACACTGAAAGCGATCTATTATTCGAGGACTGGACTTGATTCTATAAATATATTATTGACAGCTGAACTCGAACCCTTATAGAAAAATGTTGTAATTATGAATTATTTAATCAAGAAATTCTTATTTAATTGTTTGTGATACAATAAAATATTTTTTCGATATTGATAAGACCAGGCCGTTGAAGTTGCCCGCTACCACACCACCTTACGACATCGGCTCCGTTACAATATTTTAAACAAAAACAGAACTACAATTTTGCGGTAGAAAGTCATAGTTATTAGAACTCAGTAGCAAAAAGATGGTATAAATGCCGTAGTATTAAAAAAAAAAAAGTTTTCAAATTCCTGACTTTTGTATATTTATTTTTAACTTTAACACTTCCCAACATAGTTGAAAGGTGTTCATGCGTTCGGTTTGTCTACCCGCTGTTTGTCTGCCGTCTGTTTTTACGTGCTCTAACTCTCCTAAATATATTCGGATTTCCATGAAAATTTTATGTGTTATTGAGGTTTATTATAGAATCTTCGGTATTGAAAATGAAGTGTGTAGTATTTATAGTTAGTTTACACAGAAACACAAAAGAATTCCTTTACATTGTTGTCTTTGGATAAAATCGTTTGCGGTGCATTCTATTGATGTTACCATATTTCAAATATAATGCGATTGTTTATGTATCAGTGAGATGGACATCCATGTTTTATTAGGAGTATAGAATAAGTAGCATTTATAGTTTGTTCGTTTACAGGGACGCACAAAATAATTCCATTACATTATGATATATTGGTAAAAATAGTTTGCTGTGCATTTTAATGATGTTATGATGCTTCAAGCATAACGGAATCACTGAAATGCACTAGACTAGGTGTTTTCTATAGATTATTGAGTGCATAGCTTTCACCGTTCATTTACAGAGACACACAAAAACGAAGATAACAAAGATTAAATAAATAGAAAAGAAACGAAGATATCAAACATGATTTATGTCTATTTTCTTCTCGAATGCCGCAATCTGTTTTTGAAAATATTAATTTTAACCCTTTGAAAAAAAATCGTCTGCGAAACTTACTTTTGCTAATTTAGTTTTTTTCTGCAATGTTTAAAAATCCTCATCGGATTCGGAAATTAAAATAAGAAAGAAAAAAAAGTAGCGCACAATACCTACGTTAATTTTCCTTTCAAAATCCGCAATCCGTTTCAAAGAATAATAATGCTAACTCTTTCAAAAAAAAAAAAAAAAAAAAAAAAAAAAAAAAAAAATCCGAAACTCAGACTTGCAATTTTCGTTTTTTTTTTTTTTCCCCGCAATGTTTAATGCTCAGCACTTGCAATTTTTAATCGAAAAACGAAAAACAAATCACACATGTTTAAGAGCGTACGTTGAGATTTGAAAAGACGTCTTCATTTTAAAAATAATATTAATATTAACCGGTAAAAAAAAAAAAATTCGTTTCTGAAAGTCACTTCAGGATTTTCCTTTCCTCATCCATTTTCCCACAATTTGGCTCACATGAAGATGGTCCGAGGTTGGAGTCACCGAATACGGTGAACGTTTGTGTATCGATACAGTATAGTTAGTATATAAATGTATGACAGTCAAAAGGCGCAATACTCAGGGGATCCAAAGAAAATAAGTCGCAAAGTTTACACTACAGTTTATAACCGGATAAATTGCCTTGTTTGGCACGTGGCTTAGTAGCATGGTCGTCGGGATACCGGATTTGAGATTTTTCTTTGTCAGTTCGAATCCCGGTCGAACTTATTTTTTGGAACGAAAATTCCCATCAATTATTTTCGAACCGCAATTGAAAGGATATGTATAATAATTGAAATTTACGAAAAATATAAATTAATTGTATGTTTTGTAGCATATAAAGGAATTTTTAACTATGAAATTTTGCATAGTTAGATATTTGATGAAAAGAAAAAAAAAAAGGCCATTTCATATGTCTATAGACCAGAAATTTTTTGTTGTTATTCAAAATTATTTACAGTTATTGAAATAAACTACTGTTTTTCACAGAAAAGTAAATAAAAATACGTGAATAAGTATATTATTTTTATTTTGTTTCATTATGCAAATATTTCAACCATTTCATGATTTTGAAAAAATATTGTTTTGAATTTTAAAATGGATTTTTTTTCGGATTTTTGCTTTTGTAGTTAATGCCAACTTAATAACTATTTTCAGCAATTCAATATATTTTTAGAACTTATTTTTAAGCACATAGACAGTTATTTTAACTATAAGCATAAGAATACCAGATTTAAAAAAATTCAAAAGTTAAAAAGCTAGTTGTTAAAAAACGATAAGTTTATACATTATTACGATAATCGAAAAATTACAATTTAAAAAATAATGCAGCATGTTATAATTTTATATAACGTATTTTAATTTATTTCACCGTATTTTAATTCATTATGTGACGAATAACAGCTTATTTATGTAAATAAGAGTAAATAAATTTTAAAATTAGCGTAATTTTATGGTCTATAAAAGTTCTAATTGACTTTTTTTTTAATAGTTTATTATTATTATTATTTATTTATTTTATTTTTACTTACATTAAACATATAAACATGCAAAGATTCACAGTTAAAACTATATTTATGTAATTAAACTGTATTATATAAACATATTAAACAGGGGGGGGGGGGGATTGAATTGCTAAAAAAAATTACTACGTAGACACTTATTCTAATTAAAAATCAAGAATCTCAGACTATAAAAAATAAGCATATATTTTTAATAAACCATGAAATATTTAAAATTATTTGCATAAGTAAACAAAATAATAATATATTTTTCATGTATTTTATTTCTCTATTAAGAATATTATATATTCATTAAAATAACTGTAAACAATTTTAAATAACAACAAAAAAATTCTTTTCTATAGACATATAAATTTGCCTACTTATTATTATTATTATTATTATTATTATTTTTTTTTTTTTTTTTTTTACTTTTCGTTATATATTTCAACATGCAAAATTTCGTAGTTAAAAACGCACTTGTATGCTACAAAACGTACATTTAATTTACATTTTTTCGTAAATTTCAATTATTATACATATATTTTCAATTGCGGTTCGAAAATAATTGATGGAAATTTTCGATCCGAAGAAAAAAAGCTGAGAGTTATTCGAACTGACATACAAAAGTCTCAAATTCGGTATGCTGACGACTATGCTACTGAGCCGCTTGCCATAGAAGGAAATTTATCCGATTATAAACTGTAACGTAAACTTTGCGACTTATTTTCTCGAGAACCCCTGGGTGTGAAGTTTTATGACTGTCATATATTTATATACTAACTATACTGAATCGATACACAAACGTTCACCGTATTCGGTGACTCCAACCTCTGACCCTCTCCTTCTCAGTTTGCTTAAAGAATCATAAAATAAGTAATATTCCACTTCCCTCTATATCAATAATTTATTTTCCCAATGTTTTCCGGATCTAAAAATTGACTTTCACTTTCACTCCCTTTGACACCAACTACATGATATTTGAAAAATAAGACGTCAATAACAGTATTTTTGCATTCTCTGACGAAGGCTATGTTTATAGCTGAAAATACTAAGAAGTATTAAAGTAATTTAACATCTTTTTAAATATTTTTGTCATCTTTTAAGTATTTTACACATAGTGTAATTTTAAGTTTAGATTTGCATATATTATTGCATATCGAGTCATTGTTACCACTCGATATATCCTGTGTTTACAAATAATTAATTAAGATTAGCCTAAAAGATGCATTGTTAATGTGGTAAGCCATATATTGAACATACTTACCTGAAAGGAGGCGTAGGACAATGAGAGTTAGGTATGGGATATGTTTCTATACTTCTGTGTTCAAAAACAGCTGCAAATATATTGCTTCCCAATTTTACATTTTTGTTTTTTATATCTATTTCGTAATAAAATGTCAAAATCAATTTGTCAGTTTTATGAAGAATCCTCCAAGTGTCACAAGGTATACAATAAGTGTAAGGTATACAAAAGAAGAAGAAAAAAGTGTAGTAGATATTAGACATCAAAGTGACAGATAAAATTTTTATTTTTAGTCTTGAAGTCTCCTTCAAAATTGAATTCACTGCTTACTTTTGATCTTTAGAGGAAGAGATATTTCAAGTACAAATGTTTTTAATCTTGCAGCTGTTAATTTTTATACTAAATATAGTAATAAATAAAACAGAAATATGCTTTTCATTTAACTCAGATCTATGAAAGTATAACATTCGCTAGAATATAAAT
Source organism: Maratus speciosus (assembly GCA_963932465.1). NCBI lineage: Eukaryota > Metazoa > Arthropoda > Arachnida > Araneae > Salticidae > Maratus > Maratus speciosus. Next base: position 184,325,577 of record OZ010786.1, read on the forward strand.
TCCTCATACTTGTTCTCTACTATACATGCATGCCTCACTCCTCCTGCCCAGGAGGAAGGATTGGAACAAAATTTTTACACTTTTTAAATCGTCTAGAATTAAAAATTTTCAAAAATTTTGACATGTCTTGTACAAGATGGCCATAATTAAACTGTCAATACTCAGAGTGTTCTGTAACGCGATCTAATTGAGAGAATGGCGCCAAATTTTGTGGTAATATTTAACAAGACGGAGGACGAAGGATTCCGCGAAAAAATAATTAGTTCCAAAAGTCAACGCTAGGGGAATATGTGGCGCTGTGTAACAGAAAACAGAGTTTAAAAAAATGCAGAATCAATACAGAAATAACATTACCTTTTATTTAGCACATTCAAATCAGGTTCAATGTGGCTGCCGTATTTGTCGACCACATATTGTATTCAGTATGTACACCATGCACAACAGCAAAAAGTAAGATGTCTACAGGAATCTCCTGTACTTACCGTGATATGTTATCCTTCAACATAGCTAGGTCCTGGACAACTCCGTGATAGACCTTGGACTTTAAGTAACCCCATAGCCAAAAGTCGCATGTGTGGTAAGATCAGGGGACCGAGGTGGCCATGCAGTTGGAAAGCAGCGGCTAATGATTCTTTCTGTTGGGATTTTCTGTCGTAGCAGCTGCTGTACGCTCAAAGTGACGTGTGGAGAGGCTCCATATTGCATGAAAATGATTTTATCCAAGAATTGTCTTTGCTGAAGTGCCAGAATAACAAATTGTTTAACATTTGGCGATATTTCTCTCTGGTAACAGAACAGGTTACCGGTCCTGTTGGGGGTAATTTTCTTATAGAAGAATGGACCTATGATCATTTCCGATGTGAAACCACACCAAATAGTTACCTTTGGTGAATATAAGAGAATTCCTTTAAATGCATTTGGTGATTTGTTATCCCAAATCCGGCAGTTCTGGGTATTCACAGTTCTATTCAGGTAAAAGTGGGCCTCGTCTCCCCATAACATTTTCCACGGCCAAGCATCATCCACCTCCATTCTGGCAAGAAAGGTGACAGCAAAAGTCAATCGCTTATCATGGTTGGTGTGACGTAACTCTTGTACACGGCTGATCTTGTACGGATAGAAGTGGATAATCTTTCGTAACACTTTCCATACCGTACTGTAAGGCAGTTTTATATAGTACTAAACATTAATATAACACCATTGTATCCAAAACTGAGAAGAATATATCGCTTAAGAAATGTTTTTATGAAGATTGTTCCAATCCTGCCTTTACTCCCCTATAGATACAGAGTGAATGAAAAGTCTTTAAAAAAACTTTAAGGATTGGTAGAGCATACTACAACAAACAATATTTGGATAGGCAAGGACATAAATGCATTTATTTAGCCAAAAATGCAGGGTGTTCATTCTAATCGGAACACAACTACAGCTCATAATTTTATTCAAAATGTAGATACTTTAACGAACTTTTCATCAGAATTATTTTGCTTTATATAAAATGACATCAATGAAAAGCGCTGGAATACTGCACTTGTAACATTTGGGTTTGGGATAAAGAGAATCGGGAGGTGGAAGGGCTATTTTATTTCCTTAAGAAAAATATATCCTTAAAATATTGAATTGATATAAAATGTTTCTACATATAAAGTAGAATAAAATAAGTCGATTTAGTAGCCTTAAATAACTAAAATAACTGAATACATTTACTCTTCTGAGCAAATTCTCCACATGATTTTCAAAATTCTTCTAATTAGAGAGCAAGAAATATTTAAGTTTCGAAAATTAAGAGAAGTGTTATCAAACGTTTGCTTTCGCGGAAATTTCTTGAAAAGCAAGCTCATGTTGTTTAACCAAAAACAAAATTGGCATAAAACCTTTCTGCATTCATTTATTTTATTATTACTTTTCTCATGTTGTTTTTCAAAAATCATGCTTTCGATGTAATGTTTTTCCCTCAGTCGCTTTTCCTTTGTTTTCCATTCCAGCAAATTCCTCCGACGAATCTTCAATTGTTTTGCAATAATAAAAAAAATCTACTCTTTTGCGCTCTGCCTATTGATGATCATCAATAAAAGAAGTCTAGAAATTTATATCACAAATCGGAATGTACATGTTCAGCCAAAATATATGTTAAATCGGCATAGGGCGCGAAGCTTTAACTGGTCGAGGACACACCGGCCCTCTGTCCGATTTGACCGCGGGGCAGTGCGAGCCTAATTACATGTATTAATGTAGTAATCATTAAATGTCGTTGAAGATTGAGGAGGCTTTAAAATTTAATAAGAACTGACCCATCATAAATTAAAGCTTCACATGCTTCTGGAAAGATTTGTCATTCTTTTCAACAGCTTCCTCTAAAATATGTGTTTTTAGAAAATAAGAGCTGGAATTTTTTTTATTATATTTCTGCGATTTTATTTTAGTGTTAAAAAAAAAAAAAAAAAAAAAAAAAAAAAAAAAGACAATAGCATCGCATTACTTGGGCGACCACTTAATTTTAATAAAATTGTGACTAATTTTAAAAACGTAATGAAATTTATTTTGGATAAGTTTCTTTTCATTGAAATTGTATTGTTATATCCATGCTTTTGTGGGATTAGCTTTGAATATGCGTTGATAGGTATGGCTGCAATGAAGTCGGAATTCAAATTTCATTTTTTACAAATCATGGTCTTAAAATAGTGCTTATTCTTTTTCAGCGTGTTTTGTCTTATCATTTACCAAAAGCTAATTTCTAAACAGTTAGCTTTAGAGATATAGTTCCAATTGCAAAGATGTTCCAATTGCAAATTTTGTTCTGCATCTTACAAAAATCGATCTACGTTTAAAATAACTTCGTTTTAAATACTTAAGAAATTTTAATGGTCCATGTTCTAACGTGTAAAACGATAAAAAAAAAAAATTCCTTCTATGACCAAAACTTACTGAGTTATGATACTTGGAACTTAATAAATTTTCTATGTTTTAGTCACCAACAATGGAAAAACATGTTTTCAGTATTGCATTAATTAATTGCAATGATAAATTGCAATTGATTAAAAGTGTATAAATAACTTGTGCATGTTCTTGTGGGATTCGCTATAGATATACGTTGATAGATATGGCCACAATGAAATCGGGAACAAAATTTCATTTTTTTTTTTTTTTTTACAAATCATGTTGTTACATTGTATTTATTTTTATACAGGGTATCTCTTCTTATCGTTTATAAAAGGCTAATTTCTAAATCGTTAGTTTTTGAGGTATAGTTCCAGTCGCAAAAATGTTTCAAATTTTGTTCTGCATCATTTAAAAATCAATTTAAGTTAAAATAACAGTTTTTTATATAGTTAAGAATTAAAAAATATTTTACAATGTTTGTGTTCTATAAGTTTTATTTAGAAAAAATTTCGCCATGTTCTAAGAAGTAAAGCAGTAAAAATTTATTCTTCTATGGTTAAAACTTACTGGGTCATGATACTTACAATTTTATGAATTTTCAATGTTTTAGACTCCACAAATGGGAAAATGTGCTTTTAGTGCCAGAAAAGGTGAAAACGTGAAATTCAAAGTATCATAACTAAGTAAGTTTTTGTTCTACAAAATTTACGTTTTTAACCACAAACTCATTTTAATGGTGTGGATTCAACTCAACAAAAAACAGCTTCCATCCAAAAACTATTTCAAATATTTTATTTAAAGGCCTTCTAATTAAAACATCCGTTGACAGCATACTTCACAGCGATTAGTTATGCGTTACAAAAATAAAAGGTTGTTGGAACCTGTTACATGTGCAAGTGTCCCAGCAAAGAGAAAATTGCTGGCCAGCAGCAAGATAGGTGCTGGCAATGATGGAGAAGTGCTGGCTGATGGTCTACCACTGCATGACCACTGCTGGACAGCTTCAGTCAACTTTGCTGTTGGAAATCATCAGATAAAATTCTGGTGGGCATCCATTTTATCTCATGCGCTGGCCCACCACTACATGGAAGTGCACGAACTTTTGCAGTATTGTTGCTAGGAACCCTAACGCTAGGTGGCGCTGCGAATATCGAAGACATTGAGGATTTGAACACAAATCTGAAATGAATATCTTAACACAATTTAAGCTGTGAAGCTAATCTTTTTTTTTTTTTTTTTTTTTTTTTGAAACTGTGAAAAATATAGCACCACTGCCACCAACAAAATAAATAAGTAAATGAATAAATAAATAAATTCTTTATTTCAACGCACTTTTTTTTTTCTCCTTAAATCTGGTTTTACTAGGTTACAAAGGATTTCGGTTTTCATAATTTACGCAGTTCAGAATCAATAATTAAAAAAAGCGTATAAAATACATAGGATTTCAATACAATAGAATAATTTCTATACCAGTTTAATGATTGGGAACGTAAATCACAAAAGAAACAAACTTGAAATAGCGTAATGAGAGCTTGAAAACTACGAGCAACCGTAGCGTACGGCCCCACCAGTGGCTGAGAGGTTCTGCTCTCGAAGCTGGTAGACGGGAGGTGCTGGGTTCGATCCCAATCGCGCCCGTCGGCCTAATCGTTCGGAGTTTTCGTGGTTTTCTTCGAACCTTGGATCTCCAAGCGTTAATACGGGTTAGGTTCCCTTAGAAAGACCCCCACGAAGGGCACTCCCCCCTGGGCCTATATCCCTCGTGCAGATAATTGGCCGTCATAAATACAACCAACCATCGTAGCGTACGCTGAAAGCACTTGTTCATGTCCGATTACGAAAACCAAGCAGCATCAAGCGCGGTCAGTACTTGGGAGGGTGACCACATGCAGTTCAAATATTTCTATAGACATTTCTATTATAGACACTTTTACAGATGTTTCTATAGCTCTTGGTGAAACTAGCTTATAGAAAAAAGAGCCATAATTATATAATGCTTTGTTTTTTTTTATAGAATTCTATAAGAAATTTTTGTAAGGGAAAGTGCTGGGCCAGCAAAGGAATAGAAGTGGGATAAGTGGGATAAGAGCACTGCAGGGAAAGTGCCGGATTGGAGTAATGTGATGGCATACCAAGCTGGCCTGCTGTTGGCCATCACTGATGGGCCAGCTGAATTCGGCTCGGACACTTTTCGACAGGTTTAAGTAATGGCACCCTTGCACTTTACCGCTGATAGCACTGCTGGCTGCCATCTTTTTTCCAGCTGATGGCCCACTGTTTCTTTCTTTGCTGGAGTGAAACGATGTAACCAGTTAATCAAAAGTATCTCTATTTCCCATCGCTAATTCCTACACACCAAGTATTATGTAAAAAAAAGTTAAATTTAAAAATGCATACTACCATTGGAAACGCACTTTTAGCAATTATTGCTAATAGACACTATACTGTAACGGAATTATTTTGTGTGGTCCTGTAAATGAACGATAAATGCTATGCACGCCATATTCTGCAGTAAGCATCTTGTAGAGCACGTCAATTATGCATATCAATTTCAATATGTTTCAAAGAGTCTAACATCATTGAAATACACTGCAAACGGTTTTTCCCATAAACCATAATGTAACAGGATTCTTTTGAGTAAACGCACCTGTAAACGAACTATAAAAGCTACACACTTCGTTTTCAATACCGAACGGTCAATTTCAATGACATGTATCTATTACATAGTAATCCGAGTATATTTATGCGAGTAAGAGTACGGAGAGACTGGCGAACAGACAAAAAAACAAACCGAATTCCTGAACACTTTTCAACTATGCTGGAAAGTGTTAAAAATGAAAATTTTGACCTAAAAAACAAGGAAACGGATAGCAAACACACTTTTCAAATAAAAATGTGTTTGAAAGAAAAGAATAAAAGAAATTGTAAATAATTCCGGAAAATGACGTCACTTTGAATTTCAGCCGCTATCTTGAATTCCTACGACTTTGCATGATGACTCCCCCTATTAATTCAAAGTAGATACTGATCAATCGAAATATTATTATTACGATTTACAGTTTTTTTTTTATACTTAGCACCTCCACTATTGTGCTTTTTATTATGGCTAAAATTATGTTTAAGGAAGTATTTTTGTTCGTAATATAAAGTCTTGCTTATAAGATGACGATTATATATATATATGGAAGAAAATCATCACGACACAGTAATCACATTTATTTGTATTATTTCATCTCTCAGATGTGTTTAAACTTTAGCACGGCACGTTTTGAAAAATTAGAACCTTTCTCCCCTTTGCAGTTCGAATTTAAGAGAGTCTAATGAACATACATATTTAGGTAAATATACATCTTTTATATTTAATGTATCTTTAAAAGTTTATCTTTAAGGAGAATTCAAAAAGTAACAGTACTTTAGTAAATGTATAAACCGGAAACAGAGTGAAATGAAGAGCTTTGTGATTAGTTTTATTTGCTTTTAAAAGTACAGTTTCATGGAATATTATTTCAAGAATTAATCATTATATGTTTGTAGTGTTTTTTAAATTTAAATGAATTGCTTAAGCTTAAAATAAAACGCATGCAAAACTTAGAACCATGACTTTGACTTTTTCAAACTCAATTACTTGAATTTAAAATCAGTAACTCTGGCAGACTTATTTTCACCTCAGAAATGAATGAACATTCTGCAACACCTCACAAAGAGAGCAAAATTAATTTTTCTCAATATTATACACGAGATTTCACTTTATTTATTCATTTATCTAGCTAATAAATTTATCTATTATAAATAATTTATTTATCTATACTAATAAAAGAAAGTTTCGCTCTTTTGTGGGTGTGTGTGACGGCTAGAAAAACGCACGTCAAGTACAATGCTAATAATCTGGCTGAGGGTATAGTTCAAGACCTCTCCTGGTTCACCCGAGACTCAAAATTTTAAATTTCTGATTAAATTTCAGAATTTTAAATTCCGAGTTATTAATTACAAATCAGAAAGAACTCTCATCAAAAACTCATCTCTTTCTCAAATTTACACAACGGGTGGAAAATGATGAACGGAAAGCAGGAATTTTAGGGATTTCTTTGTCATTCTTTTTTAATCTCCATCGGCCAAATCGCTTAGTAAAGTTAAAAACGGAAGACATATTCTCAGGGGCGTAGCTACAAATATTTTTTCGGGGGGGGGGGGGGGGTCGGATTAAAAAAATTCCCAACTTAAATAAATTGCTTTATTTTTTAACTATAAATGATATGTGCAATGTGTGTTTATGATAATGATACTTACACGTAAAAAATCTTTTCCAAAGAAAAATAAATACAGAAACTAGAAAGATAAAAATTATAATTATTGGTTTGTTTAATGAAAGTTTAAATGCACGTCTTTCAATGTCTTTCATATAATAATTAAAATCAAGACTAGATTAATTTCCATTTTTCTATCTTGGAATCATTCAGCATGAAAATAATAAGATACCCAATTGCTAAATGAATAGTTCAGGAAGCAATTTCAAACAATACAGTAAAAGTAAGATTTAAACCTAGAAAAATTGCTTACATTTAAAGAAAACCAGCATTAGTTTAAGGTTTGCAAACTTTTTATCTCCTATTACACACGAGTCATAGTCGCACTTCGTACCGTCATGTTATAATGCGAAACAAACAAAGATTTGGAAGAAATAACGGAATAGATTACGAAATAGACACTGTTGATGGACGCAAGAGTAAAGAAATTCAGGTCTGGTTAGATGTGTGATATTTTCGTAGCACAGAGAAACACAATGACAAATTGAATCTGACTGCTTTTTGTATTAACATACATACATACATACATACATACATACACAATGGTGCTACAATCCATGTAAGATTTTGACCTCCCTCAAGATACCTCTCCAGACCTTCCGATCTCTGGCTTTTACTTTATAATTTATAATTTGATTTTGTGCAAGATATTTCTCTACCACTTCTATCCATCTCTTCTTGGGTCTACCAATCTTTCTTTTCCCAATTAGATTACCACTATAAATCTTCTTTGTGCTTCGCTCATCCCTCATTCTGATTAGATGGCCTAACCATTGCATTCTTCTTATTTTTATAGTATTTATTATATCTTTTTCCTTATATAACTGTTCTATCTCTATATTTGTCCTTATACGCCATGTATTGTCTTCTTTAATAGGTCCAAAAATTTGTCTTAGGATCTTCCTTTCCCAAGTGATAAGTAGCTTTTCATCTTTTTGTGTAGTGGTCCAGGTCTCACTACCATAAATTACTATTGGCTTTATAACAGTTTTATAAATTTTAAGTTTGGATGTTCGAGATATTAGAGATGATTTTAGGATGTTTCGAAGAGAAAAATAGCATTTATTTTCTGCTGCAAGTCGAGTTTTAATCTCTGCTTCTACCATATTATCACAGGTGATCGTAGATCCTACATATTTAAATTCTGTTACTTCATTAAATTGTAATCCATTATTTATTGTTAACGTTTCTGTTGCCTGTGATTTCATTCGGTCCATTTTCATGTATTTTGTTTTTTCTTTATTAACCACGAGGCCTAGTTTTTTCCTTTCAGTGTCTAGTTTATTGAATGTTTCAATCAAGACTTTCTTATTGCTAGCAATTATATCAACATCATTTGCAAATGCAAGGATTTATGGGGAGCTATTCATAATAGTACGTCCTCTGTTGTTGTAGATGCTTCTAATTATTTTCCCCAGGCGCTTTTTGTATTTCTTTTGATAATTTGACTCATTTACTGCTACAGAACTCAGAAAAGCAGCTAGAAAAACAATAAACATTTCATATTTTTTTTACGATTATTATTTAAAAAAAAAAAAAAAAAAAAAAGTCCTTCAAAAATCTAGACTTTCTCAACTCTAAGCTCAATTTTCCCAAGTTCACATATATTGGAGGGGGAAGCCCCCCTCCCATAACAACCCCCCCCCCATCACGACGCATCTGCATATTCTGGAAGATCGTAGTATTACGTCTTAAATTCCATAATGAGTTTGAAAAAACACCGATGTTAAACCTTTGTAAAAAAAAAAAAAAAATCGAAAGGGGGCGTTTTCGAAGTTCTCTTATTCTCCCATGCGGCATCGCTTCCTTAAGACACAATTTTAGAGATTAACAACAATTAATTAACACACACGGCGCATCCCACACTAAGGCGACACATAAGACATGTCGCTTGAATTCGCTGGAAAAACTGGTTTAAAATAGGTCTGAAACATTTTCGTTCTTTGTTTCGACCGGTTTTTGCGCTACATGTTGCGGCTAAAAGTCGCTTGTCGTCTCAGTGTGGGATGCGCCTTTACCGGTTAACAAAAAATGCCTATGTAAAGCTGAGATGTTCTTCTCTTCGAAGGTGAAACCGTTTCCAAAAAAAAAAAAAAAAAAAAAAATTCTAACGCTTTCAAAAAAATTCGCGACCACAGGGCACTTTGCGCCTTACAGAGACGATCTTTTTTCCACCGTAAAAGTGTCTATAAGTTCGTATTTCGACACAATCTTTTCACAGATTCTCTGCAGATCGGATTTACATCACCTACTAAAATTTTGAAACGTTCAGATGAGTAGAAGTATTTTTTACAAAATAAAATGTGTAAAATTCTGACGAAAACAATAAAAACAAACGGGTTTCGGCACAGTCTCGTTCAAATTTTCCCTACTAAATAGGCATATTCTTTTCACGAAATTTTAAAGAAGGCTTGATACAGTTATATGAATAACTTATTAAAATATTAGAGAAATCAGACGATAAGAACTATTGTTTGTTTTTTGTGCTGACGGAACCAAACCGAGAACAAAAAAAAAAAAAAAAAAAAAAAGCGAGAAGAAAACGATATCTTTTTCAACTAGATATCTATATTTTTTCATGATTGTTTCTTAAGAGGTGCATAACCATCATATTTATGACTCCTGAAAATCTCAAAGAGTTCAGACTTCAGACTATTATTTTTAACTACTGAAATAGACCAAATGAAAAAAAAAAAAGTCTTTTTACGGGCCATTTTAACACTAAGGATCAATATTTTTTCTGGATTGTTTCACACGGGCTACGAAAATATTATGTTTTTAACTCCTAAAAATTCCAAAGAGTTTGGATGATAACGGCTATGTTTTTTAAAAAAAAAAACATTTAAATATCGAACGCCACTGACACTTCCCTCCCTTCTTTCAAAATATTTCAAAATTACTCATTGTCACCGGAAAAAGAAAAAAATACGCAAAAAGAAAATACAAAACATCATATGCTTTCAGTTCTCTTTGCAACACTGCAGGCCATTTCAAGAAATACGAAAATTAACCCTTCGAAAAAGATTCATTCCCCGAAGTTCCTTTTCGTTTTTCCCGCGCAATTTTCCTCAGATTAACATTATGCATATTTTGATTAAAAAAATATGCTTAATTTTATACAATAGCTCTGAAATTTTAATACACTAATCTTTTAGCTAATGATCGAGTATCGATTTGGTTCAGGTATACTCGGATTTGAGAGTGAAATAATCATTTTAAAGAAAAAAAAATCATTCATTATTTCGATGTGAAATAAATAAATAGTTACGCTTAAAACAGTGATTTTTACAGTTAAATAACAATATTTTAGCACGAAAATTACGTAGTCGTTGGAAAAATATCATCCTCCCTCCCCCTTCCGTTTCAGTTATTTCAAACCTTTTTACTGCTAAATATCATTTTTTTTAAAACCAATTTTACACACATTTAGCAGGCACGTATTTCAGATAAAATCAGAGTTCATACAAATTTAAGGTTCATTTAAGAAAATTGTCAGGGCCTAACTAATGCAAGGGCATGCGGGCAACTGCCTCGGATTTCCCATTTGAGGGGGCCCCATGGGAATAATCAAGATTTTCGTCAAGAGGGTGCCGAATGGTTAAAAATGGCCAAAAGTGACTAACAATCTTTTTGACCAAATATATTTCCAAAGACTTAGGGAGTGCAATCTTCCCCTCCCAGTCTCCCCCACCCCCTTAAAAAAAACAATGAGCCACATCATCAGAAAACTAATGATTAAAATTTTACTATATCAGCTTATTAATTCATTGTTTTAAAGAACAATTCATTATTGATGTTTTCCTCTTAAAAAGGTAATTTAAAACCATTTATGATGATGGTCAATTGGGGCATTTTTCTTTTTGACATCTTATGGCATACATACATAAGTTAAGGAAAAGTTTACAAACACATTCCCATTAAATAATCCATCTTTTTTTACTTATTTCCTACTGGTATTTTTTTCAAACTTGTGACTATCTTTTTTTGTGATATCCTGTATATTGATGTAAATAGTCTGGTATAACATTTATATATGTATACAATATAAGTGACGTTTATAATTAATCACTTAAACGTAATCCACGAACAATATATAGAAGGGGACCCCCCCGAATGTTGCTTGCCCCTGTGACATAGAGAGTCTAAGTCGGGCCCTGAATATTATCACGAGCCCGGGCAACGCCAGGCGGGCCAGCTAGTTTATTTATATATTAAGCGTATGTGTATGAGTGAGTTTTCAAGAAATTTTATTAAAATATGTGAATATATGGCCTTACTTCTTGTAAATCCTTTAAAGGTAATTTTTTATAAATAAATTATCTTTTATATCATGTTTATTACAAGACGCAGCTTGAGAATTTTAAGTTAACAATAACAAATATTTTTTATGAAATTATCTTATAGAAATATTAGTTCTTCACATGAATTTTTCCCCTTCAAAATACGAATAAACATAAAATATTATCAGATACAGAAATGTATCTTATAAATTGAATTACTTATATAATCAAATATTATTATACTAAGACAAATTGCGCTACACATTGAAAAAAGTAACAGGCTTCACAACGACATAAATCATGTTTTTATTGACCTTTTTTACTGCTAAATTTGGCTGCTAACTTTCTTAAGATTTTCAAAAAACAAGTTATTTTTCTTTGAGTTTACTCAAATGGTTCTTTTCACTCCCCCGGATGGAGGCTTTCAGAATTAACTGCATCATTTACTCTCGGCCTTTTGGCAACAACAAAAGGGCTTCGCAAGAATTTTACAGTCGCCTATACTGTCCTATAAATAGAATTGTGCTCCTAGCAAAGATTATTTTAAAAAAGAAAAAAAAAAAAAGGAATGAATGGAATAAGATTCCTTTCAAAATGTTCGACAATTCTCTAAACGGAAAACATTTGCATGAGATGTCAAGTAAAGAAAAAAAAAAGTTAGGCAGGATTTTCACCCATTTTATATCCTACACAAATTCGTTGATGAAATATACAAGAAGAAAAAGGAACAGCCCGTCTTCATTTTTTATACTAGATTTCAAATTCTTTTTTGTCGATTGTTTTGTAACTGCCTTCCATTTTACCGTACTTTTTTTAGAAAAACTTTTTTTTTTACTTATCAGCATTGATATTCCCAAATTATGCATTCTCCCTAAAAAATCTCCATGACAGATGAGGGAAATTTTTCTTAACTGTGTAAGTCCACATTTTTCAGAATAATAATGTTTATCTGTATTTTAAAGATTATGTTTATATGTAGATGTAGATTCATTATTTGAGAAAGAAACACATTATTTTAAGTACATCACAGAAGGAACATTTGCATGCCATTGCGCCGAGAGTTTTCCTTAAAATCTTTGTGTATAATGACCAAAAAGGAAAAATCATATACGTCACATTTCCTAGTGCTAATTGCATTACTATAATAATGCTGAAACTCAGTAATTAACCTTTTAGTACTGAATAATGATTTCATGAAAATTTTATCTTCTAAAGTATTTTTCTTGAATTTTTTAAACTACATTAGAAGATTTACATAACCATTTAATACATTTTAGAAGGATTGGAGGATTTAGAAGAATTAATTAAATTTGAATTTATGGGGATTTTGTATATTTATAACCCCACTCAAATCTTTTATTTTAAATATTTTTCTTAGTATTTCGTAGAATTAGGAAATGTACATATATAAGGTTCTTACAATAGAAATATAGAAATATTTCCGAATTGAAAAATCCCCCCCCCCCCCCAACGCCAACAAAACTGAAAAAATGCAAATGAAAATTAAAATGAAAAAAAATCATCCCTTTAAAAACCTTTTTGTTTTTTGTAATCAATAATGCTTTTGGGACAAAATAAAGTAATGCATCTATAACTCATTCTAAACTGTATTACTATTAATCGATGTATTAAAGGAATTTTATAATAAATTATTTTAGTGGTACTTATAAGTATCGTCAGTTGGTAAAGAGTTAAGGCAGGAGGACAGCGACAGAGCGAACATGATATTAAAGACATTTTAATAGTTTAAGGCTAGTTGGGGCAACTGGGCCATGATTTTACAATGTGACTCTGGAGCTTCTGACAATTCAGCTTCAAAAAGCTAATGTTCGTTTGAATTAAAGTCTGAACTTCTGTAAATATGTTCATTTAGGTTTCCTCTATCTCATAAAAATACTCAAAATTACATTTTAATATTTAAAAATATAAAAATATTCATATTTCATCTTTCTTTCCTCATGGGTCCAGTTGCCCCATAAAAATGGGGTAAGTGCACCAGGAGGGTCTATGTTCCACACGCGTTTATTTTTTTTCGCATTAGATATCAGGTCTTGTTTGAAAAAGTGTAAACAACTTTAAAAAATTTAAACCAGGCAGAACATGTAAATTATATATCAACTAAAGAGCATTGTAAGGAAAACCTTTGCTGTCAATGTGTCTAAAAGAAGCACTAAAAGTGAAAATATTAGATTTATTTATACCAAAAACATAAAAATTAAGTAAGAACTTATGTACTTTAGTATAGGTAATAAGTATTAAAGTCACATGGGTATTTTAAAGGAAAAAATAGCAAGGTAAATCTATGAACAAACGGCTACGTAAGTACTTAAGTTCTTTATCTGTATCCAGGGGTCGCATTATATTGGGAATTTTTTATTGTTCCTACCAGAACCCTTAATGAGTTACTTTCATCATAATTTTATTTAACATATTCTAAAGAAAGGTGTGATGAAAATATTATTTTCAAAATAGTGGTAAGAACAATAAAAGTTTCCCTATAGAATGCGACCCCTGTGTATCGTACAAAGTCAAGGTTTGGTTATCTTGATTTCAGGGGCAAGCTACATGCATTCGTAAAATGTTGAAATAATTTAATGACAATAGTATTTACAAGAGAATCTATTTGTAAACAAGTAAAAGTATATTTTCGCGTACTTTAGTAAAGGTGAAATTATCATTATAAAATTCAGGTGCCAATGTGGCAATTAGGGATTAAAATTATGTGATGCCATAACGACATCACCGTCTCTCAAGGGGTCAAGAAATTTGGTTTGTTACCACCCAATATGCTTTTTTTTAAATTTATTACATAATTTTAATAAGGTATTCTATAATTTTCTTTATTGTGAGCAAAAAACAACGGAGAAATTTAATTTCCCATAGTAAGAGAAACTAAAAAAAATTATTTATAACTATTGGGGTAACCAGCATGACCCAGTTACCCCGGATACATGTCCCAATCACCCCATTCTTGAAAAATTTATGGGTCAACTGAGACACCGGTCTTACATTTTAAACATGAAGTAGAGGAGACCGGGGTTAGTAGGCGCAGTTTTTAGTTTTTGATTTTATAAATATTTTATTTAAGTTTTTTAACAAACTTTAACTGCACTTTTAAAGAATAGACATTTGGCTATAAATACCCGGAGTTTTGAGTTTGTAGCTTTTGTAGATTATGTTTAGCGGAAGCCTAAAGTGAAGGAAAAATTGTGCGCCAATCTACCCCGTCACGGGGCAAGTTGCCAATACCTATGGGGTAAGTTGGCAGACGCTTAATAAAAATTTAAATGAAGCTCAAATAAGACACGCAGTTAAGCGAAATCAATTTCATTAGTACCAGTAAGTTTAGACAAAGGCGTTATAGCCGTACAATGTAAATTCTAAATTATACAGTCATAAAAATAATGAATAAAACATTAACATTGAGCAACTTCTATTCTACTCTATATCATCATCAGAGTTACAGTTGCCACAAGTAAAAAATCGAGTGTCTCCGTTTGAGCAAGCCTCGTGTGCCCAAAATCTTGCATTGCAACCACTTTTCTCGTTGTTTGCTGTTTTTCAAGCTACCAGCGCACACCAAACACCGAGCCAACTTGCCCCGTGTTCAGTGTGCCTACTTGCCCCATAATACATTTCTTCACAAAAGGGACACGTAATCCTCTAAGCATAAATAATTCAAGTAAATCACATATGGGGTAGGTACAGTTAATCATAAACTAAGAAAAACTGCACAAGTTAAATCGCAATTATTAAGATAAGTATTAGAAATTAGAAAAAGAATGAAGCAACAAAAAATTACTTATGAGTGCAAAAAACAGAAAAATCGTAATAAATGTCCACTGCACGTAGGTAACAATGCAAAACTACAATGAGGATTGTAAAAAGCAATAAGAAAGGTACTCTGTGACTGGTTGCGCAATCTATCCACAAACAGGCGATTTATGAGGACTGCGACTACTTACCCCTGTAGACAACTAGCCCCGGTCTCCCCTAAATATGTATAGATACCTAATAATACTAATGTAGTTATATGCCTAATCTTTAAAAAAAGATTGTTTAATAAAAGTACTTACAGTATTTTAATAAAAAGCCGAGGAAGTTCAACCATATTGACGTTGTTTTTAAAAAAAGAAACGTAAATTTTTGACAACCTATCACAGTAAAGTGAGAGTTATGATTGAGTTAACACACGTTGTTTTAGGAGGTAGAGATTAAGATGCATTGTTCACAAAATCTAAAACTTAAAAAACATCAACAATTTTTTATAAAATAGCCTATGGCCCAGTTACCTCATGGGTCCAGCTACCCCAACTAACCTTATAGCTTTTTTAAAAAATAACCATGCAATTCAAAAACTTTTTCTTTCAAGCCTCCTCAAAATTTATTTCTGAACAGTCGGCCAAAAAAAGAAAAAAAGAAAAACAAGTACGAAAAATCATGCTTCCAGCATAGATTATGAAACAGTTTCCAACACATTCAGAATACAGTAACAAAACTTCACATAGTTTATTAAGGTGAAAGATGATGTATATACACAAACAATTTGAAAAACTCATAACGCATTTGAAAACCTAATTTCTGCTACTATAATCAATATTCTGAAAAATATTTGTTTTTTGTGAAGCCTTGTATATGATCTATAGATTTCGATGTCTACTACATATATGAAGTAGTTGTTATTCGGATATAATGATGTTGAAGGCCGATTTATATGGAATAAATTGGTAGTACAAAAATGATGTATATATCCATAGCAAACCCCAGTCAAAATCCCTTTCCTGTGGTGAGTTCATCAGGCAAAAATTCAGCAAACAGGTTTTCCATGGAAAATTACTTTATTATACGAAAAGAAGGCTAAGATGTAAAATTAGTGATGGCCCCCATGGTAAGGAAATTATTGAGGTGCTATCAGTTGCAAAATCACAGGCGAAGTACCCTTCCATCTGCGTAATTTCATACGCCAAAATACATCTGTCTTGAGCACACATCACACATGCCAATCACAAAATAACCGTAAAACTGGGAGATATATTAAAATTTGAACGAGATAAACGCCAAGGACAGAAACCACATTTGGCAACGAATTAATCTCTCTATTCTAAAAAAAAGTAACTACCGCTGTCACCGCCGCCGGTTTTGAATTTTTTGTGGCCGGAGGTCTTTCTTCGTTAATATTAAGCAAAATATTGCATACAAAAATATAAAAATCGGTGGAATTATAGAGAAATGTTTGATAAACACGCTGATGCAAACAGTTTTCAAATCGAAGAAATATTTAAAGAGATATTTAATGATAAAGTTGGACAAAATCGTTCCATTAAAAAAGTTTTATAAGAGCAAAAACTGTACATCAGAATTTAATCATTTTTAGATCATTTTATGCGTCAGAATTTCCCGGTGTGCAGACTGCACTCAGTTTATTAATTTGACTCATTTTTTGAGATTTTATTTCTATTTTAAATTCAAATTTTCAACATTTCGAGAGATTTTTTACTTATTTTAGAAAATTGTACTAATTTAAACTGTTGCCAACTGTATAAAAAGCGCAAACAATAATGTTTGCTTCAAATTAAAAATTTATTTTACACGTGACTATTATAAACAAGAAAATATAAAAAGCAGGAACTCATTGAAAATTATCATAAAAACCATATTACACGTGAATTTTAAAAGTGAAAGAATGTTGTAAAATAATAAATTCATTAACATGCGTTAGAAGTCTTAAATAGGAGAAATTACGTAACATTTACGTCACATTACACATTACGTAAAATGAACAAAAAATAATATTGCAAAACAGTTTAAATTTAAAAATTGCGCGAGACATATATGTAATATTTTAAGATGATATTTTCAACTATTTTTATTAGGATAGCACAAATAATATTTCATTTCTAACAAAATTATTTTCACGTGAATAGTAAAAGGAGAAAGAAAAGTTTAGTGAAAATTACGTCAGATTAAAAACGATACATTTAAAGTGTCATTAAAAAAAACTTTCTTTTCGCTTTGCTAAAAAATACCGGTAGGCAAAGACTCTGTTTATTTAATTCATTTTATATTAGCTTATTTTGAAATGTCAACTGATTTTATTTAATCAAAGACGGAAACAGCCATTGTATCCTTTAACAGCCGCTGATTTGGCTTTAAAATTCCCCAATCAAAGAGAAATGAATAGAAACCCGTTTATAGGGAGATCGCCACTGTTTTTAAACTTATAATTCAAACTTCCGAAATATTTTTTAAGCCGATCAAATTAGCGTGCTTTTAGAGTCTGCGGTGTCTGAACGGGGGTTGACGAGCGTAGCTCGTAGGGGGCAGCCCCCCCCCCCCCCTAGTAAGTGAAATAAAAAAGCAAACCATCATTGCTTACATAAAGTCTAATGGTGAGAATAATTAATTACAAATATCTATTTGCAAGCAGATGTAAAAATGAAATATATAAGTCTTTAATGCATTTACGAGACGCCAGCAAGCTTAAATTAATGATATGATCTTTAGATTATATAAACAGATTTGTAAAAAAAAAACGGCGTTTAACAAATAAAATATCAGTAAAGAATATTTATGCGGGAAGGGAATTGTGCTTAAATTAAAAAAATCCCTGCCGGCACGGCCTACAGCCGGAGGAAGATTTCGAAGTTAAGTATACTAATTTCACCAATAAAAACTAAATCATGATTAGAGATAAACCTACTTTAACAATTTTATCTGGTCGTTTTTGACGAGTTTTTATTTCATTTTTATGTAACAGCTGGTTTTATCAGAATCATGTTAAGGCGGTATTCAAAAAAATACTTTTCCATGCTCAACAACTCGAAATTTTCTGGCACATTTTCAGATTCATTTTTAACAGAAAAAATATGAAATTTGCTGACGTGATTTTTGAAGAGATTTATAAGCGACATGTGTTTTTATTTTTCGTTCAATTAATTAAAACTTGATTTATAAACAATTATTTTCTCAGTAAGACAATATTTTTTGTTTCTAACACAATCGCTTCGGGAAATTCCGTTCAAAATGCCCACTTTGACATCATTTTTTGAAATATATTCTGCCTCTGTCAAAAAATCGATCATTACGGTACATTATATAGTTTCTGAATAAGAGAATCTACCAATTGGATGCGTTTGAGAGCAAAAATGAATTTAAAAATGAGTCAGAAAATAAGCAGTTTGGATTTGAATACTCCCTTAATACGATGATTTTTCCAACACAATCCGCTTCGGGAAATTCGGTTCAAAAGGCCCACTTTGACAGCATGTTTTAAAATATATTCTGCCTCTATCAAAAAATTGACCATTACGGTACATTATATAGTTTCTGAATAAGAGAATCTACCAATTGGATGTGACTGAGAGCAAAAATGAATTTAAAAATGAGTAAGAAAATAAGCAGTTTGGATTTGAATACATCCTTAATAAGATGATTTTTTTCTTCAACCGCTATGTATTTTTAACGTATTTTTGCTGTAAGAATTGGTCCTATCAAAAACTTGTCTATATAAATGTTGTAGACAATATTAAGAAGATATATGATAAATTCATGGGGATTTTATATCTTGTGAATTGACGGAGTTATGAATTTTTTTCTTCTTCAACCCCCCTTTTTGTTTTCGTTTTTAATTTTTTTTTTTTTTTTTTTTTTTTTTTTTTGAGTACGAATTGGTCCTATCAAAAACTTGTGAATACAAAAAGTTGTAGATAATATTAAGGAGATTTATAATAATATTGATTGGATTTGATATCTGGAGAATTGACGAAGTTATGAATTTTTTTCCCCCAAAAACCCTATTTTTTTGCGTTCCTTGAGCCCATATTTAATTTTATCAAAAATCTGTGATACATAAATTTTTGGCCCTATTTTTAGAAGTAATAAAAACTTTAAACTGATTTGATAAGTACAAAAATTAAGAAGTTATGGAGGTTTTTCGGTTTTCACAAAACCCTCCCGAGATTTTATGCCCCTTGATGTTATGTATCAGTTTGGAAGAGATTTGTGCAGAATTGTGGAAGTTATCGTGTCCAGAAGAAAGTGATGAATGAAATGAATGATGAATGAGAAGAAATGATATATATATATATATATATATATATATATATATATATATATATATATATATATATATATATATATATATATATATATATATATATCATTTCATTCATAATATCACAGTTTTTGTTGGTGGTCGGTAATGTTTATTTAATGGTTATATACACCGCTCAAAAAAATAGGGGAGCATTCAAAAAAGTGAAGAGAACAGTGCAAGACAGGCACGTATGGGCATAAAATGGATAGTACACGTGTATCAATGCGCAATACAAAAAAGAAAAAAAAATTGTAAGGGAGCTTTTATTCTTTGCAAAGATGAAAAGAACATGAAAAAATGGTTTAGGGCAACAATTTGGTTTTATGTAAATGATAAAAAAAAGTATTGTTTAGAAATGATGCAAGATTTTTAATATGGCGTATGGTCTCCTCGAACAGTTAAGACTGCTGCACACCTGTTTCCCATGGAAGCAATGAGGTTATCGATAAGACTTTGGAGAATACTGTTCCATTGCTCAAGAATTGCAATCTTCAAGTCCCGGACAGTAAAAGGAGGCCTCGGTCTCGCTGCAATGCGTCGCCTGAGTATGTCCCAATCATGCTCGATCGGATTTAAGTAAGGAGAGCATGCTGGTCATTCCATATGCTGTATTGTTTTAGCTTCAAGCATGCTTTCCACAAGACGAACTGTTTGAAATCTGGCATTATCATGCATGGTAAAAAAGAAATCACTAATTGCTGCAGCATAAAATACGACATGAAGTCTCAGTATCTCGTCTGTATAACTTCGGACCGTCAAAATGCCATTCCGAATGATATGCAGGCCCATACGTCCACCTATGCTGATTCCAGCCAATAGCATCAACCCACCTCGTCTGTAATGTGATCTTTCACGAACGAATGAGGGATTATTTTGAGTGCCTCTTTCTTTCCATGCCAAAACCCATCAGATGTCACATCCAGACTGAATCGGGACTCGTCTGTAAACAGAATTTGACTCCAACAACGTTGCCTCCAAACTCGATGTTCAGTTGCCCACCTTCTTTGGGCCGCACAGTGGCTTGAGGTCAACGGAATACAGACCATTGGCTTACGTGCATAGAGACCACTCTGGTGAAGCCTTTTTTGGACTGTTTGGCTGGACACCCTTCGTCCTGTGGCCAAGAACAACTGTGTTTGTAGCTGAATAGCATTGCCCGTTCCGTCTCGACGAGCTGTTAACAGGATATATCGGTCATCAGTTCCTGTGTTAGCACATTTTTGACCTTGCACTTGTCGATGACTACCATTCCATGTGTCTTGGAATCGATTCCACAGCCTTTCATGGACACTTCTTGCGACTGCAACAGCGTCCACTACACTTCGTTATGTTTCCCCAAATTTAACTGTCCCGATAACACGCCAAGCCATGGATTGTTGTTGTGACATTTTCAAATCACCTTTTCTCAAAACACAAGCTGAGCCATTGAATTTTACAACTGAGGCAGTGAAACAGACGTTTCTACAAAATCTCGATTTCTGCACTTATCACCTTTTCCCAGTTTTTGACGTCATAAACTATAATTTATGAGTGAAGTTTTCTTTAACTGTTTTCTACAGCACTTTAAATTATGGATGTTTTATTTTACGTTACTTATCGGTGTAAATATTTGCGTAATTTCGTTAAAACTATGTGCTGCCCTAATTGTTTTGAGCAGTGTATATATATAGATATAGATAGATAGATAGATAGATAGATAGATAAAGTTTTTTACTGAGGGTGGTTTTGGGTTCTAGGGGTCATGATCGGCGTAGATCTGCAAAAACTTTTCAGAAATTCCAACATAGGGGAGAATGTAATAGGTAGTATTTCATACGAAATCTACCTAATAACAAATAAACCATATTTCGGAATGATATCTTTCAACAGAAGAAAGAAAAGATTTTTACCTAATAAATATCAACAAAAGAATATTTATGTGGGTATAACGATTTCACCTAAATTAGACATAAAGAGAAATGATTTTTGAATGCTAGCGTTAAACAGAAGAAAGGGAAATTATTTTGAAAACAGATTAATTCCGAATACAAATCTAATACAAATATATGGCCTCGCCATAACATAGTATGCTGAAAGCTAGTTCAGTTAAACGAATACACTATACGTATACGTATAAATAATACAATACGAGAACACACCAGTTGAAATTTTCCATTCGGCAATTCCCGTGAATAAAGGAAAATGTACTTGAGAACTTTTGTGCAGCCCTGCATATAATCTATAGAATTTATACATACCAAGTAATATTTAAAAAAAATAGTTCAATTTAAGAAAGTGTACCACAACTGCACTTCCAGCAATTATTGTTCTTAAGCTTCAATTGTTCAATTTCTTTTAGAGCAAAATTCTTTTTTTGTGTCCCTGTAAATGAACAATAAATTTTATGCACACGCTGTTTCACAGTTAGCGCCGTGCAATACACTTCAGTGATATATATAAATTTCAGTATGTTTAAAATAGCGTAATATCATTAAAATATATCGCAAACAAATTTTCCCCTAAGGCCGTAATCTAACGGCTTTTTGGTGTCTCTCTAAATGAACCATAAATTCTACACACTTCATTTTCAATACCGAACATGCCATAGTGATGCCCAATAAAATCTGTAAATTCCATGGCAATCGGACCATATTTACGCGAGTTAGAGCACGGACAGACAGACAAACCTAATTCATAAACATTTTTTTAACTTAGTTGGAAAGTGTTAAAAAAGAGAGAAAAAGAGAACAAACACCTCACATATTTTAATCTCCAAATTAAACCAGAAAAAAATGGAAATAAGCATTCAACTGGAAAATATGTCTTTTGTTTCAGTTTATATATATATATATATATATATATATATAACCATTAATTAAACATTACCGACCATCATCAAAAACCGCAATATTGTGAATGAAATGACAATAAAAATGGATACCACAAACCTATAATATAGAACTGTATGCATAAAATAAAGTGCCTTATACTTAATTACAAGAATTAATATGGAAGAAAAAAAGAAGAATATGGACACCGAAAAAAATTGAAAAACTTATATATTGAATTACGTTTTCAAGAGTACAGAATTCAATGATATAAGCATATCGGTTGTTTTCTGTGAGAAAAAAAGCTAAAAGCTGATTTTTTTTTTTCTCCTGTACTCAAACAACCAATATGACAAAGAGAGTAGTTTCAAGATGAAAACAGAACAATATTAAATGGCATGAAATGGAAAAACCAATACAACCCTTTAAATATTTAATTTATAGTATAAAAAATAGAAATATTACACAACATACCGAATAAAATCCCAGTTGATTTTCAAAATATCCTCCCGCACATGGTATCCAAAAGCATGATAAGATTAAGGTGAATAAAACAGTTAAGTTAACAAATTAAAACCTATGGATTCAGTTAATTCATTTTGAAATACCGTGATAAATTCAATTAATATAATATAAATAGAAAATAATTACATTATTTAAAATACCTAAAAACAGTTTTAAATTGTTTTTTTTTTATTATTATATCTTTTCATTTTGAATGCAACAATTCATTTTGAATTATTTTTTCCTTAATATTGGTATCTTATATATATTTATATATATCTAGGTAGCTAAATGTTTTAGCAATCTTTTATATATATATATATATATATATATATATATATATAATCTTAGGAGGTCGTCTTTATATTGAAATTGTACCAGAAACTGAAATTTTCAATACGTCCAATTTTGATGTTGTATATGAGTAGTGTGATAATACCGGTTTGGCGACGTCTGCGTTCCTGCGTTATGGAGGTGTGCAACTGTGGAGCGCACACGCTGATAATACTCGGTGATGCAGTCGGAAAGATAACAGCGGAAGTGTGAACTGATAAGAAATCGTCTTATAGTACGATTGTATTTATTTTAGTTATTTAGTACGACTTCGAAAATTTGCGGGAAGATTTCATTTTATTTATTTAGCGGGAGATGGAAAATTTTCAAGGGGAGATTTTTTTTTCTTTTAATTGGGAGGAAGTGTCTTAGAGTAGGGTACTATTTTATTTTATTTTGGAAATGAATTAGCTACACTTATCAAATGTCGCGGGATGTTTTTCGTATGTTTCGCAAATGTTTTTCGTATAAAATGAATGGGTGTTAGAAAATTGGGAGATATCGTCTTACAATAGAATACTATTTATTTGGATAATTAAATATTTAGCGGGAGGTCGAAAATTTTCGAGGGGAAGAATTTTTTTCCGTATAAAATTAGCGGAAGATAGAAAATTTGCGAGGAAGATTTTTCTTTTTTTTCTTTTAAAAATACCAAGAGATGAAGATTTTCTTTTTGAGAACTTAATTTTTCTTTAAAATTTTTTCTTTTTTTTCTTTTAAAAATATCAAGATATAGAAAAATTTTCTTTTTAATTTTTTTATTTTGGGATCTTAATTTTTTTTTCTTTTCTTTTATTATTTTTTCTTTTTTTTTTCCTCATTTCTCCCTTTTTTGTGAAGCCTTTTTGATATGATTATAATTTAAAAGATGGATAATTGTTTGTGAATACTTGAAAGAAAGAACGATGAAAGTCCTTATGCATTGCAATAACTCCCAGATTTCCTAAAATTTCTTGTTCAGGCAAACTGGCTATACTGCTCTGAGCAGAACTTTTCACCGTAGCGCATGAGAACTCATTCTTGAAAAATATGTTTTTTGATAATTCTTGAAAAATGCATGATTAATGTTTGCTTGAAAGGAAGAATGATGAGTATCCTTGGGTAGTTCATGCGAACTTATACTTCTAAAGTACTTGACAGATCATGAAAACTCATTTTTGAAAAATGTAATTTCTTAATACTTCATGTGAACTGTGTCTTGATAGTTTGTTTTGAAATTCTATTTGAAGCAAGGATTTTGTAAAAAAAAAAAAAAAAAAAAAAAGAAAAAAGAAAGTTCTTGGTTTCTTGAGACGTTTGATTTCGCTAAAGTTCGGGGTTTGAAGACATGCTTGGAAGAAGTAATGATGAGTGTCCTTTGATAGTTCACAAGAACTCATTTTTGAAAAATGTTTGAATAATGTGATTTCTTGTTACTTCATGAGAACTGAGTTTTGATAAATAATTAGTTTTGAAATTCTATTTAACGCAAGGAATTTGTAGAAAAAATCATGATGAGAATCCTTGGTTTCTTCGAATTTTCGCTTGACTTCTTGAAAGTTCATTAAAAATACATGGTTTTAACACATGATTGGAAGAAAGAATAATGAGAATCCTTGATTTCTTAAAGGTTCATGCAAAATGTTTGGAAGAAAGGATGATGAAAGTCCTTGATTTCTTAGAAGTTCAAGAAAAATGCTTTCAAGAAAGAACGACGAGAGTCCTTGGCTAGTTCCTGAGAACTCACTCTTGAAAACTTGGAAAGTTCATGGGAATTCATTGTTGAAAAATCTGATTTCTTGTTACTTCATGAGAACTGAGTTTTGATAACTAGTTTTGAAATTCTATTTAACGCAAGGAATTTGTAGAAAAAATCATGATGAGAATCCTTGGTTTCTTCGAATTTTCGCTTGACTTCTTGAAAATTCATTAAAAATACATGGTTTTAACACATGCTTGGAAGAAAGAATAATGAGAATCCTTGATTTCTTAAAGGTTCATGCAAAATGTTTGGAAGAAAGAATGATGAAAGTCCTTGATTTCTTAAAAGTTCAAGAAAAATGCTTTCAAGAAAGAACGACGAGAGTCCTTGGCTAGTTCCTGAGAACTCACTCTTGAAAACTTGGAAAGATCATGGGAATTCATTGTTGAAAAATTTGATTTCTTGATAGTTCTTGACAACTTATGCTTGATTTTGCAAATTTGAAGAATCACCCTTCATCCGCCCAATGCACACAGGAATTGCATCACATAAAAAAAAGAAGTGTTGCGATTGAAAAAAAAGGTGAGAGAGTTGAAAAACATTTAAAAGAATTAAGTGAAAAGATTTTTCAGACTTACATGAAAAATGATACTGTGAATTTAACAACATTTCCGAGAAAGAAATTTTAAACACTTGCTTTGCACAATGCAGGACACAAACATATATTTAAATTAACGAGTCTTAGAAAATTATTTTTTTTCGCTAAAATTTCTTCACAGATAATGTCACTGGAAAGAAGCTGTTGTAACTATTGAACTGAAAGAACCACCCCTCGGTAGGGCGGAGCAATTCCCTTTCTCTTTATCAGTCACTATTGTTACAGTGACGAGGGACCCATCCTTTACCCACATTCCATTTCCATCAAACACGTTAAACAGATTTTAAGGTGAAATAGAGGTGACCGTAACTGCTATCAGTCCTAAACATTGACCTTTTTTGAATAGCGAAGAATATAAAGGAAGAGATTTCCAGCACAGAAAATAAAATAATAATCAAAAATACAAAATAAACGCTCTTTGAAAGTAAAAATGGAACGAAAAATAAAACTTTTTAAGCGGGAAGGAGTTTCGAACTAAACTTCTTAAACGAGTTATTTTAGCGTTGTA
Organism: Maratus speciosus; assembly: GCA_963932465.1. NCBI lineage: Eukaryota > Metazoa > Arthropoda > Arachnida > Araneae > Salticidae > Maratus > Maratus speciosus. Next base: position 184,351,627 of record OZ010786.1, read on the forward strand.
AGAATAAGAGAAAAATGGGAATCGAAAATATCAACTTCTTAAACGGGAAAACGTCTTAAGCGGGAACTTCTTAAATGGGTTTTACTGTATATGTATATGCAATTATAAAGTACTTTTAATGACTTTAGCACAGTTTTTAATAGTCGGTGTTTTCTTTAAATCATACTTATTCATTTCAGGTAACCATGGGCAATCCCCTTTTAACGCTCCGCAGCAGCGCCATACTCTGTTTGTTATGGCTGACGATTGCTGCAGAAATTGACGTAGACCCAGCCTGGGAGAATATTTTTAAAGCAAGGTAAGAGTAGTACATGCTATACAAAATAGTTGTATTCTTTTTCTTTTCTTCCTTTTCTTAAAAGAAAAATCAGAAGCTCTACAACCATTGAATAGGGTCGTGTAGATTTATAAAACCAGAAGAATCGGTCTTTGTCAAGCTTTGTTGATAAATCGACAGTTAGTGTAATCTTTTCACTTTTTATTTTAATTTTGCACACTCATTTGAATTAATGCAAATCTTACTTTTCATTATTGCCAAAAATAAACGTTTATTTTAAAATACAATATTTATTTTTTTTTTTTTTTAATGGAATAAAGATTGAAATATATTATATTTAGAAGCGAAGATAGATGCGATCAAAGGAAAAGCAATAGCTGAGGCCGTGACACGTAGTGTTAATTTTAAGTTTACCGTTATTGACAGAGCGAAGGATACGTTCGGACAATCTATATGCAATATATTATACAAAGCACGTGTACAATCTATTATACAAAGCACAATTTCAGATGTTTAGAAAACATTTATAAATGTTTTGCAAACTGCGATATAACATTAAACAATGGAGTATCCTGTTTTCAAATTGGAATTAAACACCAGCATTTGTCAAGTTAGTAAGAATATACTTAAAAATAAATTATTTTCAGAAAATTATTCCTGTTTACACATTTAAAACATCGAGATAGTCTGTCAGGTTTTCTTTTGGTTCATAAGAATCTAAATAATATGTGGTGTCCGAATACTTATGATCACAAATTGCGTAACTTTTATCATGCCATAACTCAACCAGCAAAAAACTTTATTTAATGCTACACAGTGATTAGCTCAGTGGGTGGCCTATGGGAAAGAAATCTTGATGTTTTATATGCTTTTTAATAGTCAAGAAGCTCAAATTCTTTCATTTGAACTTCTCGGAGCTTTAGAAATCCCCCCCCCCCCCACCCCCGGAGTACAGATGGTGGTTCACTTTTTAACACTTTCCAACAAAGTTAAAAAGTCTTTATGAATTGGGTTTGTCTGTCTGTCTGCCATCCGTGCTCTAACTCACGTAAATATAGTGCGATTACCATGAAAGTTATATATGTTATTGGGGTTTACTATGGTATGTTCGGTATTGAACATGGAGCGTGTATTATTTACGGTTTATTTACAGAAGCCATACTCAACCTGCGGGCCGCATTGGCCCGGCGACCTTTTATGTACGGCCCGACACACATGGTCATTAATTCCTATTTATAAAATTGAGATGTGTATAAAGGAATTTTAAGACCTTCACTGTTCTTTTATGTATTATCGTGTAAAGAAAAAATATGTCCTGTTATTTACTATGATTGTTATTTACTATTTTAAAATTATCTTAAAACATTTTAAATGTCGTTTCCCAAGTCAAAAGTTCTTTTTATGTGTAGTTCTATATGTGCTATGCTGGTATATACCAATTCTTAATCTTCAAAACTAAAATATTATTACAAATTAATTAAATTTGCACTATACATTTCTGTATTTAAAGAAAAAAAGTTTCTGCATTGAGAAAACGACCGATTTATTAAAGACAATTTCTTGATTTATTTCTTTAGCACTTGAAAAGCTACGCATTAACATATTACAGGGCCGAAACTAGGGGGGGCAGAGGGGGCATGTGCCCCGGGCGCCGCTTTAACAGGAGGTGAAGGGGGCGCCAAAAGGAAGATTTTGTTTGACGTTTGACACAAGAATGTATATATATATATATATTATGAAATTTGTATAAAAATGTCTCGCAACTGGAAAATTTAAAAGGAAAACTGAACCAAATGCATTAAACTTTACAAATAGATAAAAAGATTCATTACAATACAAAATTTCAAAGTATCATGCCTATGCGTTTGCTTTCTATCTTTTAAATCACTTCCTGTCAGGAGAATCTGAGGGAGAATCCAACCGTTTTCCAAGACTGTCCGACTGACCGTTTTCCAAGGTCAGTCTCTATTGTGGGACACCCTAATGTCCACTACGGATAACTACCAAAGGAGAAGTGACCCCTCAGTCTGATTTTTCTTCTAGATAAAAGAATTCCATGAAAGTTGTTTGCTTGGTTTTTTTTTCCGCTGAACAGTGTTGAGCTTCCTTTCTTTCTTTTTTTTTTTCCGTCTTGCCATGGGCGCTGACTGCCCAGGACAGCGGGAAGGGGAATGCACAGAGTAAAATTCTTAGTAAAACCTTTCTTTTTTAGATATCGACCTCATTTAGACTATGCAAAAAAAAAAAAAAAAAAAAAAAAAAGTTTAAAAAGATTAAAATGCAATTCTTTTCAATAACTTTTCAAAGATTTTAATGGATCTACAAATACATTAACACGAGAAAATTTTTGCTTATATTACAAATATGGAGAATAAACCTCGATGGGATAATTGCATGATTCAGTATATTTTCTTTTTTTCAACAGCTACTGCGCCCGTCCGAAAAAAAAAAAAATCGCAGCCCTTTGTTGAGGCCTATTTTCTCCACCATTTTGTACAAACCTTGGCCATTATCTCTAAATATAAAATATAACATTATCTCTAAATATAAAATTTTGTCGAAACATATTCATAAATCCTTCATTTACGCTGCTGAAAATTGAGAAAATTGCACAAAAATCACTATCACGGCGTCCCTTCAGGGGAATATCTCCATTTTCAAATGGAGCCTGACGTTCATTGTGGAAAACGTATATATAAGGTTTGGTTAAGTTCTATCCGTAACTTCATAGTTTGACAAATCTGATTACGTAGTTCAGTTTTATATATTTTAAATTTAAAAATAAGTTGTCCGTTAGATATTTAGTAAAATTCTTTTTTGTAAATTTACTTTGTGGTGGAGGGGGGGGGGGCGCCAAAATCCATGTTTGCCCCGGGCGCCAAAAAGGCTAGTTTCGGCCCTGACATGTTATAAAGTTTTATACTCATCATATAGCTAACAAGTCGGAAATTGCTCGTCAAACTTGGCAAATGAGGTACGTTCGTACTATAACTAGTTTTATAATTTTTTTTGCACCGCATATTGTACTGAATGTATATTTTAGTGCATACTTCATAAGTTCATCTGAATTTCATTCTTTTCGAAAAGCTGTAACATCATTAAAATGCACTTGCAATATTTTTTTTTTCATTGGCCTTAATGTAACAGAAAAATTTGACTGTCCCTGTAATTAAACTACATATCCGATTTTCATAAAATTTGAAAAGACTCGACAAAATTTTGCAACAATTATAGGGGAGACTAGGGAGGGTTGACCCACTTTTTACAAAATGATTTTTTTATTTTTTAAATACTGAACGTAGAATAAAGTTTTATATATCATTTTATTCGTTATGCACAATGTTATCAAAATAAAATTGCTACATAAGTGTAATATATAAGAAATTTGAAAAATTATTGATTTTAATCATGAAAAAATAATGGGTCAAGGCTCCCCACATATGGGACGGTTGACCCACTGTATGGGAGGCTTGACCCACTTAGTTTTATATATTCAAGTATTTGTGAAGAGAAATAAAATCAGTTTAAAAAAAAGCTAAATAATCGTATAACATGAACATGCTTTAATTATTATAAAAAAATATTTTTGAAAATATGATGTTAAGCAAACCTGTTTAGACGCAAACGCAAGTGAGAGGAGAAAATTTTTGTTTTAAACAGGATTTTGTCTGAGCATGTATAATTGTACAGCAGGGAAAATGAAACTTTAACATTTAAGACAGTATTTGACTAGAGACAGGTTCCGTTGTCATAGGGTTTCATGGATTATTATGTCCGGATTTAGTAACCGCTGTCCCCCCCCCCTTTTTTTTTGTCTCCTTGTCCTACTTTTTGTGACATTCGATCCGACAACTCTAGATGTCACATAGTTTGGCTTCATCTCACTGTATTCATGCTGGTGAAATTTGTCTACTTACCTTTCTAAAATTTTTCAATCAATGCTATGTTCTTTTCTAGCCGCATGAGTACTTAACTTATCATTAACATCTTTTAACCCTTTCAGAGGCAAAGTACTTTCAGTACTAAAATGTTGAAATAAATGACTGGCACCGGAATATACGAGCAAATTTATTTGGAAATATGAAAAAGGCTATATTTCACATACATATTAAATGGAAAAGATTTTAGCAAAATTCTGGTCCCGTTGTGGGGTTTAGGAATTAAAATTATGGGAAAGTAGCGTAATGACGCGCAGAAGGATAATCCCGCTCACTCAATATCTCTAAACAGAATAGGATTGAAAACGTGCAATCGGTACCGGCACCGCTTCATCCTAAGTTCCCAGTAAGGATTTAGTGCCCGTCGGGAGGAAAGTATTTTTGTGTCTTCAAGTTATTAGTTTGAAGTTGTTTTATTATAAAATTCTACAACATTTAACTTGAAGGTAAGTGTACACTTTTATTTTCAAATATTAATTTACTCATTATGTCTACAAAATATATACATTTAGTTGTACTTTCATGCTTTTATTTATTTTTTTAGTGCGTTGTTACACCAATTATAATGCAATAAAACCCAACATGGCGATGACGCGTAATGGCGCTCGCGTGGAATTCCAGAAGAAATGTTGCCAGTGGGCTACTTTTTTTTAAAATTCAAATTTGTTGATTGACACAACTTTTTTGAAATGGTAAAATTTCCCTGTTTTCGCCTTTATTAATATGTCATTAAACAAGGAGAATTTTACGATTTCAAAAAAGTAGTGAAAATCAAAAAACCTAAATATAAAAAGAGTAGCCCACTATATGTCTAACACAATATGTGTAAAGAGGTTGCAAAAAGTCTGCAATCGTTTGGACAGCTCACGCAACTAGATATGTGACTTTGTTTGACTTAAACGTTGTATTTAGACTCTGAGCGCAATTGCCCTACCATGTCGGGCATTACCTCTCAATCGATCGTCATTTAAATAAAACGATAAAAAAAAAATTCCTAAAACTTTTATGAAAATTAGTTGATTGCAAACTGTTTCTTATGCTTTGGAGTTATAGTTCGTTAATAAAATATTTATTTTTTTGTCCAAATTTGACTAGTTATTCGTGTTTTCCCTTAAGTGAGCGCCATTCCCCTAAATTGTTTCATAAACATTACCACTGCCCTGAAACGGTTAAGACTGCTGCTTTCATACTTTCCCGTCTTTTCCATTGTTTCTATTTAACTATTGTAAGTAATATTTAAATGGAAAAAAGTTCCTATCAACTTTCCCATTTATATTTCATTAATCTTTTTCGTGCAGTGAATACTATAGCAATTTCACATCTTTCTTTATTCAAATTCACATCTTTCTTTAATCAGTTTTAAAAGTTTTCTTTTCCATCACCCATTTTACTGTAGCTTTACAGAATAAATTTACATTCATTTTTATATATAACCATTAATCTTTCATTATGCGCAGTGTATAATAAAAATATTTCCAAAACCTCTTAATTAACACATTTCCGTCGGGCAATTTTTATTAAATCTGAATTTTAAAATAGTAGAAGCTCCTCCCTGTTCTGAAAGTCTTTTGTAAATTGGTGTACTAGATAGGTTTCTTAAGTTTATGCATCTGTAAATATCTTTCAATGTACGAATTTAATATAAAATGTCTTACAATCTAAAAAAATATGGGCAACAAGATATAAATGCATTTTCTGTAAGGTAGAAGCCACGCCCTTGGTCAATGATGTTTTTTGAATGAAAACGGGAATTCTCGTTTCCCGTCGTGAATGTGTTACGGAAACCTTGAACATCTGGTCAATCCTCCCTCACTTTGACTGGCTCAAGCCTCCCCACATAGTCCTTTTCTAAAGAATAGCACATTGTTATGTTAAGCCTAACTTACTGTATAATCTTTATACCTGGAATGAAAGCTCGACATTTCTCCATTACTTAAAACCTACTTACTTAAATTTCTATGATATATTTTATCTGAAAAAAGCTTACAAAATATTTCTAAAAAACACAACTTTTACGTTGAAAACTCTTCACAATTAATGTTTTACACACCTATTTCGATTATCAGTATGAAACAGAGACTGTTGTTTAAGCATTCCAATAGAGTAATTCGACATACGGCAACGAGTCACGTGACGTCCACCTTTTTCTACCTTTTTGACGTCATCACCGCTAATGGAGAGGGAGATTTGGTGTTTTTCTTGGCGATTTTCTGGCAACCTCGTATTACGGCAGTTTGTAAACAAAAAAATTAATAACATCAGTATTACAATTTATACTACTAAATTTAATATATTGAAGAATATTAATAAAATCAGAATTACAGGTTATCGCCGAAATGTTTATTAAATATATGGTGGATGAAAAAGGTTTCATACACAGCTGTAATTAAAAAAAAAAATAATTTTTTCACTCAAGATTATTTATTACGAAGAAAGGGAAAATTCGTAGTTGCAAAAAAATCACTATTGATTTGCATACTGTGTACGATTACTTGCATATTTATTAAATGTTCTATTTGAAACACCTATTGTATATACTATAATTATTATACCTATATATTTCGTAAATATTAAGTAATGTGAACGAATTGAATCCCTTTTGTAGTAGATATTTTTTTTAAGTATCACACAGCTGAAAAGTGTTTTAAAACTTTTTACGTAGGTAGATGCACCAGTTTTGGCCACTTTTAGAGAAAATTCGAAATAGAAATTTTACAGTTCTTGACCGATTTAAGCATATTAAATCATAATAACATCATTCTTTAGTAAATTTAATTGTCTTTCTGTTAGCTATAATGATTTTCTACAGAATATTTTAGATTGTGAGTAATAACTCATAAAGTAATTTATTCCAATTTGTACCAGTTTTGGCCACCCCTACACCAGTTTTGGCCATCTCTATGCACCAGTTTTGGCCACTCCAATATCATGTAGTTTAACAAACATTTTAATTGATAATAAGTAAAAATAAAGCATTTTTATGCAACATCTATTTTACCACACATATATTTGTTTGCTGTATTAAGAGAATTTTGCAAATTTCTTTATGAATTGAATAAAACATCAAGTAAAATATACTTATTTTGATTTTAACTGAAAGTTTCAATTAAAAAACGAAAAATATATTTAAATTTGATTACTAAACAGGGACATAAAGAAAAACCTATAGGACATAAAGATTAACTATTTAATCAGTTTTATAATTATTCATGGATTGTGGCTTGTTTAGAACACTTGAATCTTCATCAAAGTGTTATATTTCTTGAAAGCATTTTCTGATTTTGGTTTGATTTTCATCAAAAAGTTATGCTTCTTGAAATTATCTTTTGATTTATATTAGCTTATGCCTTATTTATGTACCCTGCTTCTTTGCAAGTTATTTTAGGGTGTGATTTCAGAAGCGAATCATACCATTTCATGCCTGGTCTTCCATCTTGAAATGGAGTTTCTATCTTACCGGCTACAATTTTCTGGACAGAATCTTAAAAGTTGTTCCATTTTTATGAGGAAATAGTATTCTGACAATATCTAAAATCCACTTTTCGAATTGATTTTTAACTTCAATTCCTAGTACCTAGATCTACTACTTGAGATTCAACATTATTAGAGGAAAGTGGTGTCCGTCCTACAAACATCTGATGTAAGGCAAGAACGGATTACTCCAAAACTTTGCTAGCTTGTAGTGCTGGCATTACATTTTGAATGGCCTTAATTTTACTTCTTATCTTAGAGCAGTGTTCCCTCTAGGCCATTTTTTAAGAGCACAGAATCTCTTTTAAACTTGTTAAAATGAATCATCATCTTTTTAAATAATGTGAAATACATTCTTAGTTGTATTTAGATTTCTTTAGTAAAGATTTTCACAATATTTAGTATTTCTAAATCCGTGTGCCTGAAATATTGCAAAAATTATGGAACGTCTTCATTTCTTTAGGAAAAATACAAGCAATTAAACCATGCTATAATTTTATTGCACGTTTTAATTTATAAGTTGTAAAATCTTTTAAAATTTATGTTTTAGTTTATTTATCATATCTAAAAATTACATATCACCTCCCCTTTTGCTTTATCAAAAATAAACACAATACTATATTTTCTTTAGTGACTAGCACAATGTCCTTCTTTCTAAAGTGAATTATCTATTGGACAGAGAATAACAAAATCTCTTTTATAGAGCTGCCATTCGCTTTGCTTTTTTTTAATTATTATTATTGAAGCCATTACTATATAAAACAAAACTAAATTGATTTTGATTTATCCAGATGTTCTTAAATGTATTAAATGGCTAAAATCCCCTCTATAATGATAATGAATCATGTGGCCAAAAGTGGAACATATGTTGTACCCTTTTTGGCCACCCACATGGCCATAACTGGTACATATAGCAAATTTAATGCACCAATTTTGGCCACCCCCCCATTAAACTGTTAAAATAAGTAATTTAAATGTAAAATTGCAGTAGAGAGAAAGCTTTCCTCATAAAACCTAATAGAAATTTGTTTCAGAACAAATAGAACCCTATAAGTGCCTAATGTTGAAAGATTCTGAAAACTTGTCAGCTAAGCAAAAATCTTAATACATGTAAGCACACACTGCAGTTTCACACATTTATTTTTTTTGCAAGTCACATTTTAGCAAAAAATAAACAAATGATATTGTAAATGATAAAAGAGAGTTTGCTTAAAGTGTAAGAATGCATATTATTTATTAGCATGAATTCACAGGCTAAATATTGGACAAATTGATCCAATGTGGCCAAAACTGGTACAGTGGCCAAAACTGGTGCATCTACCCTATAGTGTGTTTAATTGAATCACTTTTGTAGGTATGTTATTTAAAGTATTACCTAACTGAAAAGAGTTTGAAATCTTTTTACACTTTTTCTATTATGTGTAATGCGTTTTACTTTGAAACTCATCATTAATTTTTTTTTAATTAATAGAAAACTAATATACTAAAATCTGCCGAGGCAGTATCGCAACGAACCAAGAAAATTTTCCGTTTTAAACAGATTGCATTTTTAGCTGCTTGATTTTAAAAAAATCTGGAGACCTAATATTTTGGAATACTAACAACTTTAGTTGTACCCCTCGCCCCCTTCACCAGCATATAGTACTTCATACATTATTTGCAAAAATTAAGCATTTTTTTCTTTAGTAAAAGAAAATAATTAATAGGGTAGATGTGCCAGTAATGGACACCCTTAAGGAATTTCTTTAAAAATTATTTTTTTATTAATAGTTATAATTATTATATTCCAGTTTTTTCAATATTATATTAATCTATCAACAATATTTAACCATTCTTATAGCCTCATTTCCCCATATGAATAGAAATTTAATTTTAAATAACAGAAATATATCAAAACACCCAAAAGCCCAGTAATGGACACCCTCTGGCCCAGTAGTGGACACCCTCTGTTCCAGTAATGGACACCCCATAAAAAGTAATAAATGTAATTGTTTTTATGACTGTATTTAGAACCAGAATTTAATGAATACATACTAATGAAACAAAATAGTTATTTTAAATAAATTTAACAATTAGGATACCAGTAATTAATAAAATATTTGTGATAATCATTTACTGTTTGCATCATATATTGTAATTATCAGAAGATCGATGTTTTAATTATTTTAGATGGATAATTTAAAATACTAAATATCAGACAATTACAGCTATCAAATTATTGAAACAGTGGTGGATTTAAAAGGTAATAATAATAATAAAAAAAAAGTTTTGGAATATTAATGTTTAGTTTTGTGCCACTATTTTTAATAATCTTCCAGAGATTACTTGATATATCATTTATAAAAATTAATATTACAAATATGAAAGAAATGATATTGTGAGTTGAATATTTTAAATACTAAATAAAATAATTCCAAAATAAAACTGTAGAACTGATGTTTGAGGCCACTGATCTGCAGACTTACTAGTTTCATGAATATTACCTATAACTTTCATTAATAGTATTGCATTTTTTTTTTTTTTAACAAGGAAACATTTAAGACAGAAAATGGATTTTTAATAGCTTCTGTAACTTAATTGTTTTTATTTAAACAGAGAGGGATTAAGCCCTATGAGCCCCTCTCTGACTGTGCTCTTAAACTGTATTTTTCTGCTTCCTGGCTGGTTTGATTGCCAGATTATAAAATATGTGAGGGTATATATATATGTACTACATAAAATATATATAAATAAATATAATAAAATATTGAAATTTTATTAATCACATAAAATAACTTAAAAGCAGCTATTTATAAAAGTTTTGGTGTTATTACATTTTAGTAAGTATAATTTAAAAATTAAATTTGATTATTTAGGTTTGTAGTTAAGTCAAAATATTTTATGCACTATAAACATTACTGAAATTGCATTTTTAGCAATGTCTACATGGGGTGTCCATTACTGGAAAATGACTAATTAACCATCCCAGTAATGGACACCCCCTCTTAAAACCTTAAAAATAAATGAAATTTAGTAAATGGCCGTTAGTATATAATATTCTAAGTTTCCTATTGCTACTCAAACAAAAACATTCAAATTTTGCAAGAAAATAAATAATATATAAATTAATTAAACGAAGCCAACTCTTAGCCTCTTCATTAAGATTTTCACAGAAAAACAGTGAAACTTTGAAACATTATTTTCTGCTTCTTGATTGGTTTGATTAAAAGTGTAAACAATAACCCAGTTTTATAAAACATGCAAGTGGGTATTATAAAAAAAATAATTAAAGCTAAATATTTATTAGTTATTTTTTTATGAACCAAAGACATCAAGGGATGTCCATTACTGGAAGGGTGTCCATTACTGGCACATCTACCCTATAATATTTTAAATATATCTACCCATATACAGTGGCACACCCAGGACTTTTTTAGGGAGGGGGGGGGGTGCCGAGCATTGGTGGAGAAACAAAATAAAATTAGTGAGGGCAAAATTTCTCTGCTTATGATTACAGTAGGTAATTACAAGGAGATACTAATTATTCATCAAATTACCATAATTAATTCAGTATTTAATAATTTATTTATTTTAATGAAAATGAAAATTATTATATTTAAAATTTAATTAAATTAATAATTTAAAAGTACACAAATTTTTGAATGTGCAGAAGTTAAATAGGGGAGAAGGGGATTAGTGTGGACAATTTTTATAAATTTCGCAAAAAAATGTACTAAATATATTTTTTTCAAACTTCAAGTATTTTTTTTACAAGAATTTGCTATTTTATCTTTGATTTGGTTGATATATTAAATTATTTGGCAATACAGTTATTTATTAATAAATTTTTAAAAAAAGTTATTTTTGTCCACATTAGCCCCATGTGGTGGGGCTAGTGTGGACAAGCTAGAATATTGATTTAGACAATGTAATACAACTCTTATAAGTGTTTGCAAAACCATAATAAAATAAATTTGAACCTAAACAACATAGTAAATATATTAATCGTAATAAAATATAACTTAATTAATGTTATACCTAATATTTTTTTATTATTACTGAGGACTGCAGTTAGGTATGTTATGAATCTATTTTAAAGACAAAATTAAATACATTACAAAACACTGGTCAAAATAAAGTACACAAATAAAAAGGTATGAACGTATTTACCTATCTTAAAATCTTAAGTTTGTTTACAAGGTTAAAGTAATTGTCAAAGCAACTAAATGTCATTAGTGTTTACACAGCCAGGAAACTACATAATAAACATTATGGCTTTTTGAATAATGTCTGGCTGTGAGAGTTTTCCCAATGATGTTTATTTGCGAAACATCATTTTCAATATAAATAAAACGGTTTTTCTTAAAGCTAATACTCTTGAGGAACTGTTTCGTACTCGACAACAGAAACAGACTTTGAATAACTGCTACATATTTATAAAATGTGCTGTGGCTTGACTTCTTGCAAATTAAAGAAACTTGAGCCAATAAAAAATCTCCTGGCTTGATTGTTGTTTCACTCATTTCTACTTCTTCAATTTCTAATTTATCAACTTCCATGTCAAAAAGGCTGTTTCCACTGTCTTCTTGTGTGCTTACCAGATCTTGTGTAGTACATGGGCATTCACGGCCGATAGTATAGCTCCAAAAAAATAATAATAATAATAATAATAATAATAATAATCATCTCCAAATGCTAATCAATTTAAAGGAATAATACCAGGTTTTTACAAATCTTGATATGATATTACTTATTTCAAATGAAAATCAAATTTCAAATTATTTTTGCTTAAAAGGCGCAAAGACCAACTTAGTGAAAAACACACTTTTTTCACTAAGTTGGTCTTTGCGCCTTTTAAGCAAAAATAATTTGAAATTTGATTTTCATTTGAAATATTGTATTCAAGGCGAATGTTTCTCTCTGGAAAAATTTCCAAATATTAATATATGATATTACTTAGTGTAAATAATTTATGATATGCTTTCGCTGTTAAGGAAGGAATATCAGACTGATACTGTTTTGTCAGGCTAATTTAACATCCAGTCATTAAATGCAACTTTACACATTCCTTTGAATGCACCATAAATAGCAACATCTAGGGGTTGAAGTTTATTTGAACAATGTGATGGGAAAGACAGTAACACAATGTAATTTTCCTTCACATATGTGTAATTTCTACAAGAGAAATGTTGAATTATGATTATCAAAAAGCAAAGAAAACAGGGTGGTCAATATCAGATTTTGTGTGTTCTTGTATATGGTGTAAAACAGCTGGAAATAGTTCTTTCACCATCCATCCGCTTTTTGAAGGCAAATCTAGACTTCCAGTTAGAGCACCAACAAGAAAATAATCCTTATAATTTACTCTAAAATATAGTACCTACCTATGTCATTATAATGGACTAGCATTAGTAATTTAAATAAAAAATGTATATCAAACTAAATTCTACTATGTGTGTGTTCTACATTAAAATTCAGTTATTACTTCACAAATGAATCTAATTTAGTATCGAAATAGCATAAAATGTGACATATTTATATACCTAATTAATGTTTTTACAACTGAAAGCTGAATGAGGCTAGTGTGGACATGTCCACACTAGCCCCATGGTGCCATTTATTTTTTTAGGACTAACACTGATAAATGTAAACAATACAGAGCAAAAGTGAATATCAAAAAGTATACTGATTAGATTAATTTATAATATAATATCCCCTTTCATTTGAAATAATGAATATAAATAGTCTAACTTAGTAATTTAATAACAAATCATGAATTTACTTTTTCACCATAAAAATCTTTTTTTATAAATTGCAAATGAACTATGAAATGTATTCTTGTGTAATTACACTTCTGCCATAGTGGATCTTAAGTAAATTTTTAAAATGCGTAAGGTTGAAAATGACCTTTCGCTGACACAGGTTGTAACGGGAAGCGTTGCAAATATTTTTAATAATTTATAGATGTTCAGGTACAACATTTTCTCACATTTCGAAACTGCTTCAATGGCATTCTTGCATCGAGTTATGAAAGTGATTTTTAAAATTTTCTGCACCACAACTTGAATTCGGCGTTCAAAATTTTTGAATTGTTAGAAAGCAAGTCATGTGCATAAAATTCACACAATTAAAGAAAATCTTTCATTTCATTTGCTGTTGGAGCATCTTTTCCATTAGGTAGAAGAATTAAAAAACTTTCAAAATGTTGTTGTGCCAAGTGAAATGTTCATTAACTTGAGTCAACATTTGATCAACGAATGGAATAAAAATATTTCTTCTGAAATAATCTTTTATAGAATCAGCTGGAACATTGGATCTTTGTTTTTGTTTTGATGCAGTTCTTGGCAGTTTAAGGTCAATATGAAAGTTACTGTCTTTCAAACAAGCTTCATCAAAAATTTTCTTGAAAGGGCTTTACGAATAGAATTTAAGTGAGCCATAACATTATCAACGAAATTTAAGGCAATTAAAAGGTCACTGTCACATTTTTGCAATAATTTAGACAATGGTAATAGCCCGGGAGGCGGATGAACAGACAATCGCCTTATCCAGTTGATGGCTGAAATTCCAGAATTAGACAGAACTCGATTCGCATATTAAAATGTAACTGGTCTGCCTGCAATTTCCTGCAACCAAAGGTATGAAAACATAGAGGACTGGGAGCAAGAAAACACAATGGTAAACCTACCAGTAAGCCACTACGATCAGGTTTGCAGGTGTTTACCACCAAGATATGAGTTGACAAACTCGTTGCATTTTAATACAGTACAGGACCCATTATCCGGAATTCCAAAATCCGGAAACATTTTTTTTTGAAAATTTCCTAAATTTGTAAATTTTTGCAATTTTACGAAAATTTTACAGATTTGTAATTTTTTTTGTCTATTGTGTTGCAATGTGTAACCACTAAAATATGCTACATCAGTGATGGGGGAACACGGTTGTCGCCCCCCCCCCCCCCCGGCATTATAGAAAAAAATCATTTTTTTGTCAAATTTTAGTTTAAAATTTATATTACGATTTGTGTTTTAAAAAATCACCAGATATTTTACATCCTCTCTCTCTCACTTTTACAAAATATTATGGCTACACAATTGTGTTACTTGAATCAAGGGGTGATGCTGAGTAAAAAAAAAAAAAAATTCTCAAATTCACAGCAAATTTTTTTTTTAAGTTTACAGAAGAGGGGGGGGGGGCTCCTCTGCACTAATTATGAGTTTTTTCCGCGATCTTTTAACGAAATTCTCGTTTGTACACAATTTTTTGACGAAATTAAGGGGTTTTTTGTGATCCTTTGAACAAATATTTTTTGCTATCTTTTGACGAAATTTGCGGGGTTTTTTACCGAGATTTTGACGAAATTTGCGTTTTTTTCCCGTGATCCATTGACTAAATTTGCGTGCTTTTCGCGATTTTTTTAAGAAATTTTTTTCGCTATCTTTTGACGAAATTTCCAGTTTTTTTCGCGATCATATGACGAAATTTGCTGATTTTTTTGCGATCTTTCGACGAAATTGCGGGGGGCTTTTTCGATCCTTTGAAGAAATTTGTGTTTTTTGCGATTCTTTGACGAAATTTGCAGTTTTCCCGTGATTATTTTGACGGAATTCGGGAGGACCCGAAATCCGGAAAGCCTTCGGTCCCGAGGATTCCGGATAATAGGTCCTGTACTGTATGCAAATTGAGTTTTAACTAATCCTGGAATTTCATCCATCAACTCGATGAGGTGATGGTTTGTGCAGCCGCCTTCCGGTCCATAAAGTGTATATAAATATATTCTGTAAGGTAAATAAAGTAATTATGAAACCTAATTCACATAATGAATTTTTCAAAAGTTTTGCCTTAGAAGCAGGGCTGCGGAGTCGGGCCCATTTTTGAGTGAAAGAGTCTGAGACGGATCTGTTAAAATTCCCAGAGTCGGAGTCAGATCTGTTAAAATTCCCAGAGTCGGAGTCAGATCTGTTAAAATTCCCAGAGTCTGAGTCTGACCGGAGTCAGACTATGCACTTTATGAAGTGCAAAAAATTATACATTCAGTACAATATGGGGTGTAAAAAATAATTATAAAACTAGTTATAGTACGAATGCACCTCATTTGCTACGTTTGACGAGCAATTTCCAACTTGTTTATTATAGATTTGAGAAAAATAAACTTTTGTAACAGAAAATCCAGCAAAGAAAATCCCCCTCTTTCTGAAGTTTACTTTTCTTGTGAGTTTGTTTTGTTTACAAATTACCCACATTTTAAATCATTACAATTTTTTCGTATAGTGTGAAGTCGCTTTTATGGAAAATAATTTTGTGAAGAGTTTCTTTTTTTTTTATTTAAGAATTTTGTGAAGGAGTCTCAATGTTTGCCTTGAGCAATTCCCTGATTTTGTCAGTAGATCACAAAAAGGGTACTTCAATGTTAGTTGGGTGTAAATCTTGCAATATTTTTTTTCCTTTCAACAATAGAACCTTTTAGTTTTCATTTGTGTGACTTAGAATCAACGCCTTGGTGCTGAAATACGTATTTTGTTTTGTTGTATTTAATTTATTCTTTTTTTTTTTTAATGAAATGAATGAAAATTTTATATTTCAAAAGAAATTAATAATTCCTGTAGGAATGATATTTAACGATTTATCTGATGTGCCCGGCTGACATAAAGTGTCGAAAAGTGTTGTGAATTTAAACAACAGGATCAAATGGCATAACAAGGATTACACTATTCAATATCTCCCCATCCATAACATGCAAATAAAACACATTCTGCTCTCTCTCATTGTTGACACATTCATCTCTCAGCTAGTTTAAAAATTAAAATATGAAAAAGTTGTAGAGTTGTTACTGGACAAGTATAAAAGTAAAAATAGGGTACTTGTGTTTTATCCGGGCCAGGTAAAGAGATTGCCAAAAATGGTTGTCAATTGCCAGTTTTGTTTATCATTGTCAATTGTCCATGTTGCTCAAAATGGTTATTTAATACAAAACATCATTAAAAAGAATAAATAATATAAAAGCAAACTGAAATAATACAAAACAGCAATATAGTATACATCTATTAAGTACATAACATCAAAATGACAGCTTTTAGCAATAAATGATATTAACGATAGTTTTATTTCCAGTGATTTATTATGCTCACCAGAATGATTACAATATATTATGTCTATATATATATAGTATGCTATATCCTATTATATAGTTATATGTATATAAATATTTCTGCCATCGCCTTTAATATGACAACTGTATAATATGCACTTAAAATGAAAAAAAAAGTATACAATAATAAGGGGTTACTGTAATATTTTTGGCACAGTGAGTATGACCTAGACCAAATAATACACAAGTATCAAAAATAGTTTTTTTTTCTTTAACCACCACCCATAAAGCATTCAATATTTATAAAAATCATGTCTAATTTCAGGACTGCAAATCATGTTGGTCCAAAAAACTTGTTACAATACATGAATTTGGAATGACTCTAATTATTGAAAATCGACCGAATTTATTAAATGAATGCCGAATTTATTAAAAAAATTACAATTGATCTATATATTTTTTTTTTCAGATATGACAACAGGAAAGGTTGAAAAAAGCATTTTTAAAACTATGTATTCAGAATCTTTAAATTGTTTTCTTAACTTATAATTTACTTAATATTAAGCTATTAATTGATAAAAGCAGATTTTAAAAAATGCATATTATTCTTTATTTTTATTTTATTTTCTACCATTAAGAGTTTTAAAATATTTTGTTGCTACTATTTCACAGCCAGTTGGCATATTTTATTGGTATGTTGTTTGGAGCATAATTAACTCTGTTGTAACTTGTAACAAACCATAAAGAATGTTTGGTGATTTATCACCTGTGGCCAGGGCCCGACTTATGCAGGGGCAAGCGGGGCAACTGCCCCGGGCACCCCCTTTTTAGGGGCCCCCCATGAGAGTAATCAGGAATCATTAAAAAGTGCCAAATTATTAAAATTAGCCTAAAGCGACCAAAATTCATATATTTTCAAACACTTAGGATGGGAGTGTGGTCCTTGTACCCCTCTCTGCTTCCAGTACCCCTCCACCCATGCAAAAGAAAAACTATATCATTAGAAAACCAATGATTAAAATTTTATTATAACTTAGTATCCTATTGTTTTCAAAAGAAATTCTTTATTAACATTTTCTTCGTAACGTGGTAAGTTAAAACCATTAATTATGATCAATTTTGGACATTTTCTTTTAGACATCTTATAATATACGTAGATAAGCAAAGTAAAAGTTTGCAAAGAAATGCTCGTGTCAACCAATCTATCATTTTTTTCTACTATAAGGAAAGGGCAGCTGACGTCACTGTTGGTTGAATTACTGTTGGTTCAGCAAGAAAACCTGTCCGTTCTTTATGACTCCTACCTGTACGCATGAGCTAGGGAAATTTGATTGATCTATGTTTAACTCGTCTCTGATATGATTGGCCTACGTCGCCAAGACTATTCCTGCAATGATGTTTATACAAAAATGTAGTTGGTAGATTGGTTGACGGAAGTGTTTGTTTGTAAACATGCCCTTTCCTTATTATCCTACTAGTATTTTTTCTTAAAGTTGTGACCCTCTTTTTGTCATACCCTGTATACAGATGTGAGCAGTACCGCATACAAAATTCATGAATACATACAATTTGTATGAAATTTAGTACTAGCCACTTCCCTATTATTCTCAGAAAAATTCTATAGATAGATAGAAGGGGGGCCCCCACAGCCTAAGCCAGGCCCTGCCTGTGGCTAACTCAAAAATGCCTTAAAATTCATTTATTATATTATAATAAAGTTCCTTAAAATATTATTGTCGTCCGAAGCACACTTGTGTACATATTTTTTATGATTCTGGACTATCAAGAACTGAGTAAAAAATCTATTATAAAATTGTAGCTTGACATATTTACAAGTTAAATAAAATAGTGTAAAAGAAACACAAATTCACAGTTTAATGATAATACAGCTCACACTTCTTAAAAAAATACAAATGAATTCTACTAAAGTAAACAATGGATTTAACAAGAAAAAGATATTGAATTGGGTTCGGCAGTGACCCGGAGCCGAACAATTTTTGATGCTCCAGCTCCGCACCTAGATAAAATACTGTGGCTCCGGCAACTGCTCCAACTCGGCTCTGACTTCGCGCTTTTGAGTTAGATTTTAATTTACACATTTAATTTTTTGCTCACAAATTCTTTCTTCCTTTTTTACCTTCATTAAAGATCTGACAAAATGCATTTTTCTTCTCATCAAACTTGAAATTCTTGTTCAGAAAATATGACATCTTTTAGCTTTTACTTTTAAACTAGAAAGTTTGGTGGAATTTTAAATGCAATTTCTGGAAGAATATAGTCTTGTTTTAAAAAAATTCAGTTCTTATACTTAAAAATATGCAAACAAGACTTTGCACTCCATTTCTTTAAATTATTAAGAGTTGCAAAATTTAATTTCATTCCTCTTAGTTTTTTAAAGTCATAAGTATGATTAATAGGTTAAGGCTCCCATCCTTTCATGCAAAGACACTCACAAGCTAATGTTAAATCTATGGGAAGATTCTTTTAAAAATATTATTTACATTTCAATATTTATATTTTTTTGTCATTGGATAGCTGTAAATTTCTACATTCGATGTTTATTTTTTCAATTTTGCTTGCAGTTTTTTTTTTTTAAGAGGATATTTTTACTTTTAGAACAGGTTCCGAAAGTGAAAGAAAATTAATTAAAAAATCTGCAACCAAAAGTAAAAAATGGTGAATGCATGATATATTAATATATTGTACAGCCATTTATACATGTCTGCAAATTTTGTGCCAACATTTGCATTCAGCGCAAAGTGGTGTTCATCTAAAGGAAAAGAGCAGAATACTTCTGTCAATGCCACATGCTTTTATAATTTATT
Source organism: Maratus speciosus (assembly GCA_963932465.1). Lineage (NCBI taxonomy): Eukaryota > Metazoa > Arthropoda > Arachnida > Araneae > Salticidae > Maratus > Maratus speciosus. The sequence continues at coordinate 184,371,205 of OZ010786.1, forward strand.
TTCACCTCCACATTATTTATAAATATTCTGTTCTATTAGAGTATTCTAATAAAAAGATGCTTTAATTTTTTTTTTTTTTATGCTTGCTTATATTAGCATGTTTCCTTAAACAATAATCGCTACTTTTCGGTTACCCGGGTGCCAGTGTTATATATGCATATATATATATGTCTGTGTGTATATATATAACACATGCATATATGTATATAAGTATGTATGTATATATATTAGCATGTTTCCTTAAACAATAATCAGTACTTTTCGGTTAGCCGGGTGCCAGTGTTATATATGCATATATATATATATGTGTGTGTGTATACAACACATGCATATATATGTATATATAACACTGGCACCACGGCTAACCAAAAAGTACCCAATAATATAATTTTATACTAAAGTCTTTTAATCTAAGTGATTGTTTTAATTTAAATTTATGCAATTTATAATTACGAAATCCCTTAAAAATTAATGTCTTAAATCAAATTTACTCGTACATCAGCAGTACATAATAGAACATAATTTTATTTTATTTTTAAGTAATAAATTAAATGACTTACTTTTCATAAAGATAGGCAATAAAGCAAAATAAAATCCTCATCAAAACATAAAAGAAGTGTAACCTCCATGCTGCATACAAACAGTGATTTAGCCTGCAAGTTAGCATCCAAAAGACTAAAAGATTATTTCTAACCTAATAGTCTCCCAGGCGCATTCCAACGGGCCACCACAGAAGTAAGGAACCAACAAACTGCAACTCTACTAGAAATAAGTTGACTTTGCTGCTCTCTGCACCGATCGTCAACATGTTAGTGACAATAACTGATGCTGCTGATGAACAGATCATACTGCGTAACACCTATTCACACCATCCTTGTTTCATTTCTAGCAGCTAAAGCAACTAGCAAATTAAAAGAGAGAAAATAATGTAATACATGCATAAATATGATATTTAAAAAATGAAAGGCAAAATGGTACTTTTCAGTTAGTCGGGCACCAGTGTTTTATATACATATATATATGTATGTGTATATATATATATACACATATATATGCATTTATACATATATATGTATGTATATAAAACACTGGCGCCCGGCTAACCGAAAAGTACCAGCAAAATATAATAAAACATAAATATTTGATTCAAACAGTAAATGTTGATTTTTTATTAAAATACTACTCAAAATCAGATATGGGAAACTGAAAATAGCTGACTATATATGTATTTGTTAAAATAGTATCATTTGTAACATTAACGAAAACCTCATAAAAGAATTTTATCCCTAAGCAATGCTTTAGTACATAATTTTTTTTTACATAATTTTGTACACAAGACCATTTCGCATCTCAGCTCTCTGCTTTCTCGGAACAAAATCCTAGATACCCTACTGACATTTTTGTGTATTAGAATTCCAAAGCATGGAGAGGATTGCGACCCCTCTCTTAATCTCTGAGAAAAGGATGAAGTTTTTTAAAAAGCACTGAGAGATGATAAAAATATAAAAAGCTGTTAATGATTGTGATTAAACTGATTATTGCAATTTCATCCACCTCATTTTTAACCTTTTATTCCCTAACACTGCTTACCATATCCACTGAAAACATTTAGTTTTGTAAGTTATTGATATTTAACAACAATAAAAGAGTTCAACTCAGGCATGTAACTTATATTATTTACTGGTTGTGGGGGTTAGCTTTCAGTTACAATGACTTTCTTTTAAATAAAAGTACATGAATACATATTTTCACAGATGTGCTTTTGATATCTGTAAAATTCGGCAAGTCTTTTATTTTCAAAGAACTAACTTTTGTTTGAAAAAGTTATCCACTTTTCATTCCTGCTCCACACTAAAAAAAATCTTGAGTATGTCATTGATCAGAAGATATATCCTACCTGTAATATATGTTAATATTACTCTACATATGACTACAAGTTGTTTAATCATAATATTAAATTCGTAAAATTACACTGGGCAAAAGCAGTAGAAGTAACAGGATCATATCTAACACCAAAAAATTTTTAACATTGACGTAACCAAAAAAAATTATACGAGATACCAAATAAAAACTAATCTGAAAGAAAATGAAACAGAAAAAAATATACAAAACACTTACTTAGTATATGTTTCTCCGTTTACATTTATTTTTCTATACGCTAGACGATAACAACAATACACGTTTTGCAAAAGATAAGATGGCACTTCGGCATTTTCTTTAAAAAAAAGTTGTACAGAAGCACTTGACAATCGCATAATGTGCGAAAAAGAAGCCAATATGGTAAACATGAATTCCCTCAAAAGATGCCAAGAATATGTGCAGTCGAGTGCGCAGATGGCGGATTTGTGTTCTACCTTTTTTACGTCATATCAAAATGCCCTATAGCTTCGGTTGACACCTATTGATAAAACTTTAAAATTCTTTTAAATATGAAAACTGATGGGTGGGTTAAGCCTCCCGTATGGTCAACCCTCCCTAGTCTCCCCTATATTTAAAATCTCAGACCGTTCGGAAGGCTGTAACATCATTAAAATGCACTTGCAATAATTTTTTCCCATTGGCCGTAATGTAACAGAAAATTTTGACTGCCCCTGTAATTACACTATACATTCGATTTTCATAAAATTTTAAATGACTCGACAAAATTTTACAACAATTGTATATTAAAAACTAGCGAATTTGCCCGGCGTTGCCAGGGTACGTCAAAAAACAGCAGGAATTGCGAAAAAGCTCTGAAAATCACAATGAGATATCGCGAAAAATTTTTAAGTCGTTGCACAAATTTTGAAAAGAGAAAAAAAATATTATATATTGTGTTCGAAGATTGCAAGTTGATTCCTTTCACTAATGTGGAAAATAACAAATCGCTAAAATACACTAAAAATCACTTACAAAATTCCCGAAAAATTCGAAAATTGCTATACGAAATCCGAATACTTTTATTGCGTAATCATTTAGGAGTTGATAAAGCAGCAAAGCTAGTAAAAGTGTATCGCCATTTGCAGTCTAAATTTGCAGATATCACTGACACTGACTTCTATTTCTATGACAATCTAATTTAACATTTAATACTATTGCAATATATATGCAGCAAATTTTGTTAAAATTTTCAAAAATATTATGAATCCCATTTCTCCCAAAAAAAAAAAAAAAAAAAAAAAAAAAGGTTGTCTTCAACTGATTTCTGATTTGAAGTGAATTAAAGAAACTATTTTAATTTAGTATGTTAAACTTAAGGTAAGAATTATATTTAAAAAATCCAGTTGTAGTTGGTTTAATATAGTCTTAATGCAGCAAACTAGTCCCATGAGATACAAATGTACCTTTTAGATTCACTTATATATATATTATTAATTCATACTTAATTAATGCAAAATTACACTCAGGTTTCGCTGATAATTGAAGAAGTTAGGTATTATGCATATGAAAATTAGACGTTTAAAGTGTTCTCCAAAAAAAAAAAAAAAACCTCAATAAAGCCCAAAAAAAAAAAGGGTTTTAGACTGGAGGGCCCACTAGTCCCAGGGATTTTTTCAAACCCTGCTCATAACGGATATCATATTGAAACTTTTGTAAATATTATTGCATATCGTTGCATTATAGAAGCTGATAATACAAGAATATTTTTAGAAGGAGAAAAAATAGACACAAGACGCTTACTATCTGTAAATAAAGTAAATCTATTACCATACAAATATTTGTAATTTGGCGAAATATTAGAGATATCGCCAAGTTGGCGGCACTTTTGGCGACTAATTTTGGTCGCCACATTGGCACTATATCGTCAACTTGCGACAAACTTGGAGGCATTTGGTGACAGAACAGGGTCCTCCCTATGGTAACTCCCTTATAGGTATGGCTATGCATTAAATGATGTTCAACAACCAATGAGATGCGTTTCATTCGGACGTTGCCATTAAACAATTAATAAATAATCGTGATTTCTGTGTCGTGTACGATAGCGTAATATATATATGTATATATACATTTTAAGGAATCCAAAGTTTTCGGGAGCGATAACTCACATAATAAATTATATAGCTTTTGGCCCATAAATGAAATAATAGCAGCTACTTTTTTCTCTTCCTTAACATCATGCTAAATAAAGCTTTGTTCGAGCCATTTCACGTGAGCTGCTAACGTTTCAATTGATTCATCAAATTCCTTAAAATTAACAAACATTATTATTTATTAAATGCAGCGAAGAGAGGAATGCAATGCAACTTGTAACTTACCACCCCTTTATTCTGTAATTGAAGATGTATTTATTTGTGGAAATGAAGCTTAAAAGCCATTAAAGCAGAAATGATTCTGGAATCGAAAGTTCAGCCATTTTCATTGGCAAAAGCACTTATTTTAACATATTTCCGGTGATATCTGATATCATTCATTTTTACTTTCCCTAGTCGCTATTTATTTGATTTCTAGTATTTAAATATAAAAATAACAACAAGTATATACGAAGTAGCACAACTAGCAGGCACATTTTAAACATTTATTACATCCAATACGAGCACAAACGTAATCATACACCAGAGATTTATTATAGCAGAAAAAAAAGTTTGGTTACATGAGTGATTTTAAAACATATTTGTGGTGCTACGATCTACAGACTTTTTACCAAACTAAAGTCATAACAATTAACTCATACGAAAATATAAATACTTTTTGATGTTATCAGTTGAGAATCTAAAAAAAAATGCATATTAATATAAAAATCTTTTTGCCTTATATTCTGTAACCCGGTAGGTGCGGGCTGGATTCCCTAAGTATACATAAAATCAAATGAGAATTTCATTCAGAAAACTTATAGTTTACGTTCTGCTAAGCGAATTTTTATGGAACTGAATTGTCAGTTAGCTAATTTTTGGGTGAAGATTTTAGTGTATAACACATAGTTATACAATTGCTTAGTTATAGAGCTATGGAAAAAAGTTCTATAATTTTGTAAACCCGATTATGAAATATTAGCTTTTTTTTAAAAGTTCTATTGAAGCGGTTATATTGGGAGTGAATGGGGCGTATGATAAATTGTGAAAAGAAAATAAGAAATAGTAAAAAATATATGTAAAATCTGCATTTCGAATTACAAAACTGACATTCTACGTGAGCGAAGCCGCGGAAAAAAGCTAGCATAAAATAAATTAACTTTTTAAAAAGGATTATTTTAAACATATTATTTAATTTGTTTCATTTTTTTTTTTACAGAAGCGAAGACGACTGGCGGTCGGTTTGGCACACGGAGCGCCATCGCCGCTGCTATCACGATCTCTTGCTACACATGAATTGGGTGTGCGAGAAGGACATCTATGCCGTCCGGAGGAAGAAGAGGAACACAGGTGAGCGACTACCATTTATCAATATCATTATCAAATATATGCGGAACAGGGTGCATAAAAAAGTCGTGAAATAATTCTTGAACGGATAAACGTAGAGTTGTGGAACAAGTGTCTTACCTGTAATAAAACAACTATGAGCCATCATCTGACAGTGAAGCGCTCCTACTCCTAGCGGCAAAATTTGGAAGTTATCGATACTATCTCTCGAAAACTATGAAGATAACACGACGAAAAGCCATTAACAAAAATGTAGAAGAATCCTCGATTTACTATGAAATGGCGTCTTACATGTAAAAATAACTTTATTAGAAGCACTAGAATGTTGCTTTTTTATAACCAATCATTGGCTTAAATACGTCATTAATCGCTTGTAGAATTGTCGCATTACTAAGCAAATGTAAATTTATTACACTCACGTCCAAAATTAAGGGTAAGTGACCGGACGCTTTCGATTTTACACGTTTTGTCGAATATCTACAGAAATTCTCGACGAATTGTCCTTCAACTTTTAGGATGTAAAGAACACGTTCGACTTCATATTTTTTAGTGAAGATTTAGTTGCAAGGACAACCAGGGGGGCTAATAATAAATTTAATAATAAAATAATGTTTGCGTCATCCATGTGACAGAAAATGCTCAAAATGATCTGTCACGGTATTAAATGACTATTTGGTCCAATTCAACGTTTGTGCGCATTTGTGTACGCATGGCACACATAATCATAGACATGTTAATAATGTTTCTGTGAAAAATTCAAAAGTTTTTTGTTTACATACAGAGTTTTCAATCAAATTTAACACTTTCCGGAAACTTGACAAAGAACAGCACCAACAGCAACCGCAATTAAAACATGAACATTTGATGAGATATAGGCATTTGCATGAAGTAATTTTTAATTTAGCATGTGGGGAAGTTTCCATTTTTTTCATAATTTGGTAGTTAGCTATTTAGGGAAACTTATATAAAACCTTCAGTCAAATATCGCGAAAATTCAGAAAGACCCTGGCGATACAATAAGTTGCTTTCTAAAAGCAGCTGACTGGGCTACTACTGGCGACTTTTTTTATATTTTATTGGCATCACTATTTAAAAACCCTGCCGGCCCGGCCTACAGGCGGAGGTAGATTTCGAAGTTAAGTATATCAATTGTACAACCAAAAACTAAATCATGATAAGATATAAATCCGCTTTAACAGTTTTATCTGGCCGCTTTTGACGAGTTTTTATTTCATTTTTATATAATAGCTGGTTTTATCAGAATCATGTTAAAGCGGTATTAAAAAAAATACTTTTCCATGCTCAACAACTCGAAATTTTCTGGCACATCTTCAGATTCATTTTTAACAGAAAAAATACGAAACTTGCTGACGTGATTTTTGAAAAGATTTATAAGTGACATGTGTTTTTTTTTTCTTTCAATTAATTGAAACTTGATTAATAAACGATTATTCTCTCATTAGGCAATATTTTCCGTTTCTAACACAATAGCTTCGGGAAATTCTGTTCAAAATGCCCACTTTGACATCATTTTTTGAAATATATTCTGCCTCTATCAAAAATTAGATCATAACGGTACATTATATAGTTTCTGAAGAAGAGAACCTATCAATTGGATGCGTTTGAGAGCAAAAATGAATTTAAAAATGAGTAAGAAAATAAGCAGTTTGGATTTGAACACACCCTTAATAAGATGATTGTTTTCTTCAACCGCTATGTATTTTTAATTTGTTTTTGCTGTAAGAATTGGTCCTATCAAAATTTATCTGTATAAATGTTGAAGACAATATTAAGAAGATATATGATAAATTCATAGGGATTTTATATCTTGTGAATTGACGGAGTTATAGAATTTTTTCTTCTTCACCCCCCTTTTTTTGTTTTCAATTTTTTTTTTTTTGCAGTACGAATTGGTCCTATAAAAAACTTGTGAATATAAAAGTTGTAGATAATATTAAGGAGATGTATAATAAAATTAATTGGATTTGATATCTTGAGAATTGACGAAGTTAGGAATTTTTCTCTCCCAAAAACCCTATTTTTTGCGGCCCTTGAGCCCATTTTTAATTTTATCAAAAATCTGTCATACATAAATTTTTGGTCCTATTTTTAGAAGTAATAAAAACTTTAAACTGATTTGATATGTAGAAAAATTAAGAAGTTGTGGGGTTTTTCGGTTTTCACAAAACCCCTCCCTATTTCCATCCCCTTGGTCCGATTTTCCCCATTAACGAACTTGACCGAGCTTTTATGCCCCTTGATTTTATGTATCAGTTTGGAAGAGATTTGTGCAGAATTGTGGAAGTTATCGTGTTCAGAAGAAAGTGATATATATATATATATAAGTTAAAAAAGTTTTTTAATTTCTCAGTGTAGATTTAATGGTACGGTAATATAATATATTGTATTAACTTTTAATTTATTTTAAAAAAATTCTGAATAATGAAATACAGTATAGTATTGTTTATATTGGGATGTGTGTAGGAATGCAGTTGATGCATTTTAATTCATTAGCATGTATTAGGTTCTACTTACTGTGATATTTGTATAATCATAATAGTTTTTAAAATAAAATAATAGATGGCAGCACCATAAATTTTGTATTTTTAAATAGCCTCTATTAAAGTTATAATTTTAATTTTTTACACTAGGTGGTAATTAACGCTGAATATTGGCAATGTTGTAAAATTGTTATTATACAATTTAAAATTGTTTTTAGGTATTATAAATAATGTAATTATTTTTTATTTATATTATTAGTCCAGGCATTTTGTGATTGAACATGGGCAAAATTGCAATAGAAGCTTTTTACAGAATTTTTTAATCAGGAACTACTGCTTAATAGCATACTAAAAATCAGACAAAATCTGAGCACGGGAACACCCCTATATAGGGATTTCAAAATGGCGGAGGGGATGTTCTGGAACTAAGGCAGAGAATATATCGCTTACGGAAATATATCGCTTTATTTTCACAATTTAACTTTGAAGTATAGTCAAAAACGATAAACAGTACACAAAAGTCTACTATTTCTGACAAATTACTGCTTAAGTTCATTTTTACAGAAATGTTCCAGTGAAGAAAAAAACGTATCAATAGTTTTCATCATATTTATAGTTAGAAGTTAGGTAGTTCTTGTTACATCCATTGACTTGGCACACCCCAGAAGCTGTAGAACAGGGCAATCAATTACGCTTGCATCAGCATCGTAAAGTAGCACAGTTTGCCTTTCAAGAACATGGAATCATTATAAGTAAATAATCTGTAGCTGGTAGTCACTCGCAGAGTATTGGGTAGCACGAGTGTTTTTTTACATACCAGCCCCATTCTGCTGGCTTGGTTCTTTCTTCCGATATTTATTTGTGAGTAAGTGTGATAGCTATGATATTTTGTAGAAGAATCGGTCGGAGGCAAACGTTCAGGTGTAATAAATGATTTTACTGTAGTTAGTTTCCTTACCAACATTTGGTGACGTAGTTTGTCTATAGGATCCAGTGCCTTGCAGTCATAAAACAGAAGCATTGCTTTTCTTCCAGCCTCAGCCATATCTGAATGTAGGGTTGAATTTGAACAAAATATTTTAGCAATAGAACGGAGCTCTGTCTTGTTCATCTGTTTGAGAAATGATGAGGATTTCTAAATCGAAAAAATTCTGGATGTTGTATCGCAGCCCGTGAAAGTATGCAGAAACAGAAGGAAGTTGCAATTTTCACGACCTAACAGAGATTGCATGTTGAGGATATGATAGACTGGTTTGGAACATGATCTTCGTCTTATGTCACTGCGATAGTATAGCTTGAAGCCATTATCCTTTGCCTGTTAAAGAAGGAGAATCAGCAAGTCGGTACCTTCACCTATTACAGTGGTATGTGCATGTGCATGTTCTGAAGATGAGACTGGAGCCCGAATAATGTCTATATTGGCATCCCCATCTGTGTTGGGAACAGTACAGCCTTGTTTCTTAAGCAATTCGCCTATGAGGGAAGTCATTGCTTGCTTGTTTTTTCATTGTCCAGAAACTCTTCCCTTTTTCCAATAAATTTCACGTATGGGCTGAAATTAATATCTCTACTGTTTCTTTGTAGCGTCATCTGTGAGCCACATCATTGATTGTTGGATACCCAATGTAATTATCAAAAACCATGATAGGTTTTCCATATTGTTTAACAATAAAATCAGCGTAAGACATAGCAATGTTTTCATATGTATCATTTTTTACACCAGGAAATGCGACGCAAGAAAGATCCTCCATCCAATATGTACCTTTCTGTCCTTTCCACGTTGTCACATTTTTCATTGTGTAACTTTTTAATGTGTTTGACTAGTGCTTGAGCTAACTGAGATTTGTCTGAATTCCTCATCATACTTGGTGATTCAAATAATGCTACAAGGTACGCACACGATTCATAACGCATGACATCTCCGAGATTCATTTCACACCAAGTGCCAGTAATCATCATTCTTTGAAGAGGAGCGCTGGATCTATTTGTATATCTAAGTCATCTTTATAACTACAAATGGCGGCAGAAGATCCTAGAGTTTTCACTTTCTTTGACCTTTTAGCCGAATACCTAAATATATCCTTCCCTATCATTTTGGAGATGATGATCATACCAAATAAGTGCAACTCATCAACATTAACTTCTTTTTTAGCTGTTACGCCTGTAACAATTTTGCGTAGAGTAGAATCAGAATGAAATGGCGATATGTGTTCCAGTACATCGGCCACATTTTAAATGTCATTGCTGCTCCTCTTCTGTCTGCTGTCCCTTATAGGTATTTTTGATAATTTTATAAAAGTTACACACTCCCAATGTTATTCCTATGGGAGTTTGAAGCTAAAAGTTAGCATAAAAGACAATTTTTAACTATTTTCAAAACAACATTTAGTACACTTAAAATTGATATTTTGAATTGAAACTGGCAACAGAGCAAAGTATATACACTTACGTTAATAAAAAGCACAGTATGGAGCTGTTTAGAGCATTTATTATGTATGTTAGAGGTTAGAGATTAATTAAAAAAGGTTAACATTACAATAATCTCCACAGAGATGCATTATTAAATGGCCGCCAATGGTAAAGCATGTACTTTTCAGAGGCTCATTAAAATACTAAAATTTATAAAAAGAATCTAAAACTCACTCACTAGTGTTGTATAAGCTTCAAATTACACAAATAATATAGTAATCCGAGGTTAAATAATCATTTAACACCATAAATATAATCTTGAAAAACACTGACATGACAAACTACTCTGGTCAGATCACAATGACAGCACAGCATGTATAAAAAATATCGATATCTTTGATTAAAGTCTCCTTAACAAAGTAAATTGGTGATGAAACGTCCATAAATGCAGGGGTCGTGCGTGTCCTGAAATTTTATAGCCAGGAAATTTTTCGGTACCAGTATTTTCTTATAGAAAATTAATTCTTAAATAAAGCGAAATTTCGCGCGTTTAAGCTAGATTTATTCTTCTATTAAAAAATACTGATATTTGCCCTGAAAAATTCCCTAAAGCACATTATTAAAAATGTTCCGATGCCTGGGAAAAACAACTAGCATTTATAAGCACTGGAATCGATTCGGAGCCAGTTGCAATTGCGGATACATGAGATAGAGGAACGGGATTAACAGAAAGTAGAGAAATTTAAAAGAACTATATCTCGCGAACCACTGGACCGATTTTGATGCGATAGGGCTTAAAATGTTCAGAAAGACTTAATATGTATAAAGAAAATATAGTATAAGGCTTGCCTGAGGCTGGAGATATATCTCCCCATCGCCGGAGCTTGAAAAACTCACCGCATACCGGATGAGTGTTAGGAGATCGGTCTAGTAGTAATACAGTTTAGAATGAGTTATAGATACTTTACTTTATCTTGTTCCAAAAGCATTATTGGTTGTCAGTTGTTCGATAAAAAATGAATATTTGCAGTCCAAATTGTTTAGTGCTGCCCTCTGTCGTCTTCCGTCTCAACTAAAAGCTATACAACAGCACAACAACGCAAAACGGCATATGATTCAGTCCGTTTTGAAATCCGTTTTTAAGGGTGTTCCCGTGACCGGATTTTGTCTGATTTTGGTTATATATCTCAGTAATGGTTAAGGATTAAAAATCAGTTAACAGAGCTTCTATTGCAATTTTGCCCGGGTTGAAGGTGTATTTACTTTAATTTGCCTGGACTATATATTAATTATATTTATCACAATATTTCAACATGAATTAACTAACTCCATAGCTTTTAATTTCTGTGTTAACTTAACTGTTTTATTCACCTTAATCTTATCATGCTTTTTGGATTCCATGTGCGGGAATATATTTTGAAAATCTACTGGGAATTAATACGGTATGTTTTTGTAAGATTTCTATTGCTATAAATTAAATATTTAATGGGTTGTAGTTTTTTTCCATTTCATGCCATTTGATAATGTTCTGTATTCATCTTGAAACTATTATTTTGATTATATTAGTTGTTTGAGTACAGGGGAAAAAAATTTTTCAGCTTATAGCTTTTTTCCCACAGAAAACAACCGATTTGCTTATATCATTGAATTCTGTACTCTTGAAAACGTAATTCAATATATAAGTTTTTCAATTTTTTCGGAATCCATATTCTTATTTTTTTCTTCCATGTTAATTCTTGTAATTAGGTATACGGTACTTTATTTTACACCTACAGTTCTATATTGTTGGTTTATGGCGTGTAGTCAATCATTCACAATATTGCAGTTTTTGATGATGGTCGGTAATGTTTAATTAATGGTTATATAATAAATTTGAAATCACAAATATATGAAGAAATTGATAAAGTTTTTATATATAGATAGATAGATATATAAAGTTTTTTACTGAGTGTGGTTTTGGGTTCTAGGGGTCATGATCGGTGTAGATCTGCAAAACATTTTCAGAAATTCCAACATAGGAACGACGCCAATAGGTAGTATTTCATACGAAATCTACCTAAAATAAATTTTGTAGTATATTTCTGCTGCATAAGTTGTAAAAAGATTTGTTGTTTTGAGAAAGTTTGTGTTAATGTAAATTAATGTAAATTAAGTTATGTTGTTTTTATAATAATAGCAATTAGCAATAGTGCAATAAAATATAAAAATAGTCGCCAATGGCAGTACTGTCACCTACATTTAGAAAGCAACACACTGTATCGCCAGAAACTATCTGAAATTATGCTGCTAAGGAGAATTCAAAAATTACTAATTAAACCACATTTTGAGAAAATTTCATTCTTGTAATAAATTAGGCGAACACGAGACTTAAATTGGTGAGAAAATCTAAAATTAATTCCAAATAAATCTAATTTAAAATGTATTTTGTCGTTTTTCCTCTCATTTCATTTTTCGTTTGAAATTTCGATTTTTTTTAGAAACTGTTCTTAGCGAGCATTTACATCTTAAAAGTAAACGCCATGTCAAACTCATAATTTCTAGTTATATCCAAGCTTCTATACCAACAGTATCACATAGAATCGCAATTTTAGAACGTTTTTTGTTCCTGCACACTTTAAAATTTCGAAATGTTTAAAAACTGTTCTGTATGTGCATTTACGTCTCTAAAGTAACAGACATGGCAAATTTCAGTTGTCTATCCCTAACAATTTTAGATAAATCATAGTTTAGAAGGTTTTTAGAACGTTTCCCGCTCATTTCACAATTTTAAATTTCGATTTTTTTTAGAAACCGGTCTTAGCGAACACTTAAAGCTTAATAATAATCACTATGCCAAATTTCAAGTTTCTAGCCCCAGCCAGCATCACAAAAATCGCAATTTTACAACTTTTTTTTTCTGTATTCATTTAAATTTTGCATTTTGTAAAAACTATTCTGTGCGAGCATTTACGTTTTAAAAATAAGAGACATGTCAGATTTTAAGTTTCTCTCTAACACTTCGAAATAAAACATAATTCAGAACATTTCCCGCTCATTTCACACTTTTGAATTTCGAATTTTTAATCAGCTGTTTATAACGTGCATCAGCATTTTAAAAGTATAAACACTATACTAACCGCTCTTTTAAATCTCGAATTTTTTAGAAAACCGGTCTTAGCGAGCATTTACATCTTAAAAGTATAGGTGCAGATTTACGGTTGTCAGTCGCCAAGTGACGACTAAATTTTTTGCTGTGGCGACTACTTTTCAGCGTCTTAGTCGCCAGAGTTCAATTTCCAGTGTTCCCAATCCCCGTCGCGGAATTTTTACATATTTGTTTTCTTTTGCAAATTGAAAAGCACCTGCTCTTTTCACTGGCCGAGATCAAGTATGATCTTTATAAAAATGTCAGGGAATTTTTGCGATCTTCGTTACTGTCGTGAACGCGGCCCCTGTGATGTACTGCTTTCTTGCCGAACATTATGTTCGAATATAAATCTGCGCATGTCCGCTCCACTACAAAGTTTGGAAGCTGCGAAGCTCGACACGTGAGCGCTAATGGTAAAGCTTCTCCTTTGGACACCAGCGAAGGCAAGCATTTCTTCGAAGATTTCGTCCGAAATCCCGATTTGAAATAAATACTCCTTTACTGCAGATCTGTTCATGAGACAGTCAAAGTTTCCGATACGATGGAGATTATTTAAGAGCTTTGCATCATGGAACCGCGAGGATAGAGGATTCCGAACTCGGAAGAAAAGAGAACAAAAAGGAAAAGGGAACTCGCACGAAAAAATACTTAACGTGAGGTATATTTTCGCTCTGTAAATGTTTTCTGCAAGTGCGAGATTTTTATAGTGCAAAATAACCTTACACATTCCTATTTTTTTTTTATATGTATACGTTTATATGACAAAATTAAAATAAGAAATAAAGTTTTCCTAATATTTCCCATTATCATGACTGCTTAGCTTATGCATGTTTTGTTATTCAATTGTATCTTGTCCACCTTTATCTTCTGGTTTTTCCAGATTTATATTATACTTTTTTAATACCAAAGTTTCAAGAATTTTAGGATTAAATTAAATATACACATTTGTTGCAATTAGTCTGTGTTTTATTGTGCATGTGTATTTATTTATTAAACTATTTTTCATTTTGAATTCCTGAGTTTTTTTTTTTTTTTTTTTTGGGGTCAAGTTTTTTCCATATAAACACTATTGTTTTATGAGTTTGTTTCACAATGTGGCCACGAGATTTTGGTTAGGAGCCAAAGTGGCGGCTGGATTTTTGGGGTTTAGGAGCCACTGGCTCTTTAAAAATTTTGGGAATTTACACCTATACTTAAAAGTAACCACCATGTCAAATTCCTGGCTTTTATACCAACTGTATCCTACAAATCGCAATTTTAGAACGTTTTTTGTTTATACACGTTTTTAAATTTCGAATAAAAAAAGGTCTTCCGGCCAGTGCCGAGAGGAAGATGTAGCTTTCATATTCCTTATTTTTTAAAAGCCGGCTTATATTATTCAAACACACGGAGCTCAAATTAATGGAACTCGATTATAGAAGATTAAATACTAATTTTTGTCAATACTCAATATGAATGAGAATTTCGCGAAATTAGTCAGCGTTATAAAAACTGGTTTTATTTAAAGTGATTTATATTAGGTCGACAAATTCGGTGATACTTTGAAGTGACCGCCATTTTTAAAACAACATAATGGGTGCAACAAAGCTAACCAATGAACTTGGTCGAGACCTTAGTAATTCCTGTGCACATGCTCACTCACATCTAAATTGGTTGATATATACGAATGCTGTCGCAGGCAAAAAAATCAGATTTTTCAAAATGCCACCCACATTAGAAATTCAAACTGCTATATCTCAGCCATTTTTTATGATAAAGACAAAACAAAAAATGCCCCGGAATCTTTGTATCAAGCTCAAACACATAAGAAAAAAAAATCAATTTCTAATTTTTTTGTACCTCATTTTAAATTTAAAATTTTTAAATGGCCGCCATTTTGAAATAAGATGGCGGATGAAATTGTCAAACGAACTTGGCCGAGAGATTGCTATGTACTATGCACATGCCTTGTCACAACCAAAATCGGTTCATAAATATGCGTATTATCGCGTGACAAAAATCAGATCGTTTCAAAATGTCAGCCATGCTAGAAATTCAAAGTGCTATAACTCAACCATTTTTTAAGATATAGACGAAACAAAAAATCATTTGTATTAAGTTCAAACACATAAGAAAAAAATCTTTTTCAATTTCTAATTTTTTTGTACCACATTTTAAATAAAAAAAAATTTCAATGGCCGCCATTTTAAAACAAGATGGCGGATGAAGCTGGCCAACGAACTCGATCGAGACATATGTACTATGTACACTCCAAATTATATCCAAATCGGTTGATACATACACACACATATATGACATTTGAACGGAGGGTAGTTTCGTGGTCTGGGGGGTCATGATCGGTGAAAATATACCAAAATTTTTCGGAATCGTTTTCCTCCGAACGGCTGCAATAGGTAGCTTTTTGTAATGAAAGCTACCTAAAGAAAAAGTTCTGGGCGAGCTTTTACATCTCTAAAGTAATAGCTATGATAAATTTTAATTTTCGATTCCCCAATAATTCCGTATAAATCGTAATTTAGAATGTTTTTAGAACATTTTCCGCTCATTTCACCCTTTTAAATTTCGATTTTTTGTTTTGGAAACCGTTCTTAGCAGATAATTACATCTTAAAGTAACCACCACACCAGATTTTTTATTTCTAGCCCCAGCAATATCACATAAATCGAAAATTTAGAATGTTTTTGCTCATGCACCTTTTAAATTTGGAATTTTTAGAAAACTGTTCTGGGCGAGCAGTTACGTCTCTAAAGTAACAGCTATGCCAAATTTTAAGTTTCTGTCCCCAACAATTCCATATAAATAGTAATTTAGAATGTTTTTAGAACGTTTTCCGCTCATTTCATTCTTTTAAATTACGATTTCGTTGGAAACCGTTCTTAGCATTTGCATCTTAAAAGTAACCACCATGCTAAATTCCAAGCTTCTATACCAACTGTATCGCATAAATCGCAATTTTAGAATGTTTTTTGCTTATTCAACGTTTTAAATTTCGAATTTTTAAAAAACTGTTCTGGGCGAGTATTTACATCTCTAAAGTAACAGCTATGCCAAATTTGAGGTTTTTGTCCCAAACAATTCCATATAAATCGTAATTTAGAATGTTTTTAGAACGTTCTCCGTTCATTTCCATTTCGATTTTTTTTTTTTTTTTTTTTGGAAACCGTTCATAGCAAATATTTACATCTTAAAAGTTTTAACCACACCAAATTTCCAATTTCTAGCCTAAACAATATTACAGAAATAGCAATTTTAGAGCGTTTTTTGCAATTCACCCCTTTGGGTTTTTTGTACCGACATAAAATATGGTGGAGCAGAGGTGGTCACCAGCATTTTAACACCATTATTTTTTACATCGATTCGGTAGTTTTAGAGATTACACCCCCACCCCCTATAAACAAATGAACGTTACTTCTTTATATAATATTAACGTATTAATTTAGATTTAAAATTTTTGGTCAAATTTTACAAAAGGTTATTTAAAATCATTTAATAAGTTTGTGATATTAATAATTGAGGCTAATTAAAATTTCGCGTTTCTATTTAGCATTTTATCTAAAACCCTGCAAACGAATTAAAAAACAGTTTTTTTTTCTCAAAAACGCGGTGTTTGACATAGTCAATCACTTTTTAAAAAAATACAACTAATGAGCATTACGATTTTGGGGAACTTTTTAACGCCTTTTTTTTTTTTTTTTTTTTTTTTTTTCTAGCATCACATCGGCGGGTTAATTTTACTCCATTAAACTGACAATAAAAAGACGAGCCGGCGCCCAACAGCCAGAAATAATTGGCATGTCTTTTTTGCCCTTGTTGGGAAATTCACAACAAGAAAGGGTTAATAAAATTGTCAAAAGGAATATTTATGAGAATATTTTCTGATCCTTTTAGAGAAGAAATTAGTTACTTTCCCTTCAGAGATATTACGTATTCTGTCTAAAGTTATTGTTTTATCCTGTCTCACAGTTTTATTCGAAAAGTGCCGCTAGTTTTGGTCCTGTCTAATGGCTTGTCTTCGGTAGTCCTGTTTAACGGTCTGGGGGTAGGGCCATTAAACAGAAACACGTGTTTAATGGTGCAACTTTGTAATAAACAGTGTTTGTCATAATATAATGACTCATGGATATTATTTCATTAATTCAATATATTCCAATTATTTGACAGTATTATTAACCAGACCACATTAAAACGCCCATCGTTAATCCAGATGTGACAATCTTGAAGATTGTCTTACGATTATTATGCTTTTATTTAACTTTTTTGTCTGTCTAGGTCAAATCTTGCAATCGATTTTTTGACCCTTTTTCGTTCACACAAGTTCATTGTCGGTGAAAATGCAATATTCATGTATTGTCAGGAGCGTATCTCAACAGAGGGAGGGTCCAGAAGTAAAATCATTTTTTTATATCACAATATATATTCCAAACGGAAAAATTAAAACATATATTAAAATATTTATTTGCTTAAAAGACGTACTAAAAACTCATTAAAAGTATATTAAAAATCTATATTGACATGTTTCAACTCCTTTACTGAGTCGTCATCAGAATGTATAGCAGAATTACAAATGCATATGAAATCTGGAAAAAAAATCATCGAATACAAACAACGTTATATTCCAAACGTTTCCGTTTGGAATATATACTGTGATATGGTTATTAGTGGACATAATTAAGACTTATTATTCTTATTTAGTTATATTTGTTACATTCTTTTAATATTTTTGATTAAAATCGCATATCTAACAAATCCGTTTTGCTCAAAATTCGCAAATAAGCCCCATTGTTGATGACAATGCATTAAATTTTGAATTAAAAGTGTGTTACTTAAAATTTTTAATTTATATATCTTGTTTTCTTTTTTCTGCTTCAGAACCTTTCGTGGACGACCAAAAGGCTCATCACTTTCTAGGTCGCCGCCGGAAGCGCTCTGGACCTCACCACGCTCTCGTAAAGCGGGGAATTATCGACGAATGCTGCCACGGCAGCGCAGGATGTTCCTGGGAAGAGTATGCAGAATACTGCCCAGCAAATTCCAGGCTCCGGTCTTGATGCTTGGAAGCCTCTATGAACTGTGTGTATGAGAACTGTGTGATATACTAGGTACAATAAAACAACTTACTACGATAACGAATAAATGAATTTTTTTACTGTTTCATCCTCTCGGTGCTTGCTTTCTTCAGACCTTTTCAATACTTATTAATTCAGAAGATAAATCTACAGGGTGTTCAAGATGTCCACCGGGCAAACTAAAAGAGTTGTTAGCGGACATCAAGAGAAACAAACATTGCAATGGCACATGGCGTCGCAAACCACCTATTTAATAAAAAATTACAGGGTATTCTACCCTAACTTAACTTGGATTAACGGCAATAACTTAAAAAAATATAAAGTAGGGGGACTAGGGAGGATTGACCATAGGGGAGGCTTGGCCCACCCTTCAGTTTTCATATTTTAAAAAAAATCAGAGTTTTGCCAACAGGGGGCAACTAAAGCTACTGAAATGCTGAAACAATAGTCTTTGTTCCATGAAGATAATTGAAACGTGTCACTTGCCGATACACAACCATAAGCGGGCCGATTACGGTAACCGGCAGTCGAAAAAGCAGATTTTTGAGTTTCAGTTGCCGACACTTCACCGAAACCACTGTGCCCATGCCGACACTTAACCGACACTGCCAGTGGCGGTCCGATCGTGTGCCGAAAGGTATGTGTTTGCTGGGAGGTGTAGAAAAATCAATTGCGAAGAGTTTTCAACTTAGTGTATTTTTTAGAAAAAAATTGTAAGGTTTTCTCAAATAAAATATAACATAGAAATTTAAGTAAGTAGGTTTTGAGTAATGTAGAAATGTTGATCTTTCATTCCAGGCATAACTATTATACAGTAAATTAGGCACGTGCTATACTTTAAAAAGTGGCTATGTGGGGAGACTTGACTCAATCAATATGGGGAGGGTTGACCAGATGGCCAAAGCTCCTTAATTAAGTGCTTTTGGAAATCTTTTTATTACACACTGTATATAATAAAAGTTTAATGGTTATATTTCTAAAATAAAGATAAATTTATTCTGTAAAGCTACAATAAGATGGGGTGATAGAAAGGGGAATGTTTAAAACTGATTAAATGAAGATAAGAAAGATTGCTATAAGAAGCAAGAAAAAATTGAATGGAATATAAGTTGGATAGTTGATAGGAACTTTTATTTCAGTTAAATAGCACCCATAGAGGTAAATAGAAAGAATGGAAAAGACTATAAAGGATGAAAGCAGCAGCCTTAAGAAATGTTAGGCATTCATTTTTCTGCAAATATATATATATAAAACATTGATCAAAACACTTCAGGAAGGTGTGTAGACAAATTTCACCAAGATGAACACAATGAGATGAAGCCAAACTATGTGGCAACTAGTGTTGTCAGGTCAAGTGTAAAAAAATGTGGTTGTTTAAAACGGAATTTTTCTCATGTGCCTTGAATTCTATCTAAGCTGATTTGTTTACGCATCGAATTTTCCAAGATATTTTTAAACTAGCTGAAATACTTGACGTTGCAGGGGGTTTTAAAGATGTTTGATTAGAAAAATCAATTTTAAAATTAAACACCGTACGGACTATGAATTTCGCGTAAATATGCTGTCTTTTTTAATATATTGAAAGTCTTGAGAAATTTAGCTTTTATACCAGTACTTTTTTTTAAATGTTTCCTAAGCCTAAATAAATATAGTCTTGATTCTTGAAAAAAAAAATTGAAAAAGAAAAGTAAGCTCATGAACAGCCTTTCATATCACTTTCTCTTGTAAAAGCCATGCATTAACCATATATTCGTTTTAAATATTAGGTCACACGTGAATTAACCTATATTATTCACAACTAAAAAGAAATGGCGCATCTAGTATTTGTCGAGAATTAAATAAAAATCCTGCACTCGTGACATCATAATTCACTTTTATATTTTTAACAGAATAAATAATAAGGCTACTATAATTTGTGACTCGTGCTATAGCGTAGCTTTTTATTAAAGAGGGTTTCAGTAACTTCAATTGTTTCATTTTTCGAGATTAATCTGTGGCAACGCGTAGCTTTTTACTAAAGAGAATTTACGCGTGAAGGTTTCGCTGGAGGTGGTACTCCATTGTGAAATTCGGTAATTTTTGAAATTCAATATTTGAAAAACGACAAAATCATTAGATTTGAAATTTATATCAAGAAAAATGCAATTTTTCTACCTTTCTAAAGCAGTTTTTGTAACAATTTCCTGACAAATATTTTTCGAGCTATTAATTTTTTCAGTAACTTCAAATGTTTCATTTTCCGAGATTAATACGCGGAAATGGTTAGCGAAAAAGTCAGGCGTCAGCAACGCGTAGCTTTTTATTAAAGAGGATAATAGTTACACCTTGTGTAGCATAAAGTATTTCGGCCTTTTTTTTAAACTAATTTTATTTCCCTTAACAAATATTTCAATATAAAATGAAGTGGGTCAAGCCTCCCATAAGTGGGGATCCTTGACCCATTATTTTCTCATGTTTAAAATCAGTTATTTTTCAAGTTTTTTATATAGTACACATATGTCGCAATTTTATTTTTAGAACTCATTGTATAACGAATAAAATGATACATGAAACTTTACTCTAGGTCAATTTTAAAAAAATAAAAAATCATTTTGTAAAAGATGGGTCAACCCTTCCTAGTCTCCCTTACATTATAATAAAACTTTTAATATATATGCCCACCTTTGTTGTACATATAACATAAGAAAAAAATGGTAGAAGCTTCCATTATACTCGCCAGCAGTAAGCACTGGACGCTGCACACTTTGGATTGCGATTACCAGTTCATACGGTATCATTAATTGCGTCAGCACCCTTTTTTTCCAGAACTTATCTTGACGTTATCACATTTCATACAAAACAAGGTACATTTCGTTACATTTTCATTTTTCTGAAAATTATTACCGTCGACCCGAGTTCAGTTAGGATGAAACACCCTGTATTTGTGACTAGATAAGTGGTTTGCAATCCCATGTTCCATTACAATTTTTGTCCGTCTTGATGTTCCCCCCAAACAACCCCCTGAGTTTGTCGGAGGAACATCTGAACAACCTTTATACAGCTGTAATAATAAAGGGGAAAGTAAGTTCGTCAATGGCAGATCCAGATCCATAGACATGGCTAAAGTCGGGTGAATTTAACATTCTCGGCCAAATAATAGGGCTGCAGTGGGTGGTATACCTTTTTGATTTTAAGGAACACTGTATATATTCTGTTTCTCAAGTAAAACTAAGCGTGTACGCTCTGTTTTTTTTACAACTACAACACTACTCCCTAGTTCTACAACATCTCCAAATGAAATGATGGTGTACCCATGTGTGGTAAGTGAACTCAGAATGACCAGGGATACGGGAACACTAATTTATTTTTACACTTAGCGAACATCACAGGTACATTGGCAGTAAATTAGATAAAAACAAAGTCTTATCGGCAGGTATATTTTGATGCCCGTGGGTTCTTTTTAGGTGGGAAAATCAAGAATACAGTCCCGTACTCTCTTTTAGTATCATCTCTTTAAGAAGTATGCCCAGACTTACTTCAAGAGCGATCCTGTCCAGCTTTGACCGGGCAATCTAACGTTGGAATCAGCGAAGAAAACGAACTGCTTCCACGAGTTCAGATATGATGTACCCCCTCTGGGCCTCATCTATCGGTCTATTTAAACACTCGGTTTTTCAAGTACTTGAAGTGTCCTTCTGAGAGCCTTTAAACCACAGGATGTTTTATGTGCACATAAATGTTCGTGTAATGTCGTAGTTAAAAGCTTCTGGAAAGTTATGGATTTTATAGTGTCAAATCTAAGTGCATAGCTAAAAAATTACGATCGGTATAGTATCATATGGAGTGCTTTGAAGTATAATTAACGACTGGTCTGAGAAGTATGGTGGAACTTTATGAAATACTTATTAGCGGCACTTCTCTCAGACTAAAGACAGCTTATGGTTCTTATTAGAACTATCAACGATCGTTCATTAAATAACAAATGAAGACACTTCGTTACAATAGCCACATCCTTAGATATATATGTAAAAGGGCGTGCGCAGAAATTGTGAATGCCGGTATAGACATCAGACGGCCTCCTGCAAACGCATATACGAAATTAGCGCCTCTCCGCTTCGTTACATTAAAGAACGCCCATCTTTACAGTTTAGGGCTCAGTACAGCTGTATCCCTAGTCTCACAACTTCTTGTACATCTGTGACTTCGCCAGAGAAACATATGATTAGGGCTAAATATTGCATGGATGAGACTCGAACATTTTCTGGGACGCCCCCCCCCCCCCCCCTTTATTCCAGTTTACAGGATCATTTGGCACAGAGAAAAATATTATATTTAGCGATATTAAAATATTTAAAAAGAATAGTGACATATTTAAAGCAATAACTTTTATTTTCTCTCTGCCCCTACGAGCTACGCTCGCCAACCCCTTTTCAGACACCGCAGACTCCAAAAGCATGCTAATTTGACCGGCTTTAAAAAGATTTCGGAAGATTGAATTATAATTTAAAAAACAGTGGCGATCTCCCTATAAACGGGCTTCTATTCATTTCTCTTTGATTGGGGAATTTTAAGGCCAAATCAGTTGCTATTAAAAGATACAATGGCTGTTTCAGTCTTTGATTAAATAAAATCAGTTAAACATTTCAAAATAAGCTAATATAAAATGAATTAAGTAAACAGAGTCTTTGTCTCCTGGTATTTTTTTAACAAAGCGAAAAGAAAGTTTTTTTTAAATAAGACATTTTAAATGTATCGTTTTTAATCTGGCGTAATTTTCACCACTTTTTTTTTTCTCTTTTTAATATTTCACGTGAAAATACTTTTGTTAGAAATGAAATATTATTTGCGCTGTCCTAACAAAAATAGTCGAAAAGATCATCTCAAAATATCAAATAAATGTCTCGCGCAATTTTTAAATTTAAATTATTTTGCAATATTATTTTTTGTTCATTTTACGTAATAAGTGTAATGTGACGTCCTATTTAAGACTTCTAATGCATGTTAATGAATTTATTATTTTACAATATTCTTTCTCTTTTAAAATTCACGTGTAAATATAGTTTTTATGACGTAATTTTCAATAAGTTCCTGCTTTTTATTTATTTTTTTTGTTTATAATGGTCACGTGTAAATAAATTTTTAATTTGAAGCAAACATTATTGTTTGCGCTGTTTATACAGTTGCCAACAGTTTAAATTAATACAATTTTCTAAAATTTGTAAAAAATATCTCTCGAAATGCTGAAAATTTGAATTTAAAATAGAAATAAAACCTCAAAAAAATGAGTCAAATTAAAGAAATAAATGCAGTCTGCACACCGGGAAATTCTGATGCATAATATGATCTAAAAATGATTAAATTCCCATGTATAGTTTTTGCTCCTATAAAACTTTTTTAATGGAACGATTTTGTCCAACTTTAGCATTAAATATCTCTTAAAATAATTCTTCGATTTGAAAACTGTCTGCATCAGCGTGTTTATCAAACATTTCTCTATAATACCACAGATTTTCATATTTTTGTATGCGATATTTTTCTTAATTTTGACGAAGTAAGACTTCAGTCACAAAAAATTCAAAACCGGCGGCGGCGGTGACAGCGTTAGTTACTTTTTTGTAGGATAGATAGATAGATCCCAGAAAGATATTTAAAACTTAGACTAGTAAAAATGCAGCTGTTTTTACTTATCTTTTGGTAAACGAAAATCATTAATTAAAGATAGTTACATGAGGAATGTTGTTAGCATATGTTAGAAAACTGCAATATTCTTTCCCCACTATTTTTCTGTATCAAAATTTTCTATTTAATGTGCTAAGTTTTTGTTTATTTTTACCGGCAGTATAAAGTGTATATATGTCGTGATTAAAATAATGAAAACACCCAGAAATAAAATATAAATATTTATCGACACTATGTAGCAGAGAGACCTTTAGCATACAGTGTGGTCTGTTGGTTGGTTGGTTGTATTTATGACGGCCAATTATCTGCACGAGGGATATAGGCCCAGGTGGGGGGGAGTGCCCTTCGTGGGGGTCTTTCTAAGGGAACCTAACCCGTATTAACGCTTGGAAATCCAAGGTTCGAAGAAAACCGCGAAAACTCCGAACGATTAGGCCGACGGGCGCGATTGGGTTCGAACCCAGCACCTCCCGTCTATCAGCTTCGAGAGCAGAACCTCTCAGCCACTGGTGGGGTTCACAGTGTGGTCTGAATTCATATAAGAATTGTATTGTATGAATACTGAATAACGACTTTTATATATACCAGTTTTTTTTCCTTCAGGGGAGTTGAGACTGCAGAACTTTTAGACCCCTGGGGTCTGGTCACCAGAGCTGAATTTCCATTATATCTTCGGATGGATTTATCGATGCTTCTTTATCCTTTTCAAGGCTTAATAAGTAATAAATTTTCCGTTACATGCTAGTCCAAGTATTTAATTTTCGTGCAACCACATGCTGATTATTGATTAACTGCTACCCGTTACAGGACACTCGTTCGCTATTATTACACACTATCGAATGTGAAATATCCCTTTTCGTATTTTCTACCTTCCTGTACTGTGCAAGATACATACTCGTATAGTGCGAAATCGCCAATTTCTAGTTTACTTAGAAACACAGATAATAACCATACCAAAATGCACATTTTTTTTTTCAATGTCACTCTATCAAATAAAAGTATCGAATATGGTATAAAAATATTTTTTTTTATTTAATACATATTTGTTTAGAACTTACATTTGCAAACTATCAATTTTGACATATTCGTTATTTATGTGTTGAAGCTATCCTCAAGAGACAAAATCCATAGAACTACAAAGTATCAAATGTGTCATATTCACATGTTTGCCAAAGAAACTTCAAACTGATTTTTCATTCAAATCAGTGTCAAATGCGGCACATTTGCAAGTTTGAAGAAGTGCCACTTATGAAGTTGGTCCACCAAATTAAGAAAACTAAAGAATACGTTTCCTTATTTCAGAAATATTAATGTACCTTTTAATTTTTGAAACAACTCCTTTGATGGTGACAACACGGTTATTCCATCGTTACGAAACATTGAAATCTTCAAAGGACTAAATGCTTTTCCCAAATGAAAAGATCTTTGAAAAGTGACTCAAAGGAAATCCTGCATTTCCATGGAGAGATTTTCAGCTAATTGCATCAAAAACACATTCAAAGGTAAATTTTGTAATTTTATTTAATAAATTCAATCTTTAAGAATAAAATTGCTGATCTTAGCTCAACTTACTTATCTGTGGTTAGCCATGTATTTAGGTCTCGGCCAAGCCTTGTTTCGTCATAAAGCCACAGATCAATAAAGAGCTAATTAACCAATTAAAGTATCTTTCCATTTTGACACATTCGATCCCTGCTGGAAAACATTACAGGCACCAATTTATAAGCTTGAACTCGCGCGAAAACCATGAGATTTTGCAGATTTGCTCAACCTACACGTAGGTAGAGTTGCAAAGGGTGGAAAAAACCGGGTTTATTCCCGGGAATAAACCGGGTTTTTTGGGAAGGAAATTTTTTAAATTTCTAGGAGTTTTCAGAAAGTTTTAGGCATGAAAAATTTTTAATTTATTATTTTCAATTTTTTTTATGATTTCCATTTATGTCAATGTAAACAAAACTAATGACATAAAAAAAAAAAAAAAAAAAAAAAAAAAAACAGCACGGTTTACATGAAAACTAACAGGCAGGGCTACATGCTAAAGCTGCAGAAATATAAAGTAAGATAAATTTAAAAAATTTGTTAGTTTAATCGTCGATAAGTAAAAAGTGAAAGAGGCAAATGAGAAATTCATCTTCCCTGACATGAATATAAACTTCATCTCTGTTCTTCGAATTAACGAATGTAAACAAAAAAGAAAATGAACAAAATTTAAAGAAATCAATGGAAAAATACAAAGCAACTCGTTAGAAAATTAATATAAGGTATGCCTGAAAACGAGATGTGCGAGCCAGCAAAAACTGAAAAAAATCATTTTTTAAAGAAACACTCAAATCCTCACCAATTTACAGCCGCCATTGTTGCAGGGCCTCCGATCGTACTCGCGAAGATGCTTTTAAGGACGGAGTGGTGAAATAAACTAGTTCGGCCCATAAAGAGGTTCCCGAGTCAAATTATTGTCTTCAAATCATCCCTCCTCAATACATTACACACACACACACACACACACACATATATATATATATATCCACATCAGCAATTGATAATGTAAGAAGGGGAAAAAACCTTTTACAGATATAGACAAAATTTAATTCTGCGAGCCTAAAATGAATTAATTCTACAACTTATTCCTAACTTGTTTTTGAGCAAGGGATAATCTCCCAGAGTCCGATTTCAACAAAACTGAAGAAGAAATTTATTAGGAATTTAAGCTACCTGCTGTTTTTCATTGTTTTAATTTTAATATTTTACTGTATCTATTCAAAACAAATTAAAAAAAAAAAAGAACTTAAACAGTATAATTATAGTGGAGGGTGGATGTTAATATAATCCAACTATTATCTTTTGAATAACTATTTTATTCAACAAATCGATTTTAGAGGAAGTATTTCGTTTCCCACCTAAGTCAGATTTATAATTTTCCATGTTCATGATGAATTACTATCAGTTACTTTCACCTTTTTTCACGGTATAAAATATTTAAGGGTTATTTCTTTGTTTTCTTATATTTTATATAATTTGTGTAACATTTAAGTTTTTCTTTTCTCTATTATGCTCCGACGGAACTTGTAAGTGCCATTAAAGGAAATGCAATATAAAATTTATTTAATTAGTCTACAATAAAAGTATATGGTACTTTTGATGCAAAATACTTTACTGGAACACATTCAGTAAGCACAGTGAAACAGTCGAAGCTAAATATTTTTTAATGGGGTTATTTTCTCGAATATTTACATGGATTTAGCTTTTCTCCTATAAAATAACGTTATACGAAAAATGTGCAACTACAAAACACCCCTCAGTTACAGATAGGATCACAATATATTTTATTAACCATTTGGAAATGGTTGTTGTTGTTTTCGGTCGAGGATGGGGCCAAATGATGCTCACATTTTATTTTTTTTAACGAAATTCAACGATGTTCCTTACTTTTAGAAGAATTTTCATTTGAATAGGTAATAGAAAGGCATAAAATCGTTAAAAATTGAAAATGTTACAAAATGGGTAGGCAAAATTATCAGATATGGAAAAATCCAAAGCCAAAGAGCGACGCCGAAATGAAAACAGTCTTGCAAAGCAAAAATCGAGGTCTTCGTAGGTAATTTGTCGCAATCTGTGGATGATTCGGTGGAACTGCTTTCGATTTGTAAACTGTTTTTCGTCTCCAAACAGGACTTTGAGAGTTTATCGATGAAGGTTTTGATCGTCTGAAGTTTGATCTTTGCGATCTATTGTTGAAGAGGATGCGACGGAATTTGATGGACGAAATAAATTCCAAATGGTCGTTGTAATCTATTAAATAACAATTTTTTATATTGTTCTTGTAAAGTTTCCATTTCTTGTAAATATTTCACAAAAAAAAAAAAAAAAAAACCTAACTACCGACTTTTTAAGGGGGTCAGGGACACATTTTAAAATTATTTTTATTTACTGAGTTAAAATTTTGAATTTTTTTATGATGATTAACCATATCATTTGTAAACAAAATCACATGATAAAACTTCTCATAATGTTTTAAAAAAAAATTTTAATTTATTAAAAAGGTGGGGTAATCGTTATAACTCGAAATATTATTTGTAGAATTTCATTTTTTTTTTCATTTAAATAAACAGAAATATAAGTTTTAATTCTGATTCACAATTTTTTTAAACATTAATTTGATAAAAAAATATTTAAAGTAAATAAATAAATAAAAAATGTAACTTCAAAAAAAAAAAAAAAAAAATCAAAAGTAATTTTTTTTTTTTTTTTTCAAATTTACTGAATCAAAATCAAAGTAAAACAATTGAAGAAGACATGTTCCAAGTTTGAACAATTATCTTTAACGGTTGTTCTTGACTTATAACAATTTAAATACCAGAAATGGTGGAAAAACTCATCAGGAAGAAAAAAGCATTTTCACGAAAAGTTTCCATGACAACCATTACTTGAAAGCTAGATTTTAACATGTTAAGCGCCACGTCAGTCACCGGTGACTGACACTGAACTTTCGGTTTAGAACGCGACATTCACCGACGACTGACGGTCTAAAATATGATATAAAACTAAATATATATATATTGTTTTAAGTAATTACTGAAAATTTATTTAAAATTTCCTTACCTTTTATTTATTACAAGATTATACTTTCTTAAAAATTATTTAAAACATAGTACATTTTTCAGCTTCAGTGTGTCACCGTGAACCAAAACGAAAAAAAAAAAATATTTCCTGTTCCAATTAAGATAGAAACATGATTTAAATGCCATTTTAAGCTGATAAAAAGAGAAATTTTTTAATGAAATAATTTTTTTAATAGAAAATTTGAAGATTTTTGTGTCCCGAACCTCCTTAAATCAGTTTTATTTAAAAATCTATCTAAAAATCAAACTTATAAAATAAGTTGTTTTGGATATCTTCAGTCATTAGCGAATACAATTACTGAAGAGGAGCAAATTTCTGATTTATAAGTCGGGACATAAAGTGTTAAATAGAACACAAAACACTGCGCAAAAATAAATAAATAAATAAAAAATAATACTAACTTGCTATTTCCGCCTGGCATTGATTTTGAATCCACAATCAAAAGAGTTATTTTTTAACCTCAGGAAAGGTGACTATTCTCAAATTCGATAGTTTTTGACATGATAGCGACGAAAATCTCATCTATTGGGACAGTAAATGTTATTTAATTTTGCATTTGAAAATTCTACAGTTTTCAAGAAATTAAATAAATAATATAGTACAAACTTAATTTTCTGATCCTAAATATTTGTTACCTGGTGAGGTTGAGGGTAAGGGAAAGGGAGGGGCATGCCTTCTCCATACAAATGTAGACTATTTTTGACAGCCGCATGAGCTGTTCAAAAGACTATTTTCTAATCTTTACAATGCATCTCTTATTTGAGAAGAAATGAAAGATTAAAAAATAAATAAATGAAAATATAATCGCGTCCCCTACAGCGGAATCTTAATTGACGAAATTCAAATAAGAAAATTTAGCTGATTTTGAACTTGAACTAAAACCATGTCTTTTCACTGGGGTCGTTCCACAAAATTTCGAGTAACTTTCGCATACACATTTTTTTTCCCTATATTGTTACAAAAGCAAAAAAATATATATATTTTTTTTTAATATTACATATATTTTAATATTAAAATCATATAAAAATTAAAGGAAAAAAGAAAAAAAAATAGCGAATTTAGAATAAGTAATAAAATTAAGTTTAAGAGAGAAACAACTCTGGTTTCGTCGTTAGTAAATCAAAGTAGTATATCTAAGGCACTTTTCGATTAGATTGTCTGATACCTCAAAATATGGTAACTCACCAATAACCTCATTAGGATTTTTTTTTAAATTCCTAATGGGGGAAAAAATTGTACATTGAAAAAAAACCCCTTAGATTTGTATAAAGATAATTTATGGTAGGTGGTTGAAAAAAATTGGATAAGGCGTGGTCTGAAATTTTGTAAAGTAGCCATTATTTTTCGATGGGTTCTAAAACGTGTGTCACATTTTATGCAAACATATCAAAAATTCTACATTTGTATAAGAAACATGCACACAAACATGGGCTTTTATATAGATCGATATCTTTAATCTTCTATATAAATTATCGTTTTGTGCAGGAATAATTAACTTGAACGATGTTAAATAATTCTTATAAATATTTCACTATAAATTTCTGATATTCATAATTATTAAATTTATTTGAAAATGACTATTGAGCAACTCTCATAATTTTGAATTGTTAAACCTTTGCTGCTCTGGTCTCTGTGACTTATGTTTAAATCCAACTATGGCTGTTGCATTTACTAACAATACAACGGTCAAGTGCGAGTATTATTCGCGCACAGAAGATTCCGTACAGTAAATATATTAATTAGTAGCTGTAATATTACACGAAAAAAAAATTTTTTTTGTTAAAAGAAAAATAGGATTTTGTCAAAAACTATACAACGTAGGTTTGGGTATAGCTGTATTTACTAGAAAAGTATAAATGGATACACCATGAAAGCTCAGAGAGATATGAAGCCTAACTAATAACAAATATTGTTATTTTTTGTATAACCCTTTTTTTTTTTTTATATCCTAATCTGTTTATGAACTTAATTCGGGGGCTGACTATAAAACATTTAAACCTCATTTGGCATTTCATAAATCCAAATTCAGCGTAATAATCATGTTTTCTTTTTATACTATACCTAAAACAAAACCCTTGTTCAAAGTTTAAGCTTGGCATTGTGCTAAGAGCGCTGCGAAAGGAGGTCGCTAAGTTCCAACGCCACCTTGGATCGTGACGTTTTTTCCTCGGATAGGTTTTTAATTAACCTTTAAAAGACATGGATG
This sequence comes from Maratus speciosus, assembly GCA_963932465.1. NCBI lineage: Eukaryota > Metazoa > Arthropoda > Arachnida > Araneae > Salticidae > Maratus > Maratus speciosus. The sequence continues at coordinate 184,402,128 of OZ010786.1, forward strand.
GTGTGTTGAGTGAGCCACTCAATGCAAACTAGTTACGATCCCATAGTAATTATGGGATTAATTCTAATTAAATTAGTCCGTTTTTAACAATTTGACGTTTATTGCTTTTATACTACTACTCCGCATTCATTATACAAATATATCATTAAAAGTTGTTATCTGAGCTTAAAAGCCGATGGTGTATAGACAACAGGCCTGTTTATGTATGTCCAAACCGTCCATATCTTTAAGGTTTAATATCTCGACTAATTACCGACAATTTTTTTCGAAAATCGTTATCAACAATCCTTTTACACTTGTGCGACTATAGGTACCATAAGCGCTCCCTTTGCTGCACACCCGCAAATCGAAATTTGTGTATAACGGGAAAAGACGATTTTCTCAAAAACTATGTGACCTAGGGTAATTGCTATAGTTTTCCTGCAAGATTTGAATTAACTTCTACTACTCCTAATTTTTCTATAATTTTAGCTTCAGTAGATTCGAAAATAGAGGGGGAAGGGGTGGGGGGTGGGGTACCATATTTTTGCATTACATTTTCAACGTTAGCTCTGAAAATATAATATCTAAAATTAAAAGAAATGTATTTTTGAGTTCGGTGTTATGAAAGCTTTCACATGATACCTCACACGATATAGAAAGGAAAGGTTTTTTTTTTTTCTTTCAAGTAACAAATATTATCTCTCTGCATTTTCCCTAAATATATTTGTGAATGGTTAATAACCTATAAATATGTGGGTCAATAGCCTTTATTATTTCAGCCAATTTGAATTTTCCACGTTCCAATAGTTTACGAGTAAAATGGCTGTGAAAGACAGACACAAGAGTGATCTTATAATTGTTTCGTTTTTACTTTTTAAGCACGGTACCCTAAAACCTTTAAAAAAAAAAATCATGCGTCAAGCATAGATTATGAAACCCAACACATTCAGAGTAATTAAACAGTGCAGTTTTTTTTTACATAAGTTAAAATGTTATATCTAATTCAACCATAATACGGAAACGCACATACCACATTTGAAAACCCAATTTCAGCTGTTCCCATCTCAGGCATGAAAGTGGCAAATGGGAAAAAGGTGCATTTTTTCCCCCATATACAATGAGGCCAAACTTGTATAATTTTAGATGCATTTCAACAGTTATTCATACAATACAATGAATTATAACTGTACATGAGGGTTTTTTTTTTTTTAACTTAGAAAGTATTAAAAGAAAAAAAAAATAACAATAAATGTATAAATTCATTAAATCAAAAAAGAAAATTGGAAACAGTTTGCTAAAAGTATAAATCCATCCAAATGTATCTGATGAACTTATGTGAAGTACAGAAATTAATTTTTTAAAAAAGTCCTTCCGGCCAGTGCCGGGAGGAAAAGGTAACTTTCATATTCCTTATTTAAAAAAAAAGCCAACTTATATTATTCAAACACACGAAGCTCAATTTAGTGGAAACCGAATATAGGAGATTCAATACTAATTTTTACCAATATAATGAATGAGAATTTTGCGAAATTAGCCAGCTTTATCCAAGCTACTTTTCTTTAAAGTAACTTATATTTGGCTGCCAAATTCGGCGATTTCTTAAAGTGCCTGCCATTTTAAGACAACATGGGGAATGAGTCTAACCAGTGAACTTGGTCGAGACCTTAGTAATTGCTGTGCACATGCTCACTCACATTGGAATCGGTTGATATATACGAGTGCTGTCGCATGCAAAAAATCAGATTTTTCAAAATGTCACCCACATTAGAAATTGAAACTGCTATATCTGAGCCATTTTTTAAGACAAACAAAAAATGCTCCTGAATCCTTATATCAAGGTCAAATACTTAAGAAAGAAACCTTTTTCAATTTCTAATTTTTGTGCAACTCACTTTAAATATAATTTTTTTTTTTAATTTAATTGCCGCCATGTTGAAACAAGATGGCTGATGAATCTGGCCAGCGAACTTGGTCGAGATATTGATGTATACTATCCACATGCCTTCTTACATCGAAATAGGCGAATACATGTGTTATCGCGTGACAAATACAAGATCGTTTCAAAATGTTAGCCATGCTAGAAATTCCAAGTGCTAATATTCAACCATTTTTTAAGATATAAACAAAAGAACAAATTTTCAGAAACAAAAACTGCTCCGGAATCTTTGTATCAAGGCCAAACACATAAAAAAATCTTTTTCATTTTCCAGTTTTTTAATACCTCATTTTAAATTTTAAATTTAATTTTTTTTATGGCAACCCTTTTGAAACAAGATGGCGAATGAAGCTCGCCAACGAACTCGGTCGAGACATTGGTATGTACTATGTACAGACCAAGTTACATCCAAATCGGTTCATAAATACGCCTGTTATCGCGTGACAAAAATCAGGTCGTTTTAAAATGTCAGCCACAATAGAAATTCAAAACGCTATAACTCAGCCATTTTTTTAGATATACACGAAACAAAAACTGTTCTGGAATCTTTGTATTAAGGTCAAACGCATACAAAAAATATCTTTTTCATTTTCCAATTTTTTGGTATCTCATTTAAAATTTAAAATTTTTTTAAATGGCCGCCATTTTGAAACAAGATGGCGGATGAAGCTAGCCAACAAACTCGGTCGAGATATTTGTATGTACTATGTATACACCAAGGTACATCCAAATCGGTTCTTAAATACGCCTTTTATCGCGTGACAAATTTCAGGACGTTTCAAAATGTCAGACACGCTAGAAATTCAAAATGCTATAACTCAAACATTTTTTAAGATATAGACGAAACAAAAACTGCTCCGGAATCTTCGTATAAAGGTCAAATACATCAGGAAAAAATATTTTTCCATTTCCAATTTTTTGGTACCACATTTCAAATTAAAAACTTTTTTAAAAATTTTAAATAGCCGCCATTTTGAAACAAAATGGCGGATGAAGCTGGCCAACGATCTCGGTTGAGACATTGATATGTACTAAGTACACACCAAATTATCGAAATCGGTTCATAAATACGCCTTTTATCGCGTGACAAATTTCAGGACGTTTCAAAATGTCAGCCACGCTAGAAAATCAAAAGTCCTTCCGGCCAGTGCCGGGAGGAAGAGGTAGCTTTCATATTCCTTATTTTTAAAAAGCTAGCTGATGTTATTCAAACACACGAAGCTCAATTTAGTGGAAACCGATTATAGAAGATTCAATACTAATTTTTATTAATACTAAATCCTTATGAATGAGAATTTCGCGAAATTAGTCAGCTTTATCCAAGCTGATTTTATTTAAAGTTATATTTGGTTTCCAAATTCGGCGATATGTGAAGTGCCTGCCATTTTAAGAGAACATGGTGGATGAGGCTAACCAGTGAACTTGGTCGAGACCTTAGTAATTCCTGTGCACACGCTCGCTCACATCGGAATCGGTTGATATATATGAGTGCTGTCGCAGGCAAAAATCAGATTTTTCAAAATGTCACCCACATAATGAAATTCAAACTACTGTATCTGAGCCATTTTTTAAGATAAAGACAAAACAAAAAATGCTCCGGAATCCTTATATCAAAGTCAAATACTTAAGAAAGAAACCTTTTTCGATTTCTAAATTTTTTGCACTTCACTTTAAATATAATTTTTTTTAATTTAATGGCCGCCATTTTGATTCAAGATGGCGGATGAAGCTGGCCAGTGAACTTAGTCGAGACATTGCTATATACCAGGGACGGCGAACCTATGGCACGCGTGCCGTAAGTGGCACGCTGCAGATTATTTTTGGCACGGCATAGATTCAGTTTATACATAAAAATATAGTAGAACTTCACAAAATGCATTAATTAATCTATATCTTGTCTATGTTTATCTGAATTCGATTAGTTCGGTTGGTATAGTCATTGTCATACAGATTTAAGAAACTGAAATATATCTCAATGTATGCCAATCTAGCTCAATATTGTCTCCCAAAATTTTAAGAATAAGAGAGAATTAGGAGATTACCGTAAAAGAAAGATTAAAAGGCATTATAAGCCAAAATGCCGATTGTAAAATTATAACATCTAGGAATTGAATTCCAGACACTAAAAGCTGTAGGTTCTGGATTAGGTTCTATTTAGATATAGTTTCCTGCGAGACATTCTTTTCGGAAATAAATAATGTGAAAAATTCAAGTAAAAAGATCTTATCTAGGCATTCAATTCAACATGCATTCTCTTAAAAATAATTAAGCACGAAATTGATGTAAATTAGTTGGCACGTAAGAAGAGACAACAGAATTAATATTTTTTAAATAAATTTCTAAAGTATAATATCGAATTTTACCCATATTTTTTTAATGCTAATTTTAAGTAATTTTGATTCACTATTATTTGATCGATTTTTTTTTTTATTATTGGCACGTCATGATCATGTAAAATATATTTTCCGAAAAATTTGGCACGCGGATGTGAAAAGGTTCGCCGTACCTGCTATATACTATCCAAATGCCTTCTTACCTCCAAATAGGTTAATAAATACGTGTGTTATCGCGTGACAACTATCAGATCGTTTCAAAATGTCAGCCATGCTAGAAATTTCAAAGCGCTATAACTCAAACTTTTTTTAAGATGTAGACGAAAAAAATAACTGCCCTGAAATCTTTGTATCAAGGTCAAACACATAAAAAAAAAAAACTTTTTCATTTTCCAATTTTTTCATACCTCATTTTAAATTTTAAATAATTTTTTTTTTAAATGTTCCCTTTTGAATAGAAATGGCTAATGAAGGTTGCCTACGAACTCGGTCGAGACATTGGTATGCACTATGTACACACCAAGTTACATCAAAATCGGTTCATAAATACGCCTGTTACCGCGTGACAAAAAGCAGGTCGTTTCAAAATGTCAGTCACAAAAGAAATTACAAATGCTATAACTCAGCCATTTTTCTAGATATAGATGAAACAAAAACTGTTCCGGAATCTTTATATTAAGGTCAAACACATAATTAAAAAATCTTTTTCAATTTTTTGATACCTCATTTTAAATTTAAATTTTTTTTTTTAAATGGCCGCCATTTTGAAACAAGATGGCAGATGAAGCTGGCCAACAAACTCGGTCGAGACATTGGTATGTTCTTTGTACACACCAAGGTACATCCATATCGGTTCATGAATAGGCCTGTTATCGGGTGACAAAAATCAGGACGTTTCAAAATGTCAGCCACGCTAGAAATTCAAAATGCTATAATTCAGCCATTTTATAAGATATAGACGAAACAAAAACTGCTCCGAAATCTTTGTATCAAGGTCAAACACATAAGAACAAAATATTTTTCAATCTTCAATTTTTTGGTATCACATTTCAAATTAAAAAAAAAAAAAAATGTAAATGGCCGCAATTTTGAAACAAGATGGCGGATGAAGCTGGCCAACAAACTCGGTCGAGACATTAGTATGTATTATGTACACACCGAGTTTCTTATAAATCGGTTCATAAATACGCCTGTTATCGCGTGACAAATATCAGGTCGTTTCAAAATGACAGCCACAATAGAAATTCAAAATGCTATAACTCAGCCCTTTTTTTAGATATACACAAAACAAAAACTGCTCCGGAATCTTTGTATCAAGGTCAAGCACATAAGAAAATAATAATTTTCAATTTTTTGGTATCACATTTCAAATTTTAATTTTTTTTAAAAAAATTTAAATGGCCGCCATTTTGAAACGAGATGGCGGATGAAGCTGGCCAACGAACTCGGTCGAGACTTTGGTATGCACTATGTACACACCGAGTTTCATCTAAATCGATTCATAAATACGCCTGTTATCGCGTGACAAATATCAGGTCGTTTCAAAATGACAGACACAATAGAAATTCAAAATGCTATAACTCAGCCCTTTTTTAAGATATAGACAAAACAAAAACTGCTCCGTAATCTTTGTATCAAGGTCAAATACATAAGAATAAAATATTTTTCAATTTTTAATTTTTTGGTACCACATTTCAAATTTTAAATTTTTTTAAAAATTTTAAATGGCCGCCATTTTGAAACAAGATGGCCGATGAAGCTGGCCAACGAACTCGGTCGAGACACTGGTGTCTACTATGTACACACTGAGTTTCATCCAAATCGGTTGATAAATACGAGAGTTACAGTATGACAAAGATCAGATATATATATATATATGGATATATATATATATATATATATATATATATATATATCAACTTTTTAACGGAGGGTGGTTTCGGGGTCTGGGGGTCATGATCGATGAAAATATACCAAAATTTTTTGAAATCGCTTTCCTCCGAACGGCTGCAATAGGTAGCTTTTTGTAATGAAAGCTACCTAAAATGCTATAACTCAGCCATTTTTTAAGATATAGACGAAACAAAAATTGCTCCGGAATCTTTGTATAAAGGTCAAATACATAAGAAAAAAATATTTTTCCATTTTCAATTTTTTGGTACCACATTTCAAATTTTAAATGGCCGCCATTTTGAAACAAAACGACGGATGAAGCTGGCCAACGAACTCGGTTCATAAATACAAGAGTTACAGTATGACAAAGGTCATATATATATATATATATATATATATATATATATATACAAATTTTAAATCTTGTCTACATCATTCTGTATTTCGTAATATAATACTTAATCATTTATATAGAATAAAATGTTTATGTTCTTCTCCACTAATTAACAATAATATTAAAAAACTAATTTATGATGCATTAAATCATGGTTTTCCAAAAAAATTCATATATTCATTAATATACAATTAGTACTTTTCTTACATGATCTATAAACACAAATTAACACATGCGTAAACAAAATTACAAAAAAAATTATAAAATAAAAAAATATCTATAAAAAATTAAAAATTGTAAAATAATATAAAAAAAATATTATAGGTTGGTTGGGTGGGTAGATGTTAGAGTACGGAGGAGGGTGGTGTTGTCTGGATAATACGCAATGGTTAATTATTTATTTAAAAAAAAAAAAAAAAAGAAAAAAAAAAAAGCGGGGCTCTTGTATTATTACTATTTTTTTGTTATGTATTTTATGTGGATGTTGATTTGACATTTTATATGTAAGTTGGAGATTTTCATTAATATTATAATTAGCTTAATTATTCATTAATCTAATTTACAATTATTTGTTATTAAATTCTAATTTACTAAGGACAATATCATATTAATTACTAATAGTATGCCACTCTTAGTTTAATGTTTTTGAATGTCCCATATTCATACTTTATGGATTTTTATGGATGTCTGAAAATAATCCACATTCTATATTTGTGCGTTTTAAGTAATGGGATATTAAGTATTATTTAACCTTCTATATACTTCCACATGTTTGATATTTCCTGTTCATTTTATAAATATCTTATATATAATTCATTAAAAAATAATTTTTAGATAATTTTTAATAATTATTTATATTAATTATTACTGAATTTATTTTGTTTTATAGCATATAGATATATGCTATATATTATCAATGTTCTAACATTATTTAAACTCTTAGTTTAGTTTAAATAATTTAGCTAATAGAACATATTGTGTGCTTTTAAATTTTATTAACAATAGTTTTAAATACTTTGTGTGATTTATATTAGGTTTATAATTCTCTATATATAAGGATTTGTTTGGTTTTGCTGTTTAAACAGTTATTTACATTCAAAAGCTTGCAAATTTTTATCTTGCGATAGATGTTTAATATAATTATTAATAGATGGCAGCACTAAAATTGTATCTTTCATATTGCTCTTATTTTTAATTTTTCTAGCTCCATTTTAGTTATATTTTATACAACAGGGTGTATTTTTAGCTAAATTTTGACGATATTGTTAAACTGTTATCTATTAATTTAATAGTGCATTTTAAATAATGTAATTAATTTCTATATATTTTATATTAGATTAAATTTGTTTTACATGGTATTTCAAATATTATTTCAAAATGTATTAACTGCATCCTTTGGTATCATTTACTGTGATTTCTTAACTGTTTTATTCACCTTAATCTTTTTGATATACTGGAAGACATGTGCACATGGATTTTTGTAAAATACTGAAATATTAATCGGTATGGTGTTTATTATTTCTATTTTATATCCTATAAATATTTAAATACGTTTTATTGATTCTTCCATTTCATATTATTTGTTTCTATTCTGCTTTCATTTTTAATCAATTCACTTGATTTTAGTGGTTGTTCTATAATTCTCTATATATAAGGATTTGTTTGGTTTTGCTGTTTAAACAGTTATTTACATTCAAAAGCTTGCAAATTTTTATCTTGCGATAGATGTTTAATATAATTATTAATAGATGGCAGCACTAAAATTGTATCTTTCATATTGCTCTTATTTTTAATTTTTCTAGCTCCATTTTAGTTATATTTTATACACCAGGGTGTATTTTTAGCTAAATTTTGACGATATTGTTAAACTGTTATCTATTAATTTAATAGTGCATTTTAAATAATGTAATTAATTTCTATATATTTTATATTAGATTAAATTTGTTTTACAAGGTATTTCAAATATTATTTCAAAATGTATTAACTGCATCCTTTGGTATCATTTACTGTGATTTCTTAACTGTTTTATTCACCTTAATCTTTTTGATATACTGGAAGACATGTGCACATGGATTTTTGTAAAATACTGAAATATTAATCGGTTTGGTGTTTATTATTTCTATTTTATATCCTTTAAATATTTAAATACGTTTTATTGATTCTTCCATTTCATATTATTTGTTTCTATTCTGCTTTCATTTTTAATCAATTCACTTGATTTTAGTGGTTGTTCGGGCACAGGGGAAAATTAATTTTAGCTTTAGCTTATTTCTACCACAGAAAACAACCATTTTGCTTATATCATTGAATTCTGTGCCCTCGATAACGTAATTCAATGTATAAGCTTTTCAATTTTTGTCGGTGTCCACTTTTTTCTTTTTTCTTCCATAATAATTCTTATATTTTTTTTTTTTTTTTTAATACTTACAGCTTTAATTCATAATAATTGACGGTGGCAGGTTATGTTTAATTAATGGTAATATATATATATATATATATACATACATATCAATTTTGAACGGAGGGTGGTTTCGGGGTCTGGGGGTCATGATCGATGAAAATATGCCAAAATTTTTTGAAATCGCTTTCCTCCGAACGTCTGCAATAGGTAGCTTTTTGTAATGAAAGCTACCTAATAAACGTATTACTTTGAATGTTTAAGACTTAACTTAAAAGAAAAAAAAAAAATCTATGTTAAATATATGCACTCCAAATTGATCTTTACTCCAGAAATACAGTTCCAAAAATGCATCACTGAAATTACACAGAAGTGTTTTATAAATAGAATAAAATATTCTATTCCAAAAGGAACGTATGGAAACCTCCTTTCCCTAGTTAAAGAACTTAATTTACATGACTTTCAGATGCTTATAATAAAAGCTTGCCTTTGATTTGATAGTACAGAAATTCAGAAACAAACTCCAAGGATTTGAGTAGACAAAATGTCTAATTATTAAGCTTTCTAGGCCCCCTCCCCCCCATATGCTTCTAATATTTTCTTTGCATTTTTGCATCAAGAATGTCCAAATTTGCTTTTAAAAAGGTGGAATTCCTTCTTTAGGAGGAACTCTTTCATGTCTGCCATCTACAATCGGAAAATTATACGAATTTTTTCAGCAGCCCTGTATATGATATATATATATATATTTGCATCTATTAACTACATGCATGTCCAAATTTAGTTCAGTTAAGAAATACATATACCTCAGTATACATACAAATCAGTTGAAAATTCCTCTTCAGCAATTTCCGCTAATAAGGAGAATCGTACATGAATTCTTTTGTGCAGCTCTGTATACGGGGTATAAAATTTATATACAACGAGTAACATGCAAAAAATTACGCACTTCCAGCAATTATTGTTCAAAGACAGTACTGTAACCAATTTCTTTTGTGTGTCCCTGAAAACGAATGACAAATGCTATGAATACCCTATTCTATCGTAATCATCTTTCAGTGAAATTCAATGATTTATATCAATTTCAATACATTTGAAGTAGCCTAATGTTATTAAAATACTCTGCAAGCGATTTATCCCCATATGCCCTAATGTAATGGAATTCTTTTGAGTGCCCCTGTAAATGAACAATTAATCCACTTCATATACAATACCAAACATGCCATTGTACGCATAATTAATGTATTTCAATTACATGAAAATCCGAGTACAGTAAACTCCCAACTATCCGGCCTAATGTGGCGGAAGGGTAGGCCGGAGTTCTACAAATATTTGCTCACTTCCAGTCCCCCCCCCCCCCCTATTATATTAAAAAATCATGTTACACATTTTAAATAATTTTTTTTATCTACAATACATAGTGTTTCAAAATAAGCAAAGCATTAACGCAAAACGTAAGCCTAATTCGTAAAAAAATGAGTAAATCTTATTTTACTGTTTATTAATAAATGATTGCACAAATATTAAAAGTTATTAAATGTACAAAAATATGCATAAGATAAAAGAGTTAAAACTTAATTTTTAGTTTTTGAAAAAGTCCTTCATAGATGACTGTTTCTCCCTGTCTCTTCCGCGAGGCGATGTCCCTTCATTTACGCAAGCAGATATTATCAGCTGGCGTCACTTCCTCCTGCTAACTCGTAGTTTCGCCTCCATAGTCACTACAACCTTTTTTCGTTTATCACCTTTTTCGTTAATCTTCAATAAATAAACACGAAGCACACCAAAAGAATGTACGAAAGTAAACAGGATAAACGGAAAATAACGTCCGCACTTGTTACCATCCGTTGCACAACTAACGAAACAGGTTATCAAGCCTTAACCTCCCCTCCCTTCCCATCTGTCCCTGCATTTTGCAATTCCTTCTTGCTATTTCCTGTCGGGAATTAGCACTTTCCTACGGACGGGAACCTGCCTGTCTCGGCCGCGTGAAACATTTCTCATTTTTTACTAGGCCGGATAGTACGGAGGGCCGGATAATCGCAAGCCGGATAGTCGGGAGTTTACTGTATATTTAGGTGCGTTACAGAGTGGACAGACGGTCAGACAAACCGAATGCATAAACACTTTTCAACTTTGTTGGAAAGTGTTAAAAAGTTGTCTGATCCAATGATTTTAAATGTTCTGAAATAAGTAACACATAAGAAAAATATAAATAAAGTATTTATTGGACAGTTGCAACACAAAACCTGAGAAAGAAATGTTCAAATTGCATTCAGTATTTTATAAAATAAACATAAAACAAAATAAAAATTAAAAACAGAATGAGATTATTTGAATTAACAAAACATATTGGTCAAGTTTCATATAAATACAAGTTGCAGTAAATAGCATTTTCCCAATACTAGTTAAAGAATACAATAACACAAAACATAATAACCCTGAGTGATATTATCCTGTTAAAATAATTATCATAAATAAGGAATGCAATGAAATAATAAAACACTTTTGAAAAATTTACGTAAAAATGAGTTTTTTCTTCTTTGTTGAAAAAAAAAGGGCTAATTATCGTTCTTAAATTATACAAATGTACACTAGCCAAAAAGAAAAACAAGCTATAATATTTTAAATCACCAAATTGTCAGAGAAAGACACAAAAGGTATTATTCGACAGGGAATTTAATATACCATTTCATTTTAATTACATGAGGATGTGAGTTCCAAAACTCGCCTTATCCGGAAACTCAAATTTTGAGAAATCATGAAAAACCTCTAACTGCGTCCATTGGTTTTGATTGTAAACCAAGATTTAACAATGACAGAAATACAGGATATAACTAATTTTTTTGTTTACCAATGATTTTTCAAATTTTGGATAAGGCGAGTCTTGAAACTCATGTCCTCATATATAGAACCTCTTCGGTCCCCCTGTTCTTTTCCTTATAAAAACTAAAATGTCCGATTTTTTTACATTTTCCCATCACTCCTTAACAGCTGAATGTTTTTTGCGTTCAAAGCAAACGAATAAATGACAGCATCTAAGATGATTCCCACATAAAATAAATGTTATTTTCACCTGAGTTTGCAAAATGCCTAAAAATGCCCAAAAGATAGTATGACCAAGAAAGTGAGAAATTTTCATATTTAACTTAAATCTTTTTGAATAAAAAAATTTGAGGATTTGTAGATTATTTACTTGTTTAAACCTCTTAAACATGTGATTGCGTTAATTTAGGTTAATGGTTATTAAATTGGTGTTTTTAAAGGTTTTTGTAGTTTTAGATCCATATTTTTTATCCTAAATTACTAAGCGCCTAAAGGATCAATTTCAGAAAAGATATTTTTTCTGTCATTATTTACGATGTCATTTTGTTTGGAAAAAACCAATGAATAAGCATTTGTATTATTATTTTAGCTTCGGAACTGAAGAGGATAATATATAATTTTAGGGAGGGGTTGTATCCACAATGAAAGCTAAACAAACATTAAATGTTTAATACCAACCTCTGACATAAGAGAAGACATCTAGGCACCCAGATTAGCTAAAACACAAATTACAACAAAATTTCTATGGATATATCTAGAGCTACTCAGAGGGAGAAAAAAAAAGAGGGGGGGGGGGGAGGGTAATTTTGATGATAGCATCAAAAGTAAAAGAGTTGTAAAAATGTAAGAAACCATCCTTATTACAACATATTTTATTAATACTTTTCAATTGAAAATACTGTCATTAATGAATCTAGGAAAAAAAGTGACAGAAAAAACAAGAGCGGAAAAAAGATGACAAGGAAAAAACATGACATAAATAAATAGAGCAGGAGGGAGGGTGGGGGGTCTTTCTTTTTATAATTGTTGCTTGCAATATTTTTAAGTCTTCCCACCGCTTAAAGCAGATTTTTGTGAGGAAATTTTATTGAAATTGGACCTGTTTCTTTTTAATAAAACGATTATTTTTAATTTTATGTAATAATGTTACTAATATTTTAATTAATTTTAATTTTTTAACTGACAAAACTAAGTTTTTTTGCATTTGCCTTTATTTTTTAATTACTTTTTTCCTCTATCTTTCCCAGAAAATAAGTTTAATAATTTTTTATCTTAGTTTTATTATTAATTATATTAATAGTTTTAAATTTCAGTAACTTTAAATATAAAATAAATAAGCAGATAAAGAATAAATTTCAGCTTATAGCTAATATTAAATATAATGATAAACTGAATATATGCATTGAGTTTATTTTAAAGTAGAAATTTGTAATTTATATTAATGTTAATAATTTAATAAATAAGAATAAATTGAATTAAATTTAAAACTCATGCTAAAATTAAACTAGAATTAAATTTATACTAAAATTACTAACTATTTTAATAATTAATTAATAGCAATTATTCATCAATTAAAGCTTTTATTCAAAATTTTTAGTATAAGCAGCACCAAACAGTCCCTTTTATCCTTGTCCCCTTTTCTCCGGTCACGTATTTTCCCTGTCATGTTTTTTTTCGCTCTCGTTTATTTTGTCCCCTTTTTTCCGGTTACCGTCATGAATAGGAGAAAAATGCTAAACGAATTATGATTATTCCATCAAATAATTGAGACTTATTATATTTATGAATAGCTCTTATGACATTAATCATTTTTGCATTCAATATATAGTATATTCTTTCAAACCATGGTGTTCATAGTCTTTTAAGCATAATTGAAAAACTACTTGGCGAAATAATCTTAAGTCTTATATGTGTATAATAGAAACTACTAGAAATCAATATCACTTATTAAAATATTTATGAGTTACCCTTACCACTGATATTTTTTTAACAACTGATTTCACAATTTGCATTTCATAAGTAAAAATTACAATTATGCAATAAAATCACATAATTATGTTTAAGATACTTAATACTAATGCAACAAAAATAATTGGCATGAAAAATAAAATAAAAGCAGGGCAACATGACGAAAATTGAAAAATAATTTAACATTAAGCTATCAAAATTTTATTTCTATACCGTTTTTAAATTTCTTCATCAAATGATTTCAGGTTAGGTATGTGAAGTTAAAATATATTCCAAAAATGGAATACAAAGTTGAGTTTTGTTTAAATACTGCTAGTGAAAACTTTAAAATTTGTTAGAATTGCAATATTATAATACCCTTAAGGGTTTTTTTTCTTTTAATTCATAAATATAGAAGAAGCAATTTTCAATCAAATGGTATTTATGTGTTGCTCTGTAACAGTTTGGTGATTAAAACAAATGAAGTTTTTTTTCTTCTTCTATCTTTCTTTTGCTTATTAAAATGTACTCTAAATAATAGATTTTCAAATTTGAAATAACAATGGATATACAGATGCAATGCATTGTAACTTGGTTACCCCAGGGATGCTAATTGGATTATAAATCAGTCCTCGGTCTATTGTGTTGAAGTTATTGACATCAATTATCAATACTTTAAATAGGTAACATCACTAGCTAATAACACAGTGGACCCAGAACTGGTTTTTAAAAAAAATTACATTAAGGTCCAAGTAGTTCCAAGTTACAGCATGTTTGGTATCTTACTTATGATAATCAAAAGGAGCTGTATTGTAAGTTAATTAGAGGGTACAATAAATCACTTTCTATTTTACAAATAAAATACATCAAGTGAAGTTTATGAAATGACAATACATAATAAATAAATAAATAATAATAAAATCATCAAGCATGTAAAAGTATGACATTTAATGTAAGACAGTCTTCCAAAGAAAAAGAAAAGTTTTTTTGTGACACTAATCAAATAACAAAAATGCTAGATTATGTACAAATGAACTGTTTTCAGAAAGATTTTAGACATTTTTCTTAGTTCATCCTAAATAAAAAATGCAATAAACTAAAAACTTAAACAGAAAAACACAATTTTTTGCTGAAATAAGGATACAAATAAATAGCCTAAATGCACACCAATAAACAAATATGGCCTAGGAATCTGAATATTGTTTACAATTCTATACAGAAAACATTAAGAGCAGGGAATATAATTTGTGGGGGTGTTTGCATTCCTATTTTGAAATTCCTGAAATTATGAGGAAGAAAGTAAGAGATAGAAGATAAAACAAAAATTAATTTGATTGAAATTAATAAAATAGACTAACCTTCAAAAAAAAGTAAACAAATAGTGTTAAATTATCAAGGATACATTTTAAATTTCTTTAATACATTAATTTCCATTTAACAATCACTGAAATATAATCCCAATGTTTTTTTAAATCAGGAAATATATTAAGCTAAAACATCCTGAAATGAGAACAAATCTGTATGAACAAACACCCTTGAATTTATACAAAATAAGCTTTAAATAAAATACTATACAAGACCAGCACACATTTTATTTAGTTTTATATCTTTGAGTCAACAATGGTTCCCCCAATATTGATAAAGATTAATTAATATTATTTTTTGATAAATATATTTACAAAGATGACAACAAACCCCATAAGGATATTTGTTCAATTTAATCTAAGGTTGTGTACATAAGACTATTAAATATTATAAATTTTAAAACTTTGCTATAAGAATTTCTTTACAGGCATAGCTATAAGTTTTATAATTAATACATCAATATATTAAGAAAAACTATGAATGAATGAAACACTAACGTTTGCCATTTCATAAAGAAATCAGGTTTGAATATAAAAATATGAAACAAAATGACAGTAATTTTTTTTCCACAGTTTTGAAAAGGTTCATTTAAAAATATATAAAATTATACTATAAATAGTTTTTATGTTTTGGTCAAGTTTGCTTATGCTAGGTTATCCATAAATCTATTACGGATACATTTTAACAGATGGAATATTGGCAAAATCATATTTTTGTAACACATTTCACATTCTCAGTTTTGATAACATGGCATACATTTTACAGAATAAGCCATTATGCAAAATAAAAACAATGGCCAATGTTTATCATGTGGTTATAGTAGGGATGAGTTTACAAGGTACTTCAAAGGGTCTCGACTAATCTGTTAGTCAAAGAACTCATCAATGTATGATGTCACCAATTTTTGTGCACACACACAACGGACAGAAAGAATCTTATTTATGAAGTCAGGTTATTTCTGTCAATTTTCGCCCTTGGAAAAAAGGGACTGATGCTCAATCAAAGAATGTGCATTTTTAATCAAAACTTTGCATATTTCTCAAGAAAGACCTTCAAAAACAGCCAAGAAAAGAAAGCCTGTGATCCAGATATACTTTAAAAATAGACTAAAGCAATTGTTAAATGAATTCTTGATGAGGTGCATTCGTGATGCCTACTTTGAACACTGACATCAAGACATTGTCTCGGTGTAATAAAACTCTTCCAAATTTCAAGGTGATGTCCTAGACTTGATCAGAAATCAACACATCATCACAAAAAGCTTCCTGGACAAGATTATTTCAGAGAAGGCCAATGAAATTCTGCCCAAAAATTTTCAAAATATAATAGCATTCATAAACTAATAAAGGTATTCAGAGGCAGGACGCATCCATATTTAATTTCAATTGTTAAATAAATTAAGCTCTATATCTTTATAAAATAAAGCATCAAATAATGAAAAAAACTATATAACCATCTATATAAATGTGAAATGGATGAAAGATACTGTGGATATTCATGTAAAACTATTTAAATTTCATTATTGAATTTTTTTATGCACAAAAGTAACATTTTCTCTAGGATGATAACTTTCGAATATTAGTCTAATTATAATTTTTTTTACAAAGTTTCTATGAATAGTTCTGGAAGTATTCTAAAGAAGAAGAAAATAAAAATCACATCATTACAAGAAGCTTTCTGAATTGCTTTGTAGAAAGACTTGCTTGGTTTCCAAGATTTCTCCTCGACTAGCTGACTTGTCGTTACTCAACTTCTTGTGGGGCTCTGTTAAGGACAGTGTGTACAGAGATTGGCTAAAAACCATACAAGAGTTAAAAACAACATTAACAAGTATGATAGGAGGGTCAAAACTAATTTAAGACTGTTATTGAGAATTTTGAGCATAGAATTTGCTTCATAATCCCCACAAAAGGTAGAAATTTTGAGACACTCTTTTTTAATTGTGTAAATACTAAAAATTTGAAATAAAAATCCTTTTCAATTTTTTTTATTATTATTGATGCCCTTTGAAGCATTCAGTATAAGATAACCATGGACACAGAAACATAATTTTCTTAAAAAAATATGCACAAAACAAGGAATTCAGTAAAGAAACAAAGCTCTTATCTGAACTAACTTAATAACCTTATGTATGCCTTATTCATCTTGAAAAAAATTTGCAAATTTATATATCATCATGTTTTAATATAATAAAAAAAATAAACATTTATCTTAATGAAAAAAGTCATTTCTGTTTTCATTAAATTGTGCCATCAGCCAGTTAACAAACACATTTTCATTCCAGACACAGAAAGCTTAAAAGTGATCACATGCTTTTTTGAACTTTTTAAAAATATTTCACTGATATATGAATAACCTAGTATAATAATGCAATGAGTTTATTTACAGTGCAAATGAAACAATTTTTGTTTCTTAGACTGCTACAATTTCAGTAATAAAAATACACTAGAACCTTAAACTAGAAAATGGACAGTTTAAATTTTAACAGAAGAATTAAATAAATGCAGAATGATTGAAACCATGTTTAATATTCCGGGATGCTAGAACAATATATATTCCAATGAAAATTTCACTGATAGCATTAAATATAAAAAAATACTGTAGACAGTTCTGAAATTTATATGCTGAGGAATTTATATATTTTTTGAAGTATGTATGTATACTTAAGGGTGTATTCCGATCCAAACTGCTTATTTTCTGATTCATTTTAAAATTCATTTTTGCTCTCAAACGCATCAAACTGGGAAATTCTCTTATTTAGAAACTATATAATGTGCCATGCTTCTTAATTTTTTGATAAATGCAGAAAATACTGTAAAAAACGTTGTCAAAGTTGGCGTTTTGAACCGAATTTTCCGAAGCGGGCATTCTGGGAATGAAAAAAAATGGTCATACTGGGAAAATAATTGTTTAAAAATCAAATTCTAATTAATTGAGCTGAAAATGAAATCACACGGCATGTTAAACATGTCTTCAGAAATCACCCCAGCAAGTTTCATGTTTTTACTTTTAAAAATGAGTCTGAAAATGTCTCAGAAAATTTTGAGCTGTTGAGGGTGGAAAAATATTTTTTTGAAATACACCCTTAATATATCAACATTAAAAACAATAATAAAGAAAAGTTTACAATACGCAAAAATATTTCCCCTAAGTTTTGTGTATGGACTCTAATATAATTATAGAACTAATAGCATAATACTGTAAAATTTAAATATATTTCTAACACTAAGTAGATAGAAAATTTATGCATTTAACTGTATTGCTACAACAGTACAAGAAATGTTAATTTATTAATTTCGACTAATTGTAATTGTTGGTGCTATTTGATGATTTGTAAACTGATGGCTAATAGATAATAAATAATTATTCAATTTAATTTGAATAAGTATATATATATATAGTATGTTATATAATCTATAAGGTCAGTTTAAAAATAATAATATAATTTGACAACACTATACTCAACAAAACTTCAGATTTAGGTGACACACTCGAATTCTAAAGATAGAAACTGATAACTAGCCAAGTGAATGCATAAACAAGTTTAATTTTTAATCTAGAAAAGGCACCTTATTCTTTATAAAGGGGAAAAAACAACACCAATAAAACACACACATATAGTTATTATCAAGTAAAAACACGTATAGAAAAGAAAATAAAGATATTTCAATTAAAATCAAGATCGTTTTTTCACATCTTCACACAAACAGCAAAATTTTTAAAACATTAGCTGCAAATCGAAGAATTATTTAAAAAACATGATGGACAAAAAGTGACACATTTGGCACAGATGGAAGAGCACCCAGAGAAAGGAAAAATTTAAAACAAAGTTGAACAAATTTGGCACAGGAAAGAGAAAGGGCAGATGAAATTAATTTTAATTCTGATTCTATATTTTGGAAAAAACTTTACATAGAATTTTATTGGCAGAGATTAAAGCTAATCTAAAAATATATATTTCCCCCTGCTTAACAAAACTTTCTGGCACACTTTATGAAGTCACTTTTATACATAAAACTTTAAATTTGCACACATGACAAGTAAAGCAGTGTGGAATCAAATAATGCTTTTAATTTTTCAATAAACATATGCATCTTGAGTTATAATCAATTACTGTCTCGTGAAGATCTTTTCCTGGTAAGTTGCATTAAAAAATTCAGCTTAAAATTCAAATTTTAGTCGCATTTTCAGAAAAATCCTTTACCTTTATAAAAAAAAAGGAAAATGCTTTTTGATTTCTCATTTTTTGAATATAAAGAGACTTTTAAAGTTAATGTATGTCAGAGAGAAAATACTTTGTTAATGCACCAGTAAGTAACCAGTTTTGACAAGAATATCCTTAAGCAGGCATGAAAGTGGGAAATGGGGAAAAAAGGTGGAATTTTTTTCCCTTCTATACAATAAAATGAATTATAATTGTACATATGATTTTTTTTTTTTTTTTTTTTTTTTTTTTGTAACTTAGAAAGTAATAATAATAATAAATGTACAAATTCATTAAATCAAAAAAGTAAATTGGAAACAGTTTGCTAAAAGTATAAATCTATCAAAATGTATCTGATGAACTTATGTGAAGTACAGAGATTAATTTTTCAAAATAAATGTATTATTTTCAAGACTTTACTTGAAAAGGAAAAAAAATCTCTATGCTAAATATGTGCACACCAAATTGATCTTTACTCCAGATATACATTTGCAAAAAACATCTCTGAAATTACCCAGAAGTGTTTTATAAATAGAATAAAATATTCTATTCCAAAAGAACCTTACGAGAACTTCCTTTCCCTAGTTAAAGAACTTAATTTACATGACTTTCAGATGCTTATAATAAAAGCTTGCCTTTGATTTGATAGTACAGCAATTCAGAAACAAACTCCAAGGATTTGAGTAGACAAAATGTCTAATTATTAAGCTTTCTAGACACCCCCCCCCCCCCCATATGCTTCTAATATTTTCTTTGCATTTTTGCATCAATCCAGAGATTGTCCAAATTTGCCTTTAAAAAGATGGAATTTCTCCTTTAAGAGGGACTCTTTCATGCCTGCTTAAGGGGATATTTTTAGTGATCTTCGTCAAACACAAAATCCCATGTTAACACATGGAAAAATTTAAACACATTCATCATTACCTAATATAATTACCAAAATCCAGTTTTCATCCTCAGAAAGAAAAACCGCTAAAAACAAGCACAAACACAGTATATCAATATCAGATGATAACTTTTCAACAGTCAAGTTCCTAATGCTCCCTCTAGGGTGCACCTTTTTATTTATTTATTTTTGTTCCTAATTCTTGAAAAAATTGTCACAGGCAAATTCAGGCCCAACCATTAGTTGCTCAGAGAACTAATAAAGGTGTTGATATCTAATCAACACTTTCTGTTATAACTTTTTTAAAGATTTTTTTATAACTTTTCAAAACTTTCTCATGTTTTTTTGACTTGTGAAATTTTGATGCTGACTAAGGTTTGTATTTACAATGACTTCTCAAAATTTTGTCATGGGGGAATATTTAAGACCAATTCCTAAACCATTTCTATGCAGAAATACATTTTTAGCTCACAGGCTATCAAAGCCTGAGAGCTAATGTGCCTGCCAGTTCTGTATGTATGTATGTATGTATGTATGTACATAATGTGATAACCCTTGATAGAAATATACGATTTGTTTCAATTTTTTTTTCTTTCTAGGTTCATTCTGATAAGGCGCTTCCCTGATTAGCTTTGGTGGTTCATTGCTTAAGTATAAAGGGTGGAACAGGGGTTAATCCCCCCCCCCTCCCCCTAACTTGGATAAATGGGTTTTTCCATACAGAATTATCAGATTTTCTTCAAATTTGGTATACTGGTTTTTATTCTGATAAGGCGCTTCCCTGATTAGATTTGAAAGTTCATTGGTTAAATACAAATGGGAGAACGGGGGGGCTCATACCCCCTTAATTTAGATAGATGGGTTTTTCTATCCGATTTGCTTCAAATTTGGTATACCGATTTACTTCGATGAGGCGCTTTCCCAATGACATTTAGAGGCTCATTGGTTAAATATAAAGAGGGGGAAATGGTGGTGGTGGGGGGGACTAATCCTCACCCTTAATTTATTTTTTGAAGGGCATTATTCTTTGGAAGAGTATAATGTACAATTAGTGCGAATAGCCTGCGAGCTCAATGCCATCAGTTTAACTGGGCACTTTTCTTTTTTATTAAATATTATTAACAATTTTCTTTGCATAATTTTGGTATCCGACTCAAGGTGTGATCACACCAAAATTTTTGGATTTGGATGGTCTCAGGCTCTGAAAAAAAGAGTTTGAAGTCATCTCTACTGAGGTACGTGGTATATATAAAATTAAAATTACATGCATGCTTATCTTATTTAAAGAAAAATAATTAAAAATAATCGAAAAATGAAAATTGCTCCAGCAGATCCTATGTGGGTACCGAGGAATTAATGTTGAAAACAAAATTTTAATTATTGTATTAAGTAATAAGCAATTTTGTAGCTAGTGCATCTCCTTAAACGTTAACATACTTAATCACACATATAAAGAATGTGACATATGAAATGAAAAACATAAAAAAAGAAGTAGAATTAACTAGATAATGAATAATGACAGAATATAGATAATTTTAAGACTTCAGCAAGGAATTACTTTTTCAGTACAAAACAGAAAAAACAATACCAATCCAGTTTTTGTTAATTATTTGTGCTTTTTTATACAATTTATTTCATGTTTTTAAATCCAAGTGCAAAGTTGTTGCATTAATAAGATCATAAAAACTGACAATGTACAGCTTTTACAAAACAGCATCTAATAATGGTCATTATTTTAAATAATTATTAAAAACCTTTTGAAAATTTCAAAATTATGATACATGTAGGCATATGATTGATCATTTGAAGCATATTGGCACATTCTTTTTTTTCTGCGTTTGCAAAAAAACATTAATATCTAAATAATTAGTAGGCCTTTTAAAAATAATTGTACAGTTTTTAAGAAATAAATTTTGTAAACTTTCAATAGTTCTTCTGAAGGAAGTACAGAAGAGTCCCAA
Organism: Maratus speciosus; assembly: GCA_963932465.1. Classification (NCBI taxonomy): domain Eukaryota; kingdom Metazoa; phylum Arthropoda; class Arachnida; order Araneae; family Salticidae; genus Maratus; species Maratus speciosus. Next base: position 184,424,253 of record OZ010786.1, read on the forward strand.
TTATCCAAGTCCTGCTTAACCAAGTTTCGCTTTAAGCAAGTTATTTTCTTCTGATGGGATGATGGCTTCTATTATTATGAAACAGCCATTATAAATGAAGTGTTAGATGAAGATGAAAGAGCAGTCGCAAAAAGTTAGAACTCTGATTTTCTGGTCAGAATGGGGGAAAAAAAATGGCCATAATTTTTTTTATGATCCATTCCAAAGGTATAAGTTTTTCGATAAAAACTATTTAATGCTTTGAGCAGAAAGAAGAGGCTACACCTGCAATTTTCCTGACACTAATAGAATCACATATCTGTAAATTTGTACAGTTTTATTACTGCCAAAATGTGATAAAATTTTTTTGCCATATTTAATCGTTGACAACTATTAGATTTCAGCGATTGAATTAGGCAAAATTTACTGGTAAGTTTTAGTGGTATGGAAAAATCTTAGAAATTGGTAGCTATGCAGTACCATAATACTGCAGCAAAATTGACATTTAACAAACAAAAAACTATAAAGGGCTTTTTCAAATAAACAATTTCATTCCCTGTTTTTCTCAAAAGTAACGGAATTGGACATCAAAGAAATGTTACTAGTACCATAAAAATGAATGAATTAAGTGAAAAATCTCCTTAGTTGGTGACGATTTGTATAAATCTGGTTTATCAGAGTTTTTTTCTTATCCGAGATGAGCTTGGTCCATATTAATTTGGATAATCAGGACTCTACTGTATAATTACTTTTTAAATCGCAATAACATATGAAAAGAGAATTTTAAATTGATAAGAGTTAATAAAAAATCACATGCTTTATGATCCTTATAGTATTTTTAAAATTTCATGCAAAATAATTTGAATATAAAAAATTTCCTGGATATCCACATTCTTAATTAATGAAAGTACACATAAATGACAAATAACAGATTTTATGCTAATAAGTTTTTTCCTATCATTTGTTGATAGTTTACATTATGTTCCATAATTTAAAAAAATATTTATAAACTTAAGATAATAAAAATATATTAAATCTTTATGCAAACTAATTTTTGGAGCATGTTAATAAAAATCAAACTTTTTTACATAGATTCCAACCTTTACATTTTAAAATGTAAACTAGATTGAATTACCACACGTAATTCAATTCTTCTCTATTTTTATTATCTGCATTATTATCTCCATTCACTGTTGAAGTAAATTTATAAAAAAGAGAAATAACTGAATAATTTATTAAATATGCAGTAATATTTTTTATTTTAGTGTTAGTTAACAATTACTAAAACAGAATAAAAAACTTAAAAAATATATATTTAAGTAAAATTTTCAAAAAAAGTAATAAGATTTTTCAACTTTGAGACATGTTATAGGTAATGTTCAAAGTTGTATTTATTCAGTTTAACAAGGATAGGGGGAGGGTGGAACAAAAGGAGATGGGGGGAAATAAAACCCCTCTGTTCTGATGATTTATGAATTATTTTCATTGTGCCATCCATTCATTCAAAACCTTGTTAGATAAATTAAAATGCAATTCTAGGTGATATTTGATTTATTGCAAAAGTATATGCCATTTAAAAATAACTTATAATTGACAAACTTTATACACATAAGTTGTTTAAGACAAAAAAGAACAGTGACAGTAGAACAAAGTATACAATATCATAAAAATGTTTTGTACAGAAAATATGAGACATTTATTTTGTCACAAATGAATTCATAGTGAAATAGGTGAAATTTTAATTACTTCCAAACATACATTTTAGAAGAAAAAAAAAGTAATAAAGAAAGTAAAATTAGAAACAAATTGCAAATGTGTCCAAATGTTTGTACACAAAGTAAAATATGGCAATATTATAATAGCTACCAAAATATTTAAAAGTTTTGGCATCGAGGAACTCTATTCATTGTCATCCATGAATTTCACAGATAATAAAAGTTACAAAGCTGGTAGTAAATTAAGATTTCATATTGATACCTATTTTACAAGTAGATCTCACCAAGAGGTTTTAAATAAGACACATCACAAAATTACTTAAAAAAATAGTTTAAGTAAAAGAAATGATCATCATTTAAAATGTTTTAAATCTTTTATTTAATAAAAGAGAATCCTTTATGCAACTTTAAAACTTATAAAAGTTACTCAAAATATTTCTTTCGTGAATATAAAATGAAGAAAATCTTAAGTAAAATACAAATTTATAAAAAACATGTTACATAAAAAGAAAAAAAAAAAAAAAAAAAAAAAAGGAATATTGGTGGTTTTAAATATTTAGTTTTGACTGTGCAGCAAACTCTATATAAGTAACTATACTTAAGATTAAAAAATAAAATAAAATATCAATATGAAATCTAATATAAAAAGTCTTTTGGCTCAAATAATAATTATTCTTAAAATTTCCTGGTTTTCAACTCTTAAAATGGAGAATCATGAAATTACACAAACAATACACAAAATTCATATGTTAACCATTATATTACAGAAAGTATCCACAAAAGCAGCATATAACTTCAACATATTTTTACAAAAGCAACATATAATGCCAAAATATAACACATATAGAAACTTGCTTTTGAAATGTCAAGATCTATTTCTATATGGCTTTCCTTGGTTGCTGTTAGGCTTGAAGATGCTAGGTTATGAAGATGAGTGCAAATGCTATTTACAGTTAGTATTGTGAATTTGAACAGAATAAAACAAAAATATCTGTGGGAGTTCTTTACTTCATTTACTGGTATGAACCCAGAAAAACAAATTTGATTAAAAAAAATATATCTTTCATTAGTTTGGAAAAAAGTCTTCACAATACAAATTTAACAAATTTTAAAATTAAAAGTTGACCGACAGTTGAAGAAATGTGTAGACAAATTTGGGCAGTGAACTTGAGCATTCATTTTAATATTTCTATAAGCAACTAAAGTAGAAAGAAATCTACCCCATTGTCTTAGAAACAAAATATATGTATTATGTAATTTGGTAAGTTGTTATTTCAGGTATATGTTTATATTTTTTTTAACAACATGCTGAAATTACATACTTTCTTTGATGGCACTATGTGTAACAAAACTTCTCAGATCTACATACCTCAAGTATTGTCATGTTAAAATTAATAATAATAAAAAAAAAGTCTTGTAAAAACAAATACAAAGCCAGAAACAAAAGGTAATGAATCTTGAAAACACATATTACATATGGTTAAGGAAACAACACATGGAGACTACCAACACAGCTAAATACTCAGTCCATATCACAGGAGAATAACATCTCCAGAAATACTTTGAAGACTTTGGGCAAACACTTCAAGCCATTCAACATTATCACAGAAGAAATACCAGATGGTGTTTTCCACTTCTTAGTCATTTTCAGTTCTTCGCTGAAAACTTAACATAAATGAAAAGCATTGTAACTGCAAACTCATGTCACTTGGTGAAAAAACAAACACAAAATTAAATAATTGGCGATTTGTACAGTTTCAAATAAGTATTTCCAGTTAACAATATATCAAAGACAGAGAGAGATTCCATATCACAACAACAAAAGTAAAATGGGAAATAAAGGACTACACACAAGGACTATCCAACAATCAAAAGCATTAAATAAACATTAGGAAAAACAAGAAAGAAAAAAACATTTTATAAAATGTTTCTAAATTAAGTGTAACATGCAGAACAACAAGATGAAATAAAAAAAAAAAATAAAATAATTTATCTTACTGGCATTAATTATAGGGAAACATTATAAAACAATGCTGAAATGTTAAAAAATATCAAATAATTTTCTCATTTTCTTAGTGATATCTTCAAAAAGGTACAAAATTTTTTATGTTTTGGTTATATATTTACCAAAATTAAAATACTTATATTCAATAACAGATGAACAATAAATTTTCAAGATGTTAATATTTTAAGCTTATCATTATGCCTATGAGTTCAAAATGCAAGAGACATGATAATGTTGCCCAAAAATAAATTTCATATTTGCATGTATGTTTATGTGCAAACATATGTGCATTACATTGAATAAAACTTTAAACACAAAGCTTGTACTTGATGCTTTTTTTTTTTTTTTAATCGAAATTTAAATTTTGAAATAAACACATATATGTAAAACTTCAGCTTAGAAAGTCTTTTCTTAATATAACAGGAAAACCAGCTTAAGAATGCTAGAAGTACTTAAACTGCAGGTTTTATGAACAATCTATTGTTCAATTTTACACTAAATAATTATATAATTTAGCATTTTAACAGGCAGTCAATATATATTACTGTTAAGACAAATTCTGTAATTTTGCAATCACTTAATACAATAAACACCTGCACTCTAAGAAAAAGAAAAAATATATATACAAGACTGATATTATACAAGATATTTGGGAAAAATAAATAAATACAAAACTTACTTCACTTCCAGAAATAAATTTATAACACAAATTCTAGTTTACAGTTAAAAGAAAAAAATATTAAAAATAAAAAAAATTCAGGTTAGAAGAAATATAAAATAAACATGCATCTATCTGTTTAGATTTTGAAAATAGAATAATATTTTATAATACTTTGCTTTTAAGTTAAAACATGAATTAATAATGAAAAAAAAAAAAACAAGAGAGGCTTTTAGACTTATATTTAGAAGACTTATTATTTATTCAAACAGAAATGCACAGAATTTGGAATTTATAGAAATACCATATTTTTCACTATCATAAGACCTTAATAGAAATCAACTGTGCCATAAAATTACATATTTGTACCTAATGAAAATGACAAATTTCAATATAAACAATTTCTTTTCTCTTCCTTAATTTATTTGGGTACATATGTGCACATACATAATGAATATTTGTGAAGGACAAACCTTAATAAAAGATAATACAAAAGAAAAGTTCAGTTAAACAAACATAACTGAATTCAGAGTTCGCTAATATTCATCTTAACTAATTAGCTATTACTAGCTAAAAGCATTGCTTGAAATAGAAGAGACAATAAACCTCTGGAAATAGTACTATCACAATTTAAATTATGATAAAATTGCCCTCCTAAATCTAGTAAATACTAAAACTTCAGAGTTAAATATTATATGTATATTAATCATATAATTATTCTATAGGAAGGAGAGATTTTTTAAATATTTAGTTATTTTTCAGTAAATCAGTATCATTAAAATATTCTCTCCAATTTAATAATCATTAGTTAGCATACTTTTCTGATATGAATGAAAGTAGAGCTATCAGTATTACATAGAATAAATTAGTCATATTTCTATAGACATTAATTTGATTGGCAAGTTAGTCTTTAATTTAACAAGATATATTACAATTCTCTTTTTTCATCAATTGCACTTTTAGCAGATATTGTATTTAATATGATGAATAATAGCCAAGTCTTACAATATTAGATTCATACCTCAGTCAATAAATTAAAATGAATCAAATGGAAAGGAAAATACATGAATACAGAAAAAACAGGGATGAGAGAAAACAAACATAAACAAGAACAAAAACATAAAAAAAGAACGGCAAATATGCATATCATAATAATAGTAAAAAAGTTCAAATATATACAATTATATTAACTGCAAAAAGTATTTTGATTCTCATTCTTTGTTCAGGCAGTTAACATGAATTGCATTAAATGGAATTTTCACCAAGTGACACATGAGAAAGTAGGGGGGATAAAAACTGTTAATGCTATCTTTCTTTATTAATGGTAATAGGCAGCAAAGGCCTATGATAATACTGCATTGTTCTGTTCCATAGAGTAAAGATGGTGTCAACATCAGAATCTGGATGAGCAAACAAATAGGGTCGAACTACATCCTTGCTATTTAACCACTTGTCCATGTCTACAGCGGTAAGAGCAAGCTTCTCTGTGAAGTCAACATGAGATATACCAACACGACTCGCTAGTGTGCCAGTAATGTGAACATCATCAACCCAGAAATATGGAACTTTGGAAGACAGCAGATAAAGCTTGAAAACAACATCTGGACTCATGAGTACACCCCAACCTGAACAATAAGTTGGATATTTGCGTCCAGGATATTCTTTAAAACTGACTCTCCACTTGCTGCGTTGGCTACGTTTCACATGAGGTGAGTGAATCAAATAGCACATCATTAAATTGGCGACTCCTCCAGTTTGGCCAAAAGTGTCTTTGAGAAAAGAAGCTAGTTGGAAGATGTCCACAAAAATGTCATCATCAGTTTTGAAAACAAAACGTGCTTGCCGACAGAAATAAGTAATCCACTTCAAACCCATCACATGTTTGTAGGTCAGATTTCTATAACTATCAACAAAGTTACCCTGCACAATGTCATGGTAGATCTCATTTTCTTTTTCAATATGTTGTTGTATAATTGGATCTGTAACTGTTCCAAGAAGAAATATCACTCTCATTGGATCTCTTGACAGATTTTCTTCACTGCCCCAAGTGTCTCTGAAAAATGCAGTAAATATTACAACAACTGTAGTTATGTCAACTTTTTTTATAATTCTAATTGACTAAAACTATTTGTTTCATAAAAACAAAAAAATACGATATCTAAAAAGTAAAGACATTATTGTTTTATTGTTAAATTATCTATTTAACTATCTAAGGAACATTAAAAAAATCAATTTGTAGAATAACAGTAGTTATACATATACAATGCGAGTCGTAAGTCTCCATACAAATGGTTTAAGTGGGGACTAATTTCTTTTACGTTTTGAGAACGGTGAACTGATGGAAAAGAGATGCCACTAACAAAGGAAGAGCAGATTAACATTATTCACAGTGGCAAAGCGTGCAGTCATCGGTAGATTTGGCGATGACCATAGGAAAATAAAGGCAAAATAAAACATTAAAAATTTTTGCAAGTACATTTTAAAATGTTTTTTCCTTTTTTTTAAAGGTTTTGTGTGCAACATGAAGCAATAATAGTGTATTTTAGTACACCATCTATCAGTTGTAAAATGAGATGACTAAAACATAAAGGGGAAATAGTATCTCTCGTCTACGGCTAAAAAGGATGAGTCCAGATTCGCGAATTTCTTACAGCATGCACATACACCAACTCAGCACCACACAACCAATCAAATCGGCACACTTTTCCAAGACATATTGGGTCTAGTGATCACTAATTTCATAAATCCACTTAAAAAGGAGAATTTCTTTTTGTAATGCTTATTCCATTTTGGATATTATTTCAATAGACATAGCATTATTCAAACAGATTCGATTTTTTAAAATAGTACAAAATACTCTATTTTATTGAATTTTTAACTAATGCTGTGTTCATTTAAAAAAACATTTGGCTTATTTAAAATTATTTCTATTATTTCATTACACTTAAATAAAAGATTAATTATTAATTTGAAAAGAAATCATTGCTTTAAAACATTTTTTAATATATCTGTACTGTTAGGTTATTATAAATCTTAGGTTATATATTTTTGATAACAGCTTATTTCTGACTCAAAAGTAAAAAAAAGAGCAGTTTGAAACAAAGAAGCATATCTAGTTTATGTTGTTTAATTTTTGGTAATGCACAAATGATGAAAAATAATTAAGGAAATATATGAAGATCGTCTTAGGTTTTGTGGAAGTGGCATTTAATTATTTAAAAACGTCAAAACTATTTAAAAACCATTAAATAAATATTTTTTGCATACGATTTATTCTGAAAGTTATATAATTCAAAGTGAAATTATGCATTAAGAAGAGTTAAAGTACTTTATCCAGAGTTCATTCTAGGCGTTTTTCGCGGGGCGGGCCTCCCAGCCTGCCCTTCTTTACAAAATTTGACGCCCCAATGCCCCCACTGTCCGAAATCCCTGCCCTGCGACCCTATCACTTGGAAAATCGACCGAGGGAAAAATAGCACCCTTTAAGTTAATTTCATCACTTATTTCAAGCAAACTCTAAATTATTTTTAAACATTATATAATGTCCTAGTCCCATTTTGCTCCTAATCTGTTCCTTTTCGCTCCCCCCGCCCCCCCCCCCCAATATCCTCATACAGACACCAATTATTTTCAATAAAATTCCAGCACCGACGCAGTCAAATTTCTCTCTCTGTCTCTATACCCGTTTCTCGGCTACCATGAAAATTCAGCCGAAATAAGAAAGAAAGAAAGAAAAAACCCGGATAGGTCCTTTTACGAAATTGGCGTTTTTTCGTGATTATCTGACGAAATTAGTTTTTTTCGGCGAACATTTCCCCAAAATTTGTCATATAGTTTATGTCCAAATTTTCGGATTTATGACAGACTTTTTTTTTTTTTTTTCTTTTTTTTAAATTTTCGGAAAAGAATCAACCCCTGCACTGCAAAGTGTCATGAATGGGGTAAAGGGGTAGTAGCGAAGACTTTTTAGGGGGGGTGGGGTCAGAGGGGAAGAGTTGTTTATTGATTATTTATCATTACATTAATGTGCCCTTTTTTTTTCCTCTAAAGTGCCCTTTTATGGCAAAGCGCACCTTGCCTGCCGTTGATCCTAGAATGAACTCTGCTTTATCTATTGCAATTTTGACAAATACCTCAATATTGAAAAAATATCAAGCTAATAGTAAGTACAGAACTTGTGTGGAAATATAAATTATTTGAAATTATTTGGACCTTTCTCTATTTTCTGTTGACAATATATTAACGATTTTAAACTCAATAGATTCAGTCATTCAATTTAATTATGAAGTTGAAATAGATAATAGATTGCCATTTCTGGATGTGTTGGTTACACGTCAGCTTAACACCTTTGACAACTGCATTTGCCGTAAACCTTTTGCTGTCACACTCCCCCCCCCCCCATTTCAATTCATGTCACCCCCCTTCCCAAAAAGCTTCAGCTTTTCTTTATTTGATTAATAGAGCTCGCTTAATTTGTTCAGATAATAATTCACTTATTACAGAATTAAATTACATTAGATCTGTGACTATTGATCGAGGTTTTAGTTTATCTTATATCAATAATTTAATTTCTCATAGTCTTAATAAATATGTTAATAATCTTGATTCTCCTGTTACTGCGGTTTCCATTTCTAACCTTATCATTTTACCATTTTATAATAGCATTAGCTTTAAGATGGCTAATATCTTAAGACATTATGATTTTAATGTGGTTTTTAAACCAGTTAATAAATTAGCTTTTTCACAACTTAAGGATCAAATTCCTCCTCATAATTATTGGGGCGTTTACAACATTCAATGCCAATGTGGTTTGTCCTATATTGGACAAACTAAACGAAAACTCCATTACAGACTCAATGAACACAGAAACTATGTAAAGAAAAAAGAATTACAGGAATCCTCTATCGCCTCTCATTGCTGAGGGGAAGGACATAATTTTAATTTTGACTCAACTACCATTATCAAGAAATGCATTACTCCTCTGGATTTAGACTTTTTTGAGGCTGTTCATATCCATAAATTTAAAGACTCCTTGGTTAATGATTTATCTAATACACCATACATCTCAACTTTCTGAGTGGATTTGTTGTGTCACGACACTTCACTTCCACATTAATTTCATTGGCTGTTGGAACTTGATGGTCTTTTGGTATTATGTTTTGACATTTGGGTTTTTCACCGTACATTTAGTTGGGGGGGATATTGTTTTTAAAGTTTTTTACACTGAGGATGTGAGTCCTAGTACTCACGAAACATATACGTCTGATCAAATCAACTTATTTTATTGTGTGTTTAAATGTTGTTTTCAAATAATCAAGCTAATACTTTAATGCAAATATTTTCAACAATATTTTTAAATTAAAGTAACAACATTTTATTTTTTAAAGAATTTATAATATGTATTAATTATGATTACAGCTATTGATGAACCAAATGTTATTGCTCAAATAAAAGCAAGCTGTCTGTATCCCCTAGATTTGAAAATATGCCTTTAATTGTTAAGGATCGGGTGGCCTTGCACATCCCTGAAAAAAATTGCTGACAGAAATTGTAGAAGATAAAAATAAGTTTTATACTAAATATTTTACAAGATCCAGTTACAAGAGTCATAACAGGCTATGCAGTAATGATATTTTATTTAAATAAGCTGATTAGTCATGATTCTATTATCTAAGTTTACAAATAGCTTTCAAATAATTAATTGAAGGGTGTGACATGTTCATTGGCAATTTACTACTATTTCGTGAAGAGGCGGATGCATTATGTTTTGAGGATGCGGGAGAAATATTATTTAATAATGATAAGTACCAATCATATAAGAAACTGTGCATCTTTTAAGTTGATGGGATCCTGTACGAAAGGGACATTTTGATTCTGCTACGGATTTTAAATGCATCTCCGATGACATTCAAAATTATCTTATTTATACTGTTAATGAAGTGGTTAATGATGCTATTCTACAAGAAATTAATCATTTTAACATCCATGATAATATTAAGGAAATAAAATGAAATTTGTTTAATTTTTGTTTTCTTATGAAAATTAGTTGCAAAAAACATCTTTCAACCAAGAGAGCATGTGGAAATGATTAATAGGCTAGGATGACCAAATATCCTCAAAATTCAAGGGTGTCTTCAAATTTGCAGGCTGTAATTCCGCATCCTCCACAGTTATGGATTAAAAACACTTATTACAATACAAAGAAAGGGATAAAATTAGTGGGACAAAAAGAGTTAAAGATTAAAAAGTTATGACAGCTTTAAAAAAGTCCTGTCTTAAAATTTGAATATCCTATGATAGGGAGAGAAGAGGGGAGGACGCTGCAAAATTGTGAGCTAACAATGGCCGTCACAAAAACTTGCGTCTCGCCACTGATTATTCTGTTGGCTGTAAGTAGTACCACCCCATCCATCATGTAATGTGCAGCTTCAATGCAATGCACAGGACACAGATAACCCAAGAAAATGAGGCAAAATTTATAAAGAAATTCGAAAGGACAGGTTCTGTCGCTGATGCAAGCAGATCTGGAAGACCAAAGATCGCAACAGATTATGATACATCAACACAGGTGCTACCAGCGATTGCTAGGAGTCCAACAGAAGGGACCCAATGTCTTTCTGTGCAATTGGGAATCAGCCAAAGCAGTATCATGAGCATTTTGCAGGCTAACAAGTGACACCCACACAAGTTGCAGATGTTTCAACACCTTAGACTACTTACATTAGTCACCACTTTCATCATTTGTAGGTTTACTTATGACTCGCCCTGCATTTGTGCAAGATTTATCTTTTTTAAATACCTTTGTGACTGGTGAACAGAAACTCCAACTCCCATATTTTCAATCTACATTTCAACGAAATATGACTTAACATTAAATACAGCATCACATCACCAAGCAAGAAGGAGATACAATATTTTTTTTTTTGAGTTTTTTATTAATTGTAATGTTTATATAATTTCTTAATAGGTTTTTCATTTTAATTGTATTTTTTATGGGAGTACAATGTATTTAAAAGAATAAATTTTTCTTTTGTCCCCAGAATGTCTGTATGAAGTCTGAAAAAGCCCTAGACATTTTTGTGACCCCAAATTTACAGCCAGTGTAAGGGTCTTTAAGACAGGAGAAACGGTCATATCCAAATATGATGTATGGAAGGAGATAAGCACCATCCAGGATTTAGGAGGTGCGGAGGTATACTCAGATTCGCCAGTGGAAATTTCCTGTGTTTTTTTTAAGAAATGAAATTAAGAGATAATATATAGCAAAGAAGAACTTCAATATTCAGATTCCAGAACATCATGAGAGAATCCTGCTGATATGAAGAGGTTTTGATTTAACAGGTGATTCACATGTTGTTTTGCGATAAAGTGCCATTTGAGGAAAACCTGAGCCTGGCCAGTATTATACATATTTAAGCCCGGATTGATGATGCTCTTCATAGAGGCAGACATGACTGAGTAATTAAATAATACAAATGTCAGCAAAAAAAGAATATGTGCAGGTGTTCCATGAACTCCCCTCCCTGATGTTAAGTTTGTGAGGCACAACAAAAAACATGGGGTTTTTCTCAACTTTGAGTTCAAGTTATATTTAATTTTATGTTTAATTTAGTGTAGTAGTGAACTCATGTAAAGGTATTTGCATAATTCTTAATCAAAATTAAATTAATTCAGAATTAATTTTGAAATTGTAACTTTACCGTAACGAGGATTTAAAAAAAAAAATAAATATTATTTAAATCTGAAGATCAAATATGAATCATACAACCAATGGGTTGTGTAGTAACAAATTTTTCTTCCTATGTAAATAAATTTTATTATTTCCTTAACTTTAAAATTTGTCTCTTCATTTTGCATCACATATTTTCTCTTCTTATTATTGATTAGGTTTTTTTTTTTTTTTCTAACAGTGTAATTTACAGCAATTAAGGTTTATTAAGGCTTAAATCTTGTAGCTCATAGTTTATTTTATTTTAAAAACATTTCATTCTCACAAGTCGGAGCTTCCACAAAAAAACTACAACACGATGTCATGTTATATTAATGTTTAAATTTACGTTTAATTACATAGGCTCTGACCAGAGAGTAATACAATCAAAATTAGCAGTATTAAGTGGTAGTATTGAGACTATCTCTTAATAGATGTTTAGAATTAGAGGATTTCAGTAGCCAGTTAGTTGTTTTTCCTAACATCTTATCTATCAAAGTGCCGTCGCATCCTTCCTGATTTGAATCTGAATTTTATTTTATGGGTACATGATATTCTTTATTTCCCATTTTGCTTTGCTAATTTGACTGCTACACAGTTTAATTAATTTAAATAACTTAATTACTTTAAACTTAGTCTCATGATGAAAAAATATAATTCACAGGTTTTGTTTTAAATCCTTCTACAACCAGGTACAAAGGGTAAGATCTGGAGTTTTCCTGACACTACAATTAATATTTTGGATTTTTGTGTGTTCTGAGTACAACTGCTACAATATTCTCAGCATATATAAATAGGATTTGAATTTAGGCAGTATCACTTATTACACATATGATATACATGATCAAATTAACTAACTCTAGTATTTATTATTGCCTATGATTTGAACACATGAGATATCAAAGCAAAATTCATGGATCACAAGCACAATGACTTTAGACTTTGAAAATGAGAAAAGAGTAAGTCTCTTATTTTTCCATCCTTCATGAAGCACTGTCACGGAAGCTGTCAATAAAGCAATTGGCCCTATTAGGTCTAATTAGAATGTTCTACAGATATATTGTATAGGGGAGGGTGGGGTGGAATGGGACAGTAGGTTTTTCTCATTCCGCATCGTTCTAAACATTTCATCTATCACACACTAGATGAAGCAGTAGTAGCCCAATCTTCTGTTGAAAAAAATTGCTGATCTGCATAAGCTTACAATTGTATAAAGAAAAAGATTATTTTAAGAATCAAAAGTACATTCGTTTCATATACTTTTTATGTTTTCTGTATATTAATGACTTGTTTATGTGTAGATGTAACAGTTTTTCTATTTATAGAACATTATACTGTATATTATCCATAATTTAAACTAAGCTTAAAAGCAGCACTGTTGTTTATACAAGCAGTTTAACATAAAAGATGGTAGTGAGGAGGAATGGGACCAGTCCAATTCCTTCTTTTGAATAAGATAAATGTAAATTATTAACAATATGCAAATATTTTAATAAAAAAAATTAAATTTAAAGAGAAAAAACTGACAGACTGAACGGAAAATATTTTAAAACTTAAACCAGAGATATAAAATAAACAAGGAAATAAAGCAAAAAAAAAAAGATACTTTTCAGTTTTCAGAAACTTCCAGTGGTGAAGATACTGTAATCTGATATTGTGACACAGACATTCACCTTTTTGCATTACTACTGAAGATAAAAAATTTGTAATGTAGGAAATCAATTGGTCTAATAATAATATTGACATCGGTGTAAATGATTTTGTTCTTGTTAAGTACTATGTCAATAAAGCAGACATGAATTATATAGGAATGACTGAAGCTGTAAAGGACAATTTCGGTTCTTTAATATACAATTCATTAAAAAAACTGTAGCTTTCATTTTCTTTGACAACTTGACATAAGTTATGCTGAGAAGCCAGATGTTCTGTTAAAATTGCCAGCTCCACAAATGATTGGTCAGACAGTCTAGTTGCTATTTGCATTTCAGACAGATTTATCAACCTACGATCTGTGTTACACTGTACATGTAGCCAACTCTAGATTATTTGTGCCTTATTATACTTTGTTTTATAGCTGTCCCATGCCTCCCTGTTAGTAGGGAGGTATGGGGCACATATTGAAACTTACAATTTTCTTAATTATAAAATTGTTTTTGCATGTTATGCTTTTATATTGCTCAGGGACATTAAAAAGTGTTTTATCTTGTATTCTATAAATTGAAATTTGTATTTTTGAGTAAAACAAAGTTGATTTTCTTATTTTTGTAAAAAGTGTCCCATTCCTTCCAACTCTTCCCTAAACTAATGCTTTTCCGTGTTAATCCCATTATGTTTAAATAAGCTAGTTATAGCACATTGTAAAATTAAATGTCTTCAAGGAATTGAATTCAAGTTCATATGATTTTAGCATTCTGTTATTATTTGAATATTTCAATAAATTAACATTTTGCACATCACCTTACTACATATATGCAAGTACAAAGGGATAAAACAAAGATGTAGTTATATATAGACTGCCTCAAAAGTTTAGACACACTCTAAAATACGATAAAATTGAAAGGAGAAATGTATGGAATAATTTCACAACAAAGATTCAAAATGTAATTGAAATGAAGCATATTACAAATATTATAAAAGTTTAATCAGCATTATTCAAAAAAAATAATAAATAAGCCTTTTTATATAAAAACTGCTGCCTGAAAAGTTTAGGCACATAATGCAAAAGTTAAAAAATGATGGATTGGATTCATCAAACAAATGAATTTTTATTCTTGAGCAGTATAACACCAAATATTCCATTTTCGTTGCTTATTTAGGATCTCAAAAGAAGCAGAATTCCCAAAAGAAAATTTTAAAGACCTTTAAATTGAAATGAAAAAAATAAGCCCAATATTGAAATATCTAGAACATTAAATCGTTCAAAGAGAGAGATATTCAAAGTACTTGCTAGAAAGAACAGTTTCGACTAGAAACCAAGATTCCAGATGTAATAAGTATTCACGCTGATCTCTGTTTCAAACTCTCAAAGGACACAATATATAGATACACAGGAGACTGCAAAGAACATTCTTTTAAAGAAAATGTGGTACAAACTGCATCATAAATAGAAAAGAATGAACTGGAGCTTTAATTTACCTTCATAACAAAATCCAACAACAATCGCAAAGGATTTTGGAAACTTTTCTTTATATCAATGAAACCATTTTATTGTGATTTTTACTCCTTAATTAATAAAAAAATTGTTCTTTTTTTATGCAATCACTTAAATAAAACCATATTTCATCCAGTGTTAACACAAATTTCCATTTATTGCCAGCTATGTGTTTGATATAGCGGGCATTAAGTAGATGTCATCCACAAAATTGAATAGACTTAGGAAAGTTTCCCAAGATGCACGAGGTAAAATGACATGTCTGTGATTAAAAAAAATGTACTATGTCAGAAATTTTAAGCCAGCACTCATAGCCAAGAACTAAGGCTATCCAATAAAGCTAAATTATCACACAGAACATGGGATTTACATGCAGAAATTAACTGTGAAAAACGTTTCCATCAAATGTGTAAAGTAAATAAAGTAACTTTCCATATTTTTACAACTTCAATTTTCAAATTTTGTCTCAGCAATAATGGCAGATCGAGTGCAAAAATTAGCGACTTCATTGACAAAACATACAGTGACAAACATGCATTTACAAGAAAAAAAAAAAAAAAAAAAAAAGCAATTTATCAAATTACAACGACCATTTGGAAAACGATTTTTTTGAAGACTAAAATTTAAGACATAAAAAATTGCACGGAGTTGATCATTACGTATGCCATGAATTAAACATTAATAGTGTTATTACACACAAAAATTGCAAGCCAAAAATATCGCCTGTGACCCGTCAGATTTCATGAAACTTAAGTATTATCCACCTGAAACTTACGTAAATATCCAAGCATTTCATTGGCTGTTCGGGAAAAGGCTTTTCCATCGTCAGAATTCCAAGAAATCTGATGGCCAATTTTAAATGAAATTTCATTCTTAAACTTCTATGCAATTTGTTTGAAAGCTGTATCTCAATTTGTTTCCGAGTTATTATTATTATTTTTTTTTTCGTAGTTTTTATTACTTTTTTGTCATAATGGCAACAGAAGGTATCCATCGTTGTTGAAATTAAAGGGAAATACAGATTACTGTATAGACCAATCATAAAACGAATAAAATGCGGATTAAACCAATGAAAACCTTCAGATATGCTTTTAATTTCCCATCCTGATGAGAACAATAACCATTTTTCCAAATGGTTAAAAAAAATGAAGCCTCTACAATCTACAGGACAAGAATTATCTAGAATGTTCCAAATTTGCTTTGAAGAAGTTAAAAATATTTTTCACCAAACCAAAAATGTAAATGGGAATGCTTGTCAATTTTGTATTTATGGTGAATAATTGGCAATTTTGTAATTATTGTTCTTTTAATGCTAGAAAGAGTTTCATAACCTATGTGTGTTGCACTATTTTCATCTCTTCTTTATACTTGAAAAGTCATAAACACAGAACACTGGTTGTTAAATTATTTGAATTCCACTACTGGCTATAGGATGACTATATGCTCAAAAGTCACTGGACACTTTCAATTTTAGACATTTTGTCCAATATCTAGAGGTTGGATAAATACTTGAAGAACTTTTGAATAAAAATAATATCTGAAAAATAAAATGTTCAAAATGACCTGTAGCTGTAGAACATGACTACGTGGATTTTGTACATCTTTGTCCATTTTGTATAACAATAGCGTCTATATTCACGTTGATATAATTGTTTCTTTAAAAGTTAAAAAATTTCACCTGTTTTTGTTTATTGCATGTGGGGTTTTCAATCCAATTGTAACCCCACTATCAGGAATCTTGACAAAGTACAATAGAAACACAATACTATACTTAATATAAATATATTAAATATTTGATGAAATATGAGCATTTGTCTGAAATAATTTTTAACTATGCATGCGCTAACAATATATATATATTGGATATTTTTGTTCCAACTGAAAATATCCAATATATATATATTGGATATTTTCAGTTGCTTTGCAAAAGTTACTAAATGATAAGAGATTTTCCCTTTTCAATTCTTATTAATGCTTTAGTTCTCCTTATAAGAATCATCAGAATGAATCCATTCCTACAAAAAAAAAAAAAAAAAAAAAAAAAAAGAAGAAATGTCAAAATCTAAACATTTGTTTCAAAGCTACAATGGGGTACATAAGTTAATCCTTTGTGGAAATCAGTTAATAAAAAATAACAATTTGTGGAAAATCCCTTATTATCCAGCTACTTTTAGAAAGCAACTGAAATTAAGCTCACACTGAATTTTCATGGTATTCAACTGACCTTTTTATATGAGTTATCCTATATCTTTGACTACTAAGTTATGCAAATGCAAAGCGTTTAACCATTTGCACATGCACAATTAAAAATTATTTCACATAAATTCTCAGATATAAACTTTAAAACATACTTATAATTACTTAAAAGGTGACACAAACATATAAAGGTATTATTTATTATAATCATGTTCATTTTCAAAGGGAAAAGATGACTAACTATAATAGAAAACAAATTTAAAAACAAAACAAAATACTATGCATGCACAGGCGAAGTTCAATCTATTGCTATGCAGAGGGGTGAAAAGATGAGTTCATATTTACAGGAGCTCTCGAAATATTTAGGATATTATAACAAATCGTGGAAAAATTATAAGAAAGACAATTGTTACAAAGAGTATCACTCCTAACCAAAATCTCAATGGATTCATGGATTATTGAAGAGTAATGGCTAAATGTTGAAATGATCATTTTAGCTTTTTCAAAGTTTATCTTAATATTTTCTTTTTGATGCAATCTGGATAAAGCTGTACTTGGTTTGTTAAACTTGATATCTGATAGGTGCTGTTTTAGCCTTTCTTTAAATCTTCGAGATGTCATACCAATATAGAATAAATTTTCATGATATTCTGTGCTGAATGGGATTATGTAAACTCCTGCTTTTTCATAATCTGGAATTGGATCAATTTTACTGTGAATCATTTCTTTCAAATTTTGTTGGAGGTTTAGCTATTAAATTAATATTATATTTTAGTAATGCATATCTCAATCTTTCATAAAGCTGTGGAATATATTCAAATGCAAAATAAATAAACATGCTCAAATTTAATTCTTTCTTCTCTCTTGGTTGTTTTGCTTGATCAGTTAATCTATTAATATAATTGAGGAGAGAAACCATTCTTAATAGCAATCTGTTTAATTAAACTACTCTTTTTCTAGGTATTTATCTGTACAAACTTCGAAGGCACGTTTAACGTAAAACCTATAGGCAGCAATTTTATATGAAAATAGTGAGTTACAATCAAAAGGCATAGTGTTGTTGGATCTGCATTGTTTTCTATAAATAGTACACTCCAATTTATTACCATAATTGCCCTTTATTAATTTAATATCAAGAAAGGGTAAAATACAGTCTTTCTCAATCTCTAACGTAAACTTTATTTTTGAATCTAACTCATTAAGTTTTAACAGGAAATTATTTAAAGACTGCAAATCATGATCCCAAATTATGAAAACGTCATCTAGATATCTGATCCAAACTGATGGCTTGATTTCAAAATTTTCCATAATCTCTGTTTCTAAGGGTCTAAGTTTTAATTCGGCTAAATATTCTGAAATGGTAGATCCCATAGGAGCACCATTTTGTTGCCTGTAATATTTACTGTTAAAAACGAAAACATTATTTTGTGTAATCAGGTTAATTGCTGATTTTAACATGGTACGAATATCCTGATGAAAATTTAGGTTACTGTCAATAGATGCTTCAATTATCTTAATTTCATTAATATCCATAGAAGGATAAAGAGAGACAATGTCCAGGTTGGAAAGAATGCTATTATGGTTAATTGAGATATCTTTTACCCTCTTGACAAAATCAGCAGTTGAGTCAATAACATAATCAGATGGTGTGAGAATAGTTTTTAAGTATGGAACAAAGGCTTTTTCAATACAGTAAGCAGGAGCTGAATGTTTAGTTACAATGGTGCAGAGGGGGGCTGTGATGTCTGGAAACGTTTAGATTAATTTCTCTTTAGATTCTTTTGGCAGCAACGCCATACGTCATGTGGTATGCGGGCGCGCACGGAGAGAAGGGTGGATATTTTTTTTTTTCAGAGTAAAAAAGTGATTTTTGAGAAGGGCAGCCGAGCCGTGCATGTTGGCCGGCGTGTTTTTTTTTTTTATTTGTGAAAACGGAAGTATGTTGGGTGCTAGGAGCACCAAAGGATTATAATTTGAGTAGTTTGTAATACAAGTTAATAATATTGTGAAGTGTAGTAGTTCTTGGAGTGAAACATAAAAGTGTCGTGCATCTTTTGAAACCTATTTGTTTCATTGTAAAATGTCATCATCATTGTGTCGTCTTGTAATGTCTTCATGTTCTTTTTTAAATAAACTTAATAATCTTTGCTTAAAGAAGTGGTGCTATTTTTAACAAGATATACACCACGTGGGATGGTCAGAGGAGCGGCGCCGACTTTACACGCTCCATTTCGAAGAACTAGAGATATTATAAAAGTAAGATGCATGTTTAAGTATTTTTAATTGAAGATAGTGTTTGAAGATATTTTGAGTAGATAAACAGAATACAATTTGTTGTTATGAATTTGTGTATTTATTTAGAAGATTTAAATAGATGAAAGAAAAGTATATTATTTATTATGATTGATTTAAGCATGTCAGAAGAAAGTTGCTATTTATAGTATGACATTTATTGCTTGATTTATTTATTTAAGATGATAGTATCGGTTATAAGTAGAGTTTATTATAAAAGTGTTTGAAATTGAAAAATGTTTAGAATTAAAGGGCTGAAAAAAGAAGATTTAGTTGTCGTCGCGACTGAATTAGGATTAAAGGTAGAATTAGAGCATAGAATTGTAGATTTGAAAACACTCATTGAGGGAAGCGACCAATTTGCTAAGGATGCTGAATTTGTAAAGGAATTTTTAATTACTAGTGTATCAGATAGTGTATCAGATAAATGATTTCGATACACTTAATGAATTAATTGTTACCGATAGATTAATGAGTTCATTAGATTCAGAAACGCAGAGTTATGTTAAATTAAAGCAAATGGATGACTGGCTAAAACCACGCCAAATCGCGGAATTATGTGATAATTGGTTTACTTCAAAAGGTAGAACTTTTTCGGAATTATATGATAGACCGATAAAATCCTTTCGCAACTATGATGAAACCGGAAGTGTAAATCATGGGAAATATATCCCACCTCATATCAGAAATAATGTTCTTTCTCGCGAAAGAAAAACTAATGACATTTGTAGGCTATGTAAACAAACAACTCATTTACGTTTCTGCCCGAATAATAAAGATAAAAATAAAATGGGGAATTTTCGAAATCAAACGAAAAAGGAATCGGGTATTGAGAAAAATAAACATGATGATAAATTAGTTGCTAAAGTGACAGCTTTATGTTCTGAGAATGAGGCAATAAATACGCAAACTTTGCAGTAACAACACAGGCGGGCGGAAAATGAATACATTGATCGATAACGCGGCCAAAATTCCAGTCGTTAATTCAAATCAAATACCGGATTCATTTAGAAATAATGAAAATTCAAAAATTCAGTTGATATCTGCCTTTGGAGAAAAAATAACCACTAACCTTATAACTTTACCTATAGCTTTAGATTCCGGAGAGTCGAATAGTGTAGTTAATAGCGTAGATGTTTTGTTCGCAGCAACAGATAAATTATATGGGTCATGCATTATCACGCCAACGATTTATGAGTTATTACGATCAGTTCAGAGTGGAGGGGAAGAAAATAGATTATGTGATGTGCCGGTGCCTACGGAGGAGATGCAGTCGGAAAGGGGGGAAGAAATTAAATATCAAGAAGCAGGGGGTAGTGAAATGGAGCAACAAAGTATCAATGATGAGAATTTATGTTTATTAAGTCAAAATGAAACTGCAGAAAAAGAGTTAATGATCAGCTGTATTGAAAAGAAAAATAATAGCGAAGATTTAAATGTGGGTCGTCAATCAGATGCGAGTATTTACAGGGCGCAACAGAAAAGTTGCGAATCGTTACAGGGAGCTTTCAAAGATGCAGAAAAAGAGAAAAATGGGTTTGTTATAGTAGATAATTTGCTTTATCATAGGGAAAGAGTTTCGGGAGATCAAGTTATGCAATTAGTGGTACCAAAGGTGAGGAGGGGGGAAATTTTAAATTTAAAAATTGCACATGAGTCGATTTTCGCCAATCATCTCAGCATGAAAAAAACAAAAAAGAGAATTCGTTATTCATTTTTTTGGCCAGGTATGTTGCGGGATGTGGAAGAATATTGTGCGTCATGTAAGGATTGCCAGCTACGGAGCAGGGAGAGGGTCAGCGATCAGATACCCATTGTCCCAATTGAGAGACCGGAACTTCCGTTCGACGTTGTAAATATTGACATAATTGGAAAAATTGAACCTCCTTCAGCGCACAGGCATCAATACGTACTTACTTTGGTAGAACAACATTCGCGATGGCCAGAGGCAGTTCCGTTACGGACAATTACGGCTAAAGCTACGTGCGATGCATTGTTAGAGATATTTATGCGAACAGGAATACCCCGCGTAATAGCGAGTGATCAGGGCAGAAATTTTATATCAGGGTTAATACAAGAGTTTCATGCTAGGCTGGGGGCGGCTCCTAGATTTGCTACGCCGGGGCACCCTCAGAGCTCGGGACTTGTTGAACGATACAATCAGGTATTGAAACGTATGTTACATCATATAATTCGTAGTGACCCTAAAAATTGGGATAAACACATCCCCTATCTATTATTTGCGTATAGAGAAATTCCGAATAGCACTACGGGCGTATCGCCATTCAAATTAATGTACGGAAGGGAGGCCAGAGGGCCACTGGCGGTATTAAAATCTACATGGGCAGGCGAAATCCCACTACCTATAAATCTAGGAAAGAGCGCGACCGAATACCTCCAGGAGTTAAAAATTAATTTAGAAAGGGCGGCGGAACAAGCGGCAATAGTGTCGGAGGTTAAGCAAAGCTCGTATGCGAAGTACGCTAATCGAAGAGCGATTTACAAGGAATTTAGACCGGGGGACCAGGTATATTTATTAATCCCAGACTCTACGAACAAACTTTACGCGAGGTGGACAGGGCCAGCCGAAATAGTGGCGCGATGTAACCCTGATTCTTACAAAGTGAAATTAATGAATGGGAATGTTAGAAATGTCCACGTAAATAAGATCAGAAAATTTACTCCTAGGATACAGGCGGTGGGTGTGATCTTCGAAAATGAGGAAGAATTAGGGGAGGTCCATCCCACCCCCAGTACGAAAGATAACTCCGACCTATTCAATATAGAAGTAGTTGATCTAAGTCATTTAGGAAAGGTGGAGAGAGCAAAAATGTTAGATTTATTGTATAAATATAAAGAATTATTTTCTAGAAAAGTGCAAATAGCCAAGGTAGGAGAGCATAAAATAAGAATAAGTGACGCAGAAAAGAAAAAGCCGTACGTTTACAGAATCCCAGAGGCCTTGAAACCTCAAGTAGATAAACAAATTGAGGAGTTATTGGAACTAGGTCTGATTGAAGAAAGTGAGGCAGAGGCGCCACACCCAGTAGTTTGCGTAATGAAGAAGGATAGGGCCTTGCACCTATGCGTAGATTTTCGAGTGCTTAATGCAGTTACAGTGACTGATGATTTCCCAATGGAAAATGCCACTGATCTATTGTTCAGTATTGGCAGGGCCAATGTCATAACTACAATAGACTTATTGAAAGGGTATTGGGCTATACCACTAGAAGAAGAGAGCCAGAATCTGGCGTGTTTCAAAACTCACAGGGCTCAGTATCGCTTTAAAGTAATGGCCTTCGGGCTCAAAAACGCAGCTGCGACTTTTCAACGAGAAATGAACAGAGCACTGTCCGATTACAAGGAGTTTGCCAGAGCATATATAGACGACATAGCCGTCTTTTCTGAAACATTTGCTGAACATCTGGTGCATTTAGAAAAGATACTTTCTAAGTTATCAGACTTAAGATTTTCAGTCAACTTGAAGAAATGTGAATTCGCAAAACCGCAGATCAAGTACTTAGGACATATCATCGGGTCCGGCAGCCATCGGACCGACCCCGGAAAAGTAGAGGCTATTCGAAGGCTAGCTGTGCCTCAAACGAAGAAACAGTTGAAAAGTGTTCTTGGTCTCTGTAATTATTACAGAGATTACATTCCTAAATAGGCTGAAATAGCATATCCTCTAACTGAACTGACGAAAAAGAAGAGTCCAGAACAGCTGTGTTGGTCAGAAGACCACGATCGGGCATTTAATGAGTTGAAAAGAGGTCTTATCGAAGCTTATCACCTAGTCTACATACTCCCGTTATAGGAGTACCATTTGTCATCGAGTGCGACACATCTGCAATCGGCATCGGCGCATGTTTATCGCAGCAAAAAGACGGAGTACTGTACCCAGTGAGCTATGCCAGTCAAAAGCTCACCAAAACTCAACAGGCTTGGCCGACGATCGAAAGGGAGGCCTATGCGGTCATCTGGAGTCTCAAGAAGTTAGAAACGTGGATTTTTGGATCATCTGTGGAACTTATCATCGATCATAATCCACTAACTTTCATCACCAAAAATGCCCCCCAATCTTCCAAACTGCAACAATGGGCATTAGCACTGCAAAAATATGACATTGTGATTTCGCATCGCCCTGGTGATAAGTTGATAAATGCAGACGCACTGTCTATATGGAGACTGTTGAATAAGAAAACAAACTGTGAAAAACTTTCTAAACTGTATAGACTTTTTTAAAAAAGAAAAAAAAAAAACTTTCACGAACTGATTGATGAAGGACCATGTCTTTTCTAGTGACTTTAAAAGATTTATTTAGTGTGTTACTACAGCTTTTGTTTCCTTTTACGTATGTTTTATTTGTTATTATTAAGTATTAATTATGTTTTATATTAGTAGATAAGAAGAGTGTTAATAAGTTGTGCTATAGGCAGCGTGTCCATACCACTCCAAGATGTAGTTTGTATATTTTATATATATTTGTATATTTGTTAATTTGTATTTTTTTTTCATTTGGGTAATTTGTTTAAAAAAAAAAAATTAAGTATGATGACGTCTCCAGACTAAATTTCAGATAGAAAATAAGGGACCCCCTCCCCCATTTTCAATCTTGGGTGGGGGGTGTGATGTCTGGAAACGTTTAGATTAATTTCTCTTTAGATTCTTTTGGCGTCAACGCCATACGTCACGTGGTATGCGGGCGCGCGCGGAGAGAAGGGTGGATATTTTTCTTTTCAGAGTAAAAAAGTGATTTTTGAGAAGGGTAGCCGAGCCGTGCATGTTGGCCGGCGTGTTTTTTTTTTTTTGATTTGTGAAAACGGAAGTATGTTGGGTGCTAGGAGCACCAAAGGATTATAATTTGAGTAGTTTGTAATACAAGTTAATAATATTGTGAAGTGTAGTAGTTCTTGGAGTGAAACATAAAAGTGTCGT
The DNA here is from genome assembly GCA_963932465.1 of Maratus speciosus. NCBI lineage: Eukaryota > Metazoa > Arthropoda > Arachnida > Araneae > Salticidae > Maratus > Maratus speciosus. The sequence goes on from OZ010786.1 coordinate 184,448,892, forward strand.
GCATCTTTTGAAACCTATTTGTTTCATTGTAAAATGTCATCATCATTGTGTCGTCTTGTAATGTCTTCATGTTCTTTTTTAAATAAACTTAATAATCTTTGCTTAAAGAAGTGGTGCTATTTTTAACAAGATATACACCACGTGGGATGGTCAGAGGAGCGGCGCCGACTTTACACGCTCCATTTCGAAGAACTAGAGATATTATAAAAGTAAGATGCATGTTTAAGTATTTTTAATTGAAGATAGTGTTTGAAGATATTTTGAGTAGATAAACAGAATACAATTTGTTGTTATGAATTTGTGTATTTATTTAGAAGATTTAAATAGACGAAAGAAAAGTATATTATTTATTATGATTGATTTAAGCATGTCAGAAGAAAGTTGCTATTTATAGTATGACATTTATTGCTTGATTTATTTATTTAAGATGATAGTATCGGTTATAAGTAGAGTTTATTATAAAAGTGTTTGAAATTGAAAAATGTTTAGAATTAAAGGGCTGAAAAAAGAAGATTTAGTTGTCGTCGCGACTGAATTAGGATTAAAGGTAGAATTAGAGCATAGAATTGTAGATTTGAAAACACTCATTGAGGGAAGCGACCAATTTGCTAAGGATGCTGAATTTGTAAAGGAATTTTTAATTACTAGTGTATCAGATAGTGTATCAGATAAATGATTTCGATACACTTAATGAATTAATTGTTACCGATAGATTAATGAGTTCATTAGATTCAGAAACGCAGAGTTATGTTAAATTAAAGCAAATGGATGACTGGCTAAAACCACGCCAAATCGCGGAATTATGTGATAATTGGTTTACTTCAAAAGGTAGAACTTTTTCGGAATTATATGATAGACCGATAAAATCCTTTCGCAACTATGATGAAACCGGAAGTGTAAATCATGGGAAATATATCCCACCTCATATCAGAAATAATGTTCTTTCTCGCGAAAGAAAAACTAATGACATTTGTAGGCTATATAAACAAACAACTCATTTACGTTTCTGCCCGAATAATAAAGATAAAAATAAAATGGGGAATTTTCGAAATCAAACGAAAAAGGAATCGGGTATTGAGAAAAATAAACATGATGATAAATTAGTTGCTAAAGTGACAGCTTTATGTTCTGAGAATGAGGCAATAAATACGCAAACTTTGCAGTAACAACACAGGCGGGCGGAAAATGAATACATTGATCGATAACGCGGCCAAAATTCCAGTCGTTAATTCAAATCAAATACCGGATTCATTTAGAAATAATGAAAATTCAAAAATTCAGTTGATATCTGCCTTTGGAGAAAAAATAACCACTAACCTTATAACTTTACCTATAGCTTTAGATTCCGGAGAGTCGAATAGTGTAGTTAATAGCGTAGATGTTTTGTTCGCAGCAACAGATAAATTATATGGGTCATGCATTATCACGCCAACGATTTATGAGTTATTACGATCAGTTCAGAGTGGAGGGGAAGAAAATAGATTATGTGATGTGCCGGTGCCTACGGAGGAGATGCAGTCGGAAAGGGGGGAAGAAATTAAATATCAAGAAGCAGGGGGTAGTGAAATGGAGCAACAAAGTATCAATGATGAGAATTTATGTTTATTAAGTCAAAATGAAACTGCAGAAAAAGAGTTAATGATTAGCTGTATTGAAAAGAAAAATAATAGCGAAGATTTAAATGTGGGTCGTCAATCAGATGCGAGTATTTACAGGGCGCAACAGAAAAGTTGCGAATCGTTACAGGGAGCTTTCAAAGATGCAGAAAAAGAGAAAAATGGGTTTGTTATAGTAGATAATTTGCTTTATCATAGGGAAAGAGTTTCGGGAGATCAAGTTATGCAATTAGTGGTACCAAAGGTGAGGAGGGGGGAAATTTTAAATTTAAAAATTGCACACGAGTCGATTTTCGCCAATCATCTCAGCATGAAAAAAACAAAAAAGAGAATTCGTTATTCATTTTTTTGGCCAGGTATGTTGCGGGATGTGGAAGAATATTGTGCGTCATGTAAGGATTGCCAGCTACGGAGCAGGGAGAGGGTCAGCGATCAGATACCCATTGTCCCAATTGAGAGACCGGAACTTCCGTTCGACGTTGTAAATATTGACATAATTGGAAAAATTGAACCTCCTTCAGCGCACAGGCATCAATACGTACTTACTTTGGTAGAACAACATTCGCGATGGCCAGAGGCAGTTCCGTTACGGACAATTACGGCTAAAGCTACGTGCGATGCATTGTTAGAGATATTTATGCGAACAGGAATACCCCGCGTAATAGCGAGTGATCAGGGCAGAAATTTTATATCAGGGTTAATACAAGAGTTTCATGCTAGGCTGGGGGCGGCTCCTAGATTTGCTACGCCGGGGCACCCTCAGAGCTCGGGACTTGTTGAACGATACAATCAGGTATTGAAACGTATGTTACATCATATAATTCGTAGTGACCCTAAAAATTGGGATAAACACATCCCCTATCTATTATTTGCGTATAGAGAAATTCCGAATAGCACTACGGGCGTATCGCCATTCAAATTAATGTACGGAAGGGAGGCCAGAGGGCCACTGGCGGTATTAAAATCTACATGGGCAGGCGAAATCCCACTACCTATAAATCTAGGAAAGAGCGCGACCGAATACCTCCAGGAGTTAAAAATTAATTTAGAAAGGGCGGCGGAACAAGCGGCAATAGTGTCGGAGGTTAAGCAAAGCTCGTATGCGAAGTACGCTAATCGAAGAGCGATTTACAAGGAATTTAGACCGGGGGACCAGGTATATTTATTAATCCCAGACTCTACGAACAAACTTTACGCGAGGTGGACAGGGCCAGCCGAAATAGTGGCGCGATGTAACCCTGATTCTTACAAAGTGAAATTAATGAACGGGAATGTTAGAAATGTCCACGTAAATAAGATCAGAAAATTTACTCCTAGGATACAGGCGGTGGGTGTGATCTTCGAAAATGAGGAAGAATTAGGGGAGGTCCATCCCACCCCCAGTACGAAAGATAACTCCGACCTATTCAATATAGAAGTAGTTGATCTAAGTCATTTAGGAAAGGTGGAGAGAGCAAAAATGTTAGATTTATTGTATAAATATAAAGAATTATTTTCTAGAAAAGTGCAAATAGCCAAGGTAGGAGAGCATAAAATAAGAATAAGTGACGCAGAAAAGAAAAAGCCGTACGTTTACAGAATCCCAGAGGCCTTGAAACCTCAAGTAGATAAACAAATTGAGGAGTTATTGGAACTAGGTCTGATTGAAGAAAGTGAGGCAGAGGCGCCACACCCAGTAGTTTGCGTAATGAAGAAGGATAGGGCCTTGCACCTATGCGTAGATTTTCGAGTGCTTAATGCAGTTACAGTGACTGATGATTTCCCAATGGAAAATGCCACTGATCTATTGTTCAGTATTGGCAGGGCCAATGTCATAACTACAATAGACTTATTGAAAGGGTATTGGGCTATACCACTAGAAGAAGAGAGCCAGAATCTGGCGTGTTTCAAAACTCACAGGGCTCAGTATCGCTTTAAAGTAATGGCCTTCGGGCTCAAAAACGCAGCTGCGACTTTTCAACGAGAAATGAACAGAGCACTGTCCGATTACAAGGAGTTTGCCAGAGCATATATAGACGACATAGCCGTCTTTTCTGAAACATTTGCTGAACATCTGGTGCATTTAGAAAAGATACTTTCTAAGTTATCAGACTTAAGATTTTCAGTCAACTTGAAGAAATGTGAATTCGCAAAACCGCAGATCAAGTACTTAGGACATATCATCGGGTCCGGCAGCCATCGGACCGACCCCGGAAAAGTAGAGGCTATTCGAAGGCTAGCTGTGCCTCAAACGAAGAAACAGTTGAAAAGTGTTCTTGGTCTCTGTAATTATTACAGAGATTACATTCCTAAATAGGCTGAAATAGCATATCCTCTAACTGAACTGACGAAAAAGAAGAGTCCAGAACAGCTGTGTTGGTCAGAAGATCACGATCGGGCATTTAATGAGTTGAAAAGAGGTCTTATCGAAGCTTATCACCTAGTCTACATACTCCCGTTATAGGAGTACCATTTGTCATCAAGTGCGACACATCTGCAATCGGCATCGGCGCATGTTTATCGCAGCGAAAAGACGGAGTACTGTACCCAGTGAGCTATGCCAGTCAAAAGCTCACCAAAACTCAACAGGCTTGGCCGACGATCGAAAGGGAGGCCTATGCGGTCATCTGGAGTCTCAAGAAGTTAGAAACGTGGATTTTTGGATCATCTGTGGAACTTATCATCGATCATAATCCACTAACTTTCATCACCAAAAATGCCCCCCAATCTTCCAAACTGCAACAATGGGCATTAGCACTGCAAAAATATGACATTGTGATTTCGCATCGCCCTGGTGATAAGTTGATAAATGCAGACGCACTGTCTATATGGAGACTGTTGAATAAGAAAACAAACTGTGAAAAACTTTCTAAACTGTATAGACTTTTTTAAAAAAGAAAAAAAAAAAACTTTCACGAACTGATTGATGAAGGACCATGTCTTTTCTAGTGACTTTAAAAGATTTATTTAGTGTGTTACTACAGCTTTTGTTTCCTTTTACGTATGTTTTATTTGTTATTATTAAGTATTAATTATGTTTTATATTAGTAGATAAGAAGAGTGTTAATAAGTTGTGCTATAGGCAGCGTGTCCATACCACTCCAAGATGTAGTTTGTATATTTTATATATATTTGTATATTTGTTAATTTGTATTTTTTTTTCATTTGGGTAATTTGTTTAAAAAAAAAAAATTAAGTATGATGACGTCTCCAGACTAAATTTCAGATAGAAAATAAGGGACCCCCTCCCCCATTTTCAATCTTGGGTGGGGGGTGTGATGTCTGGAAACGTTTAGATTAATTTCTCTTTAGATTCTTTTGGCGTCAACGCCATACGTCACGTGGTATGCGGGCGCGCGCGGAGAGAAGGGTGGATATTTTTTTTTTCAGAGTAAAAAAGTGATTTTTGAGAAGGGTAGCCGAGCCGTGCATGTTGGCCGGCGTGTTTTTTTTTTTTTGATTTGTGAAAACGGAAGTATGTCGGGTGCTAGGAGCACCAAAGGATTATAATTTGAGTAGTTTGTAATACAAGTTAATAATATTGTGAAGTGTAGTTCTTGGAGTGAAACATAAAAGTGTCGTGCATCTTTTGAAACGTATTTGTTTCATTGTAAAATGTCATCATCATTGTGTCGTCTTGTAATGTCTTCATGTTCTTTTTTAAATAAACTTAATAATCTTTGCTTAAAGAAGAAGTGCTATTTTTAACAAGATATACACCACATGGGATGGTCAGAGGAGCGGCGCCGACTATTTTCTTTATGATCTTTAAGACGACCAATTAATCTTGGAGTAACAGCAGTTTTATTAATATATAATTTACGACATTAGTTTAATAGTGTCTTGACTCTAAATGCTCACATTTCAAATATTTAATATAGTATTTAGTTTTTAAATGTATTTTGTTTCTATGGTACATATTATAATTTTCTTAGTTATATGTGGTTAACCCGATATGGTCTTTTCAGACTGACAAAAATAAAAATTTCTGTATATCTTGAAAAATGATTGGAAGGAATTGTAAACTTGCTCAATGATATGTTTGATGATGCTCATTCTATTTATGTAAAAACTAATGTAGGTTACATAATTTTTGAATGAGAATTTATTAACAATTTTCATAATTAAAAATATGTTTTTGAATCATAAAAATACCCAGATTATGTTTGGATCCATTCAATATATCTCTTTGTAAATGTCCTTTAAAATGGACTGTATATTTAAGCTAGAACTTAATATAAGGCCAAATTATGTGGTTATTTTTTTCCCTACTACACTGTGGTTATTCTTACCCTAGCCTTTCCACAATTAAAATGATTAAAAAAAAAGAAATCTTATTTTAATGTAGAAGGTCTAACATTTGTGTTCAATGCTTTGACTCAGTGTACTTGTTTTCGAAATAACTACTTACTTAGAATCCTCATTACCTCTGCTTAGTAAAATTATTTATTTAGAGGGAAAGAGAATGTCAAATTACTTCTAGCCTTGGGCGACAACTTCAGCTAAGTATATTAAGCAAGTTTCAGGAAATTGAGATTTTTAGTAAATTCACACCACACAGACAAACTGCAAAATATGATAATTTTTTTAAATAATTTGGTGAAATATCAGGATTTTTGTCATTTTACAAAGTATTTCCATAAAATGGATAGAAGGAACTTTAAAAATTAGAATATCTCCGTAAATTAAGACATCTTGCAACACTAATCTTGTTTTGCAATTTTTATTAGACTGTTTAAGTAAAATAAAATTAAAAAAATACATTGAAAAATCAGGAGGAAAAAAATCAAAAGGCAAGCACACAGAGAAACAAAAGAAAAACATCAGTCTCCAAAATTAGCAACTTGGTATGTTTGAAAGTGAGAGAGAGGTAAGAACTTACCTAATAACTTGGCGTTTACGGAAATTAGTAGGGGCTGAGTGAACAAAGATCATCAAGAATATGGTGTCATCACCATCACATCTTTTGTTATTGATTAAGAACTGAAATCCAGGAGCATCAACAAGCCACTCGATATCATTCATGCCTACAAAATGTAAAAATGATATGAGAAATAATAAATATATACATGAAAAGATAAAAATAAATAAATAAAAATAAACCCCTTTTTAACAGGTAAACCCTTTTTAAAAATCAAAATTTAAATTAAATTTTTAAATCAGGAAACCCATCTTATTGTTTATAGACTCGTAAATCAAATAATTAAAAAGTTTACTCATCATAAAAATCTTTGACACTAATTGGTATTTATGAAACAGATTTGGAAAAGAAATTACCCTTTGTTGACATAAGACAGTCATCATAGAACATATTATCTTAAAATCCTTATAAAAGTAATAAATATCTCAAGTCAAGAAGTAATCAAATTGTAAATAACAAAGGATTAATTTCAGAGCAATAAGTCAAAGTAAGTATGTTTAAAGTACCAAGTTAAGTCAGTGTCAAAATAAAATATTGATGATTACATTATAATGCATAAAACATAATTAACTTTTGTCTGATTGACAGTTCATACTATGATTACTTCATAAATAATATTTAACATTAAAATTAGAATTAGCTCTTAGTGGTGCAATCATATAAGCTTAGACTCTTGTCTCCATAAAAACAGTTATAAAAAAGATAATGCACCCATCATGAAAGGATAAACCTTCCACTTTGATTCTTCTGTCCTCTGCTGGAAAAGTAAAAACAAATTTATGAAAAGCAGAGTGCAGGGGAAGAAACAGGCAGATTATGATGTGATCCTCTGTTGAATATCATGCATGAATACTGAGCCTGACTTCATGCTAGATCATGTAATATTAGTGAAATAAAGTCAGGTTCAAGACAAAGCTGTCTCATCTTCTTTTAATGCCATGACTACACTCACATACAATGAAGTAAAGCAGATTCATTTCATACATATATCTACTCACATACACTTGTCAAAAAAGTTTCATATTTAAGCATTTTAATACATTTTATATTAAAAAAATATATATATCCCTATCAAAAACATGAATCTTTTTAAAGTTCTGTTTTATTTGAGACTTAGTGAAACATTAACAACAAATTCCCTTCACAAACAAATAAAAGTTTGAAAAAAATTATAAAAAAGAAATGGACTGGGAGGTGGCTGCACAAACCATCACCTCATCGAGTTGACAGCTGAAATTCCAGGATTAGTTAAAACTTGACTCGCATATTAAAATACAACGGGTCTGCCAAGTCATATCTTAGTGGAAAAAACCTGTAAACTCGATTTTAGCGGCTGACTAGTAGGTTTATCATTGTGATCTCCTGCTCACAGTCCTCCATGATTTCATACTTTTGGGTCGAGGAAAACAATGATAAACCACCGATCCACCAGTAAAATCGGGTCTGCAGATGGTTTCCACCAAGATATGACTTGGCAAATAAGTTGCCTTTTAATATGCTTCTTGAATTCTGTATAATCCTGGAATATCAGAGGTAAACTTGATAGGTGATGGTTTGTGCAACCGTTTCCTGGACTAAAAAACATAAGAAACACATTTTGATGTATACACTGATTTAAACTAGTTTTTCTATAAAGTAGTGGTACTTTTCGGTTAGCTGGGTGCCAGTGTTATATTTACATTCATATGTACATATATATGCACATATATGTACACACACACACAAATATATACATACATATATGTGTATATATCACTGGTGCCTGGCTAACCGAAAAGTGCCAAAGTAGTTTCCATAGCAATATTACCAAGCCCATTTTTTTTTTCAACTCAAAAAAGGTTCACAGATTTTTATTATTATTTTTTTTAATTTCATAAAATGTGCTGTTTTATGCTAAACTTTAATTTCAAAAAGAAGAAAAGGGTAAAAAGTAGAGTAAAAATCATGCATAGTATGCACACAAGACAAGAGCATCGGCATAATACAATGTATATTGAACAACTCATCCAGAATTTTGGCAGCAGCAGCATTAGATGTTCAAGCACAAGTGATGCTGCTGCTGTTTCACACTCTCAACTTTAAACTATTAAATTACACTGAAGAGCTGTAGCTTTATGAAACTTAACTAGTTGGATGTGCCAATCCCAAAACTTTCTTCTATCTTATACATCTTAATATTTCAAAAACTAGTTACACATCTTAATACTTCAATATTATTAGTTCAAAACTATACCAACATTGATTTTCATATTAAATTTCTGCTTCAGTCAATTAAACGAACTAAAAACGAGTTAATCTATATCATGATATTTGTTAAAATTAATAGTTTTTCCTTATTCTGTTGTTATCAAATGTTTGCGAATAGCCGGCTTAGCAGGAAGTGAGTTTCCGCCTTTGCACGAGCCGCCGATGGACAATAGAACTACGAAAAATCAAGAAAAGTACACAAAAATCGCTATCACAGAGCCCCTTTATCGCGCGATATTTCCAAATTCAAGGAAGACTTGTTGGCCAAAGCCAAAAACATGCACAAAAAACTTGGTTCAATTGTAGGCATAATTTTATACACTTTTCGATTGTACAATAAAGAAAATGGCACAAAATCGTTATTACAGCCCACCCCCCTTTCGGATGATTTTTTTCAAATTCAGGGAGGCCTTGTTTGCCACAGCCAGAAACGTACACAAAAAATTTGGTTGAATTTTATGCATAAATTCATACACTTTTTGATGGTACAATAATGAAAATGGCACAGACAACGCAATTATAGCGCCCCCTTCCGGCGGAATTTTTCCAAATTCATTGAGGACCTTCGTGCCATGACCAAAAACAAAAAAATTGGCTCAATTCTATACATAACTTCATACACTTTTGAATGGTACAATATTCAAAATGGCACAAAAATCACTATTACAGCGCCTCCTAACGGCGAATTTTTTCCAAATTAAGGAAGGACCTGCTTGCCATAGCCAAGAACTTAAAATAAAAATTTGGTTCAATTCTATGCATAACTTCATACACTTTTGGATGGTAGGGTAACTTCCCCAGTAATTGGCACTTTAAGAATTTGTTCTTAAACTTACCCCTGTTTTCATTACTTAGGAAAAAAATATTTACTTGCAAATATTTTTAAATAAAAGAGTGCATATCTGTGCATCTATTTTGCCCATTAAACGCAAAATTATTTGAATAGGTATTTTGATAAAAAAAATTATACATAAAGCTACTATAATCACCAGTAATTGGCACCTAGTACACCAATGTATGACACCCTGTGATCCAGTGATTGGCACATGTTTATATAAGTAAAAAAAAACACTATTTTTTACTTTTAAATAATATACATGAAAATTATCATGTGAATGTGAAACATATGATAGAAAATATTAATTATAACATATTGTAGACAGAAAGTCTTGGTTATAAGATTACACAGCTTGATAAAATTAATTGTAGCAACTTTATGCTGAAAATATTAATCAACACATAAATAAATTAATGCTATGTCACACATCTTGATGTTGGAAATATATTATAACAGTTTTAAACAAATAATAACATTATAATTTGGAATATTACATGGAAAAATAGTAATATAGAAATTAATGCTGTTTCATCTGTCGGTATGCAGTTTTGATTTTTCGAATAATGGATGGCTCCAGAGAGAAAGGACCATTACCTGACAATTCCAAGGGACCATAAAAAATGAAACGATTCTTTACAGTTGCTATATTTGACTTTGATGGCCAAATATATTCATTTTCCTTCATTTCTCTTAAAAGTTTAACAGTAGATTCTGCAGGATTCAAATCAATAATACGACCTATATAATATTGTTCATTATAAAAAACTGCATAATAATGCTCTTTCAACAAATTTGTTTCCTTTTTTATTTCTTTATCATCATCTGTAAGACTTCCCAAATTGATATCACTATTTGTTGAATCATCATATATTATTTCTCCATAAGACTCTGAATCTTCTGAATTATTGTTTCTAATTTTTTTCTTTTTCTGTGCATTCTTAATTTTCTTTGAGTTTTTATTAAGAAGCAGCTCTTTTTTAACTAGTCTCTTTTGTCTTCGCTCCTCTTTTTGCCTCTCTTTTTCTTTCTTTTCATTTTCCTTCTTCTGGTAGTACTTTTGCCATTCACTGGATGTTGCAACTGATGGAATTTTTTCTTTTGTAGCTCTAGTTTTTTGCTTTTTTTGCATAGGTTCAGGCCAAAACAATGATCGTTTAAAAGGAGAACTTGCTGTACTTTTAATGGTGTCAAAAGGTTTAGATGCTATTAAAAAATTATTTTTTGAAGCATCAATTGCATTTAATTGGATATGTGAAGGTAGTGGTGTTGGGATTTCTAGATTTGCAAATTCTGCTTCAAAAGTATCAGAAGCCAAACTAGAAGCAGGGCATTCAGAGTTACTAATTTCAACAGATATGTTAGAAGCAGCAAGATTAGACACCGAAGTAGTACCATCAGACGCTTTGGAAGCAGTAAGATTAGATACATTATTAGGAGCAGTAGAATCAGGTATACTAGAAGCAGCAGAATTATGGTCATCAGAACAAATAAGATTAGATATGCAAGAAGCATTGGGATTAAAAACATCTGAAGCGGCGAGATTATATACATTAGAATTAGTAGAATAAGATATATTAGCCACAAGGGTATCAGAAACAGTACTATACTTCATTTTTTGCCATACATTGTATAGCTCTGTTGCACGCTCATCACCATCCCACTCAGAAGATGCAGAAAAGCATTTGTTAAACTCATTTAAAAGGCTTTCGTCAATAAAATGCTCTAAATCTTTTAATGACTGTAAACATGTCGTTTTGACCATTTTTGAAGTAGAATCAAACATACTTGCCTCTTCAGTTAATTTGTCACATTTGCTGTAATCAACTGCATCTGGATTAAAGGGATATAGGCCACAACGTCTAAAGCCATGTGAAATACATTCAGAACTAATGCTTCTAACAACAGCTTCAAACATTTTTGCAAATGTAATTTTTGTAATAGCTTCATGAGAGTTTCTTACTCTCCATTCATGAACTAACTGCTTCCACTTCAATTTCATCACTTTGAACAAGCTGACATCGCATGGTTGCATTATATGTGTTGCATTTGGGGGAAGAGCAATCAATACTATACCTTTTTCAGAGCAAAAATTACTTAAATGTAATGTAAGGTGACTCTTGTGTCCATCCATAAAAAGTATTACTGCAAAATCAATCTTATTTTGCTGCAGCCATGGAAAAAATATGTTAGCTATGTATTCATAAAAGGTTTCCCCATTCATCCAGCCACTTTCACTTTTCCCTAAACCCCAACTTTTAGGAGCATTATTGACCAGATCTGATGGCAATCTCATATAGGGATAAACTATAAATGGTGGACAAACATTTCCATCAGCTCGTACTGTCATCAGTACAGTAAGAGATTCTTTGTCTGAGCCTTGCACGATTTCATAAACATCTTTGCATCCTCTTGGAGCTAAGACTTTTCCAGTTTTGGGACAAAGCAAAAATGCAGCCTCATCACAATTGTATATTCTCTGGGGATATTTCAAAACCTCATTGAGATTTTCTTTGCAAAAATAATCTTCCATTTCTTTAAACCACATTCGCAAACCTACCTCAGTTACTTTGGCTCTTGAATGAGTAAGAGTTTCTGGAACGCGCACACTAATTTCAGGATGACGAGCTAAAAATAATTGAAACCATTTTTTCCTAGGTTTACTATTTGTAAAGGGAGTTTTCCTGTTTGACAGTTCAATAATTTTTTGAACGGTACACAATAAATCTTCTTTTATCAAGGGAAAGCCAGCTTTGGCAATGCTTATAATCCATTTTACTAAGGTATCTTCTTCTGCTGCTGTAAGAACTGATGATGGTCCCATTTTTCTCTCTTGAAGTTTTCCCCTTAACTTTGTTTTCTAAAGTGCTACGAGGCACACCAAATTTAATACTGGCTTTACGAAAGCTCATGTTTTGAGTATGAACAGCATGCATTGCATTCACCATTGCTTCATCAGAATACAAGAATTTGGGTTTAATCCCTTTAAATGAATTTACTTTAGATGAAGATGCCATATTTCAAGTTTCTGAGAGAAAGAAAGCAGCATATTAGTTTGAAATGTGAACACTTTAAAACAATACAATACAGTCGGACCTCGTTATCCCGATACCCGGCTTTCACGTCACCCCGCTTCTAACGTCATTTTTTCAAAGTCCCGATTTTCTGTATATTATTTTAATGTAAATAAACTCCGTATTTTACGTCGTTGAATAATTTTCAACTCCGGATATTCCGACGGTTTAGAAAAATTGTCCATTTTTCATAATCCATCGTATAAGCACGGAAATTAAGAGGTTAGAAATGTCTCAGCCAAACTTTTCACAAAAGTGTCTAAAATACCCATTGAGATAAATGAGAAATTTTACTTCAATCCATCATCTGAATAAATAAAACCACACATTGGGAATGACCCACTTAAGTTCCAGATAGGCGTATCAGTCTATTCACGGTTTTTTTGTTCCGGTCAGACAGCGCTTTCTTGTGGTTGCACGGCGTTTTTCATCCCACTAAAACCGTAGCATCGCATTGCATTCAAATGATCAGAAATTATCTAACATCCATTTCTGAAAGAACTAATATTAATTACAATCTATTCTATAATACTGAAAAAGGAATTGTAGGAAACACGTCTAGGGATAAGCAAACATTAATTCATCAATATTTCATGTAACAATTAACCCTTTGAAAGGCGGTGGTATGTTTATGAAACCACTTAATTTCAATAGATAAATTTCACAATGGTTCCAGAATTTTGTTATAAAACTTTTCTGTTTATTATACATGTGAAATATAGCTTTTTCTTACTTAAAAATAAATTTGTCTGAAAATTCCTGTGTCATTCACACAATTCAACATTTTAGCAATGAATGTGCTTTGCCCCTGAAAGGGTTAAAAAACAAGGCGACATAAATCTGATTTTTATTCTTTTCAATTTTGTTTTTGTGTTTATTTTGTTTAATAATAATGTTTTATCGATTAAAACTGCAAGAACAGTTATGAATTTAAAATTATCTTAACTTAATTAAAAATACAGCTTTTTATAAACATATTTTTCTCCAACTCCTGCTACCGCGATACCCCGCTTATGACGACACTTTGTTCTGGTCATTAGAGTGTCAGGATAATGAGGTTAGACTGTATATTCAAATTAATACCCAGTAATTGTCATATGAAGCTTTAATGCATGCCAATTACTGGTAATATTTCATATTTTCAAATAAAAACAATTGCTAAGCAAAATTAGTTTATAACTTTAAAAGTACTGCCAAAATCAGTGGCTTAATCACAAATTTTGTGATTCCCCAGCAATTGGCACATGTGCCAATTACTTGGAACTAGCAAAACTGAAGCACCAGTAAATGGCACCTACCATTAATTCAGAAATACAAATATTTATGTCAAAAATACTTTTACACAATTAAAGTTACCCCTTTCAACTAAACAAAACTTTTGTCAATAAAAATTTAAAATATATTACAAATCAGATAATAATGGATTGATATGCATACTACCTAAAGCCAGAGGAGAAGCATTTGTCGCAAAAATGACTATTTTGACGCAAGCCGTAATTGTTTCTCTTTAATATGCACTTCTGCCATCTAGTAGCATAAATCAAAGTTATAATCTTTAAGGTTAATGTACATATAGTTGGTATATGGTCTTGTATTTTTAAAAGACTGGATATAAATCTTATTTTAGGACATTTTTGTAGGACGTGCCAATCACTGGTGACCGGCCAATTACTGGGGATGTTACCCTACAATATTCAAAATCGCACAAAAATCGCTGTTACAGCGCCCCCTTCAGGCGAATTTTTTCCAAATTCAGGGAGGATCTGCTTGCCATAGCCAAAAACCTAAAATAAAAATTTGGTTCAATTCTATGCATAACTTCATACACTTTTTGATGGTACAATGGCGACGGACATTTTCCATAAACATGTTTTTTGGGATCGCTGACCCCTAAAACGTATAAATCCGTCAAAAACCGGAAGTCGAAAAAAATTTCGATTACAATACTTTCTTCCATTGAAGATAGAAGAAAGTAAAAAAGTATGCTAAATTTATTATGGATGGTTGTGTTTTTTTTTAATATTGCTTTTTATAACCCATATAGTCATAACAGATTAAGGGTACAACGGACCATTAAAATCAACTTTATTTGCCAATGAATTTTTTTTTAAAGTACTGAAAATGTTATTGGATATTTAGTATGCAAATTTTGGTTAAAATATCTTCAACAGCTCTTGATATAATCCAAGTTTAAAATCCTGAATAATTAGCATCCTTAACAGTGCTCCATGCACATTCCCCTTTTTTACTTTCTTCTATCTTCAATAGAAGAAAGTATTGTAATCGAAATTATTTTCGACTTCTGGTTTTTGACGGATTTACACGTTTTAGGAGTCAGAGATACCAAAAAACATGTTTATACAAAATGTCTGTGTCTGTGTGTCTGTCGCCATTGTACCATCAAAGAGTGTATGAAGTTATGCATAGAACTGAACCAAATTTTTATTTTTTTTGGCTATGGCAAGCAGGTCCTCCCTGAATTTGGAAAAAATTCGCCGGTACGGGTAGCTGTAATAGCGATTTTGAATATTGTACCATCGAAAAGTGTATGAAGTTGTGCACAGAATTGAACAAAAATATTCTTTTTAAAGTTCTTGCTATGGCAAGCAGGTCCTTCCTTAATTTGGAAAAAATTCGCCGGAAGAGGGCGCTGTAATAGCGATTTTTGTGCCATTTTGAATATTGTACCATCGAAAAGTGTATGAAGTTATGCATAGAATTGAACAATTTTTTTTTGTGTTTGTTTTTGGTCATAGCACAAAGATCCTCCCTGAATTTGGAAAAATTCCGCCGGAAGGGGGCGCTATAATTGCGATGACTGCACGATTTTCATTATTGTACCATCGAAACGTGTATGAAGTTATGCATATAACTGAACCAAATTTTTTGTGCATGTTTCTGACTGTGGACTAGCGTCTCTTTCGTGCGCTATTCCCTACGACAACTATGGATAGCGGTTAAGTCCATTCTAAATGCAGGTGGGAAGGGTAGACAGAATTCTGCGGTAAGCGGTAAATCGCACAACGCTTAGGTATAAACAAACTGAAGGCTCCTTTCACTCTAGAAACGAGCGCCATCTACTGACTAATCATCTAAAAATAACATGTAGAAAGGTTTTAATTAATTTTGTATTTCTTTTTTCTTCTTAACAACGAATAAAAAATATTCTTCATTGTATTCTTAAAATAATAATAACAATAAAAATTATAATATGTTCTTTCTGTGACAAAAATAATAATAAATAAATAAATAAATAAAAAGAGAGTTTTTTTTTTTTTTTTTTTTTTTTGGGGGGGGGGGGGTATTTTTTAATACCAAATATTTAATTTAAATGCTTTAACATTGAAGTTATATTAAAATATATGTGTGTATCTTGACTTAGGATTAGCATCTGTTAATAATAGCATGTTTTATTTATTTGTTATTTATTTCTTTTATTTTTTTACTTAATTTTTTTTTTTTTTTTTTTTTTTTTTCAGATTTACTAGTTTATGATGTTATGCAGTAAATTGAAAAATTTATGGCTAATAATAGAAAAATCTTATTTAATTATTATTATTATTTAAGAATTTAAAGAAGAACTTTTTTTAGTTCATAATTTTTGCATTTTGTATTTCTTTGCATCAACAAGAGAAATTTAATTTGAAGAACCCCCTAGGATCTTATGTTTCATAATAATATTTTGAATTTATACTAAATGAAAGAGAAAGGGAGACAAAAAAAAAATAACAATTACTTTTCATTAATTTTAGCTATCAATTGCTTTCCAATACCTTTAGCTAAATCTTACTTAAATAAATAATAAATTTTTATAAATAAAAAAGACAAATTTATACAAAAGAATTCTCATAGCCATTCATAAGTTTTTAATAATTTAGTGCAGAAAAATTGTTTCTAATGTAAAAACAACAACAACAACAGAAAAAGGCACAATTAAATTTAAGTTATTTTTGATAAATAGCTATTTAAGAGTTCCTTACATGGAAAAAAAAAATCATACTCTTACACTTGGACTTAAAAAAAAAAAATAGAAATAATTTTTTAAAAGTATATTTAAAAATTTAAATCCAAATTTTGCAGCATTTAAAGAATCCTGTAAATTAATTCACTAATTTAATTCAAAAAGTATAATACAAGCTTTAAGTAAGATTTAGATGAAGATATTGGAAAATAATTGATAGCTGAAATTATTAGAAAGTAATTCTTAATATTATTTTTTTCTCTCTCCCTTTCTCTTTTATTATGTATAAATTCAAAATATTATTATGAAAAATAAGATTCTAAGGGGTTCTTCAAATTAAACCCTTCTTCTTTCTTAACAAGATGCAAAAATAATGAATTAAAAAAACTTTTCTTTGAATTCTTAAATAATAATAATAATTAATTATGATTTTTCTATGAATAGCCGTAATTTTTTCAATTTATTGTATGATATCATAAACTAGTAAATCTAAAATAAATTTTTTAAAAGTAAAAACAATAAAATAAATAAATATCAAATAAATAAAACTTGCTAATACTAACAGATGCTTGACCTAAATCAAGATAAAGAAGAAGGTTTTTTTTTTTTTTTTTTTTTTTTAGGTTTTCAGGATAGAAAAGTATTTATGCATATAAATTGCAGTACATATACTTAAATATAACTTCAATGTTAAAGCATATAAATTTAATATTTGGCATTAAAATATATCCCCTCCGCCTCCCCCCCCCTCTCCCTCTCTCTTTTTTAAACTTTACTTTTCAATTTTATTTTAAAATTTCAATTTTATTTTTAAAATCTTTTATTAATCTGAACTTAAGATACTGAAAATAGTAAATTCGTGAATTAAGAACTGAATTTTTAATTTTAATTCTTGATCCTTCGGATTTTAAAGTCTATTCTGCCATATAGTAGTGCTCAAATGATGAAAACATTTAGAAAAAGAGTGCAAATTTTCAGCTAAGACCTAGTTTAAATCAAGATAAAGACGGATTTCTAATTCTGCCTTGTATCGACATGAAATCAAAAACATGACAGTGTGGAACCATATTTTGTTGGAGAATTAAATTTCTTATACTATACTAATTGAATTAAGTTAATGATTGAATTTATAAGGTATGAAAGATAGAGGTGTGTGTGTGTGTATGTGGGGGGGGGGGGGATGATAATATGTTTGAATACCAAATAAATGTTGAATTATATTTAAATATATGTGTGTGTGTGTGTGTATACTGAAAATTTTAATGCTAGTCATTGGAAAATGGTATTTAGTTATTGTTTAAGAATTCAGGGAAGTTTGTTTTTTTTATGCATTTTTCTTGCATCTTGTTAAAAAATAAGAAAAGTTTAAAGATTCTCTACAATCTTATTTTTCATAATAAGATTTTAAATTTATGCTTAATAAAGGAGAAAAAATAAAACAATAATATTGACAGTTACATTCTAATAATTTGAGCTAGAATTTACTTTCCAATACCTTTAGGTAAATCTTACTTAAATATGTAAATGATTTTTTTTCTTTTTTCTTAAATATAAAAATAGTACAATTCATACACAAAACATTTCTCATAACCATTCACAAGTTTTTAATAATTTGCAAAAATAAATATTTTTAATGAAAAAAAAAGCTATCAGTTATTTAAGTTAATTTTGATAACTATTTAAGAGTGTGTTAAAAATAAAAAAACAACTACAATATGCTCTTCAATATGGACTTAAAAGAACCTTTTGTTTTTTAAATTATATTTAAAAATTTTATCCAAATTTCGCATTTACAACTTTTTTCAAACCCTATAAATTAATTTATTAATTTAATTCAATAATTTTATTAACATTAGTTTTAAAATCACCACCTTAACAGAGAAATAAAATAGCTATTTGTATTATTCACAAAAAACCACGTTATACTCTATAAATTGAAATAAATATTATTGGAATATTATAATCACAAATAACTAATATTTATTTGATTTTTTCTTTAAAAGCACTTTTTAAAAACAACAGCCTTTATCACTTTAAGAAATGCTTATTATTAAGCATATATTTACATAATTAGGATTTTAATGAAATTAATTAGATCGGCATAAAAGTTAACAGTAATATTTTACCAATCATACCTTTTTATCATCATCTAAATATAATTATATCTTTATGATCAGAAAAATTGCAAAAATAAAATACTAGAGCATATAAATTTAAAAAGATGGAAAACTGATTTTATTTGATGAGGATGAATATTTAAATGTGCATTTTCTAAACTGTTATAAATTATGTTTTTCTTGGAATAAGGAATACACCTTCCTATATCTATGATGTTTTTAATAATAAAATAGTCGTCAATGACGATATACAAGATTTTAAGAAGCCGCCGAAATCAGAGTAGTAAATATGAACATAAACAATGATCACGCAAACATCACGTGGTTTGCGGAGCAAATTTCTGAGCTCTCCCAACCTTCCCACCTGCATTTAGAATGGACTTAACCGCTATCCATCGCTCAGGTAGGGAATAGGGCATTTTGATATGACGTAAAAAAGGTAGAACACAAATCCGCCATCTGCGCACTCGACTGCACATATTCTTGGCATCTTTTGAGTGAATTCATGTTTACCATATTGGCTTCTTTTTCGCACATTATGCGATTGTAAAGTGCTTCCGTACAACTTTTTTTTAAAGAAAATGCCGAAGTGCCATCTTTTGCAAAACGTGTATTGTTGTTATCGTCTAGCGTATAGAAAAATAAATGTAAACGGAGAAACATATACTAAGTAAGTGTTTTGTGTATTTTTTTCTGTTTCATTTTCTTTCAGATTAGTTTTTTATTTGGTATCTCGTATAATTTTTTTTGGTTACGTCAATGTTAAAAATTTTTTGGTGTTAGATATGATCCTGTTACTTCTACTGCTTTTGCCCAGTGTAATTTTACGAATTTAATATTATGATTAAACAACTTGTAGTTATGTGTAGAGTAATATTAACATATATTACAAGTAGGATATATCTTCTGATCAATGACATACTCAAGATTTTTTTAGTGTGGAGCAGGAATGAAAAGTGCATAACTTTTTCAAAAAAAGTTAGTTCTTTGAAAATAAAAGACTTACCGAATTTTACAGATATCAAAAGCACATCTGTGAAAATATGTATTCATGTACTTTTATTTAAAAGAAAGTCATTGTAACTGAAAACTAACCCCCACAACCAGTAAATATTATAAGTTACATGCCTGAGTTGAACTCTTTTATTGTTGTTAAATATCAATAACTTACAAAACTGAATGTTTTCAGTGGATATAGTAAGCAGTGTTAGGGAATAAAAGGTTAAAAATGAGGTGGATGAAATTGCAATAATCAGTTTAATCACAATCATTAACAGCTTTTTATGTTTTTTTCATCTCTCAGTGCTTTTTAAAAAACTTCATACTTTTCTCAGAGATTAAGAGAGGGGTCGCAATCCTCTCCATGCTTTGGAATTCTAATACACAAAAATGTCAGTAGGGTATCTAGGATTTTGTTCTGAGAAAGCCGAGATGCGAAATGGTCTTGTGTACAAAGTTATGTAAAAAAAAAATTATGTACTAAATCATTGCTTAGGGATAGAATTCTTTTATGAGGTTTTCGTTAATGTTACAAATGATACTATTTTAACAAATACATATATAGTCAGCTATTTTCAGTTTCCCATATCTGATTTTGAGTAGTACTTTAATAAAAAATCAACATTTACTGTTTTAATCAAATATTTATGTTTTATTATATTTTGTCGGTACTTTTCGGTTAGCCAGGCGCCAGTGTTTTATATACATACATATATATGTGTATATATATACACATACATGTATATATATACACATACATGTATATATATACACATACATGTATATATATATATATAAAACACTAGTGCCCGACTAACTGAAAAGTACCATTTTGCCTTTCATTTTTTAAATATTATATGTATGCATGTATTACATTATTTTCTCTCTTTTAATTTGCTAGTTGCTTTAGCTGCTAGAAATGAAACAAAGATTGTGTGAATAGGTGTTACGCAGTATGATCTGTTCATCAGCAGCATCAGTTATTGTCACTAACATGTTGACGATCAGTGCAGAGAGCAGCAAAGTCAACTTATTTCTAATAGAGTTGCAGCTTGTTGGTTCCTTACTTCTGTGGTGGCCCGTTGGAATGCGCCTGGGAGACTATTAGGTTAGAAATAATCTTTTAGTCTTTTGGATGCTAACTTGCAGGCTAAATCACTGTTTGTATGCAGCATGGAGGCTACGCTTCTTTTATGTTTTGATGAGGATTTTATTTTGCTTTATTGCCTATCTTTATGAAAAGTAAGTCATTTAATTTATTACTTAAAAAAAAAAAATTATGTTACGTACTGCTGATGTACGAGTAAATTTGATTTAAGACATTAATTTTTAAGGGATTTCGTAATTATCAATTGCATAAATTTAAATTAAAATAATCACTTAGATTAAAATAAAGACTTTAGTATAAAATTAGATTATTGGGTACTTTTTGGTTAGCCGTGGCACCAGTGTTATATATACATACTTATATATATATATATGCATGTGTTGTATATATACACACACACACACACACACATATATATATAACACTGGCACCCGGCTAACCGAAAAGTACTGATTATTGTTTAAGGAAACATGCTAATATATATACATATATGCATGTGTTATATATATATGCATATATAACACTGGCACCCGGCTAACCGAAAAGTATCGATTATTGTTTAAGAAAACATGCTAATATAAGCAAGCATAAAAAAAAAAAATTAAAGCATCTTTTTATTAGAATACTCTAATAGAACAGAATATTTATAAATAATGTGGAGGTGAAAATAAATTATAAAAGCATGTGGCATTGACAGAAGTATTCTGCTCTTTTCCTTTAGATGAACACCACTTTGCGCTGAATGCAAATGTTGGCACAGAATGTGCAGACATGTATAAATGGCTGTACAATATATTAATATATCATGCATTCACCATTTTTTACTTTTGGTTGCAGATTTTTTTATTAATTTTCTTTCACTTTTGGAACCTGTTCTAAAAGTAAAAATATCCTCTTAAAAAAAAACTGCAAGCAAAATTGAAAAAATAAAAATCGAATGTAGAAATTTACAGCTATCCAATGACAAAAAAATATACATATTGAAATGTAAATAATATTTTTAAAAGAATCTTCCCATAGGTTTAACATTAGCTTGTGAGTGTCTTTGCATGAAAGGATGGGAGCCTTAACCTATTAATCATACTGATGACTTTAAAAAACTAAGAGGAATGAAATTAAATTTTGCAACTCTTAATAATTTAAAAAGAAATGGAGTGCAAAGTCTTGTTTGCATATTTTTAAGTATAAGAACTGAATTTTTTTAAAACAAGACAATATTCTTCCAGAAATTGTATTTAAAATTCCACCAAACTTTCTAGTTTAAAAGTAAAAGCTAAAAGATGTCATATTTTCTGAACAAGAATTTCAAGTTTGATGAGAAGAAAAATGCATTTTGTCAGATCTTTAATGAAGGTAGAGAAGGAAGAAAGAATTTGTGAGCAAAAAATTAAATGTGTAAATTAAAATCTGTAACTCAAAAGCGTGAAGTCGGAGCCGAGTTGGAGTAGTTGCCGGAGCCACAGTATTTTATCTAGGAGCGGAGCTGGAACATCAAAAATTGTTCGGCTCTGGGTCACTGCCGAACCCAATTCAATATCTTTTTCTTGTTAAATCCATTGTTTACTTTAGTAGAATTCATTTGTATTTTTTTAAGAAGTGTGAGCTGTATTATTATTAAACTGTAAATTAGTGTTTCTTTTACACTATTTTATTTAACTTGTAAATATGTCAAGCTACAATTTTATAATAGATTTATTACTCACTTCTTGATAGTCCAGAATCATAAAAAATATGTACACAAGTATGCTTCTGACGACAATAATATTTTAAGGAACTTTATTATAATATAATAAATGAATTTTAAGGCATTTTTGAGTTAGCCACAGGTGATAAATCACCAAACATTCTTTATGGTTGGTTACAAGTTACAACAGAGTTAATTATGCTCCAAACAACACACCAATAAAATATGCCAACTGGCTGTGAAATAGTAGCAACAAAATATTTTAAAACTCTTAATGGTAGAAAATAAAATAAAAATAAAGAATAATATGTATTTTTTTAAATCTGCTTTTATCAATTAATAGCTTAATATTAAGTAAATTATAGGTTAAGAAAACAATTTAAAGATTCTGAATACATAGTTTTAAAAATGCTTTCCCCCCCCCCCTTTCCTGTTGTCATATCTGAAAAAAAAAATTATAGATCAATTGTAATTTTTTTAATAAATTTGGCATTCATTTAATAAATTCGGTCGATTTTCAATAATTAGAGTCATTCCAAATTCATGTATTGTAACAAGTTTTTTGGACCAACATGATTTGCAGTCCTGAAATTAGACATGATTTTTATAAATATTGAATGCTTTATGGGTGGTGGTTAAAGAAAAAAAAAACTATTTTTGATACTTGTGTATTATTCGGTCTAGGTCATACTCACTGTGCCAAAAATATTACAGTAACCCCTTATTATTATTATATACTTTTTTTTTCATTTTAAGTGCATATTATACAGTTCTCATATTAAAGGCGATGGCAGAAATATTTATATACATATAACTATATTATATGATATAGCATACTATATATATAGAGAGACATAATATATTGGAATCATTCTGGTGAGCATAATAAATCACTGGAAATAAAACTACCATCGTTAATATCATTTATTGCTAAAAACCGTCACTTTGATGTTATGTATTTAATACATGTATACTATATTGCTGTTTTGTATTACAGTCGAACCTCTATTTTCCAAACTTTTCCTTGGAACCAAGAACATTTTGCGAATTTCTTCATAAAATAACCTTCCAAATAGCAAAGTGCATTCTCTATTTAACGAACTTTTTCTTGCGATCTAAATTTTTTTTTTCTCCCCATTTCTCAAAATATTTCTGTATGTTTCAATCTTATTCTTTCTTTAAACACATTTAATGATGTTCAACGGCCTTAAACTGGTTTTACCAAGCACCTTCTTTGTCAGCAGTGAGAATTCGGTAAGTACGGAGGACGAAGACGATAATCCCTTAGAGTAACTTAAAAAAATGTGAATACAGATGAGAAAAAAAGAAGAAATTAACCATGATGTGCTTATTGATGATTGTATTTCACTTAATTCTGAAATTGAGAACTCGGAAACACTATCCGAATTGGATATTTTCGACAGTGTGAAAAAGAAAATACAGCAATGAATTGCGATGAAGACGAATATGATGATGATGGAAATGATCATGATGCAGGAATTAACAAAACTTCGTATGAAGAAATGCTGAAATCATTTGAAATAATCCAACGCGGATTATAGTTAGAAGAAAATACGCATGAAGGGGTTTTTAGTGCACTGCAAAGATGCGAGACGTATTATGAGAGAAAACACTTTTTAAAAGAAAAAACTCAGACAAAATTAACAGTTTTTCAGAAACTAAATTTAAGGACGCATATGTTAATGTATGGTTAAAATTATTTGTTATAATAATTATGATTAGGTCATTAAAATTTGTTAATTTTAATACAAAACTATTTACTTTAAACAGAAAACACAGTGTATTCCCGGACAATGTTCTGTTTACATTGCAGATTTCAAATATTTAAACACGTAGAAAAAATGAATTGATGATGGATATTGGTGTGTAAAATAAATAAAACAAATCGATATAATTTAAAAAAAGAAAATGTGATTAATTACTTTTAGTAAAAATATTAAGTGTTTATGAATTTAAAATCTGTTTTATGTAGTTTAAAGTATTATAAAAGGTGATTCTCCATATAACGAACTTTTTTACGGGATTTAGCGACTTCGTTAAATAGAGGTTCGACTGTATTTCAGTTTGCTTTTATATTATTTATTCTTTTTAACGATGTTTTGTATTAAATAACCATTTTGAGCAACATGGACAATTGACAATGATAAACAGAACTGGCAATTGACAACCATTTTTGGCAATCTCTTTACCTGGCCCGGATAAAACGCAAGTACCCTATTTTTACTTTTATACTTGTCCAGTAACAACTCTACAACTTTTTTCATATTTTAATTTTTAAACTAGCTGAGAGATAACAGAATGTGTTTTATTTGCATGTTATGGATGGGGAGATATTGAATAGTGTAATCCTTGTTATGCCATTTGATCCTGTTGTTTAAATTCACAACACTTTTGGGCACTTTATGTCAGCCGGGCACATCAGATAAATCGTTAAATATCATTCCTACAGGAATTATTAATTTTTTTTTGAAATATAAAATTTTCATTCATTTCATTAAAAAAAAAAAAATAAAGAAGAAATTAAATACAACAAAACAAAATATGTATTTCAGCATCAAGGCATTGTTTCTAAGTCACACAAATGAAAACTAAAAGGTTCTATTGTTGAAAGGAAAAAAAATATTGCAAGATTTACACCCAACTAACATTGAAGTACCCTTTTTGTGATCTACTGACAAAATCAGGGAATTGCTCATGGCAAACATTGAGACTCCTTCACAAAATTCTCCTAAATAATAAAAAAAAGAAACTCTTCACAAAATTATTTTCCATAAAAGGGACTTCACACTATACGAAAAAATTGTAAGGATTTAAAATGTGGGTAATTTGTAAACAAAACAAACTCACAAGAAAAGTAAACTTTAGAAAGAGGGGGATTTTCTGTTACAAAAGTTTATTTTTCTGAAATCTATAATAAAAAAGGGGGTACCAACACAAAAAAGGAAAAAAAAACTGCCATTGACCCCTGATGTAAAATTATAAAGTAAAATTTACAATTTTAAATATTTATTATGGTTATCTATAATTTATTTTGCCCTTTTTCTGTGAATTTTTTTTTTTTTTTTTTTCACACAAAAAGTAGATGTGTACCTACATTGGATAATTTTAATTGTAGTAATGATAGAAGAGAAATATTCATTGTGTCTAAATGTCAGTGTCATCGCCAATCAAATTATTTGCCTCTAATATAGAATATTAATACAGCCTGATTATTTTTATAGAGTGCTAATAACTGAAGAGCTCAGATGATAAAGGCGGTGTATGAATTACTTCTGAGTTTTAAAATTAATCATTAAAACATTATGTTTATTAACACAGTAATTTTTAAATAAAAACACTATTTTATTTATTTCAGTGTGTAACTGCACTGCCACAAAATACATATGTACAAATAATGAGCACAGCACTGAAATGAACATCACAAACATATATTTAGGCTTTTAATTTGACATGAGAAAAGCTAAAAAATAATTTTAGATGCGAGCTATATGGTATCAAAACTACTCACAGATAAAATGACCTTCTGGATTATTTCTAAATCTTTAGATTCATGAGTGTCATTATTTAAAAAATTATTGTTTGAATCCACAAGGAAATAATAAATTTCGTTCATTTTTTTATTATGCATAACAAGAGCTTGTATAGACATTGATTTGTGAGGCATTATTTTCAAGACCCTTTAGCGGCGAAAACCCGTCAAAATTTGCGATTATGCTGTATACAAAGTGTTTGCTTTTGTTTTTTATTGAACACATACAACTTGTGTGCTTGACCTAAAATATTTGCTTCTGCCATGACAAGAGCAACGAATAATTATTTTTTTATCTCGTGTTGTTTATAACTGAGACAGTTGATCGATCTGTAGACTGTAAAGCCGTAAAGTAGCCGCTTGCGCAGTAAAAACTTGCCTTTGATTGGTTGGCATAAGGGTTTATCTGTAACAAGTGAAAAAGCTCTTAGGCTAAGGTTTTTTAGGTCATTAGAATGACCAGTGAAAATGCATCTTAAGAGACAAGACCTTCTCCTCAACAATATTGACAAACATACTCCGGAAATTAATAAACAAAAATTGCGAAAAGTTTGTCCAACTAGGTGGGTAGTACACCGTGAAGTCGTCATGACCATGATAGAATTGTATGACGTAGTGATTCATAGCCTTGAAACAACCGCAACTTGAGAAGACAGAGACTAGTCTTCTAAGTAGGGCTGCGAAGTCGGTGGGAAAAATGGACGACTGACTCAGACTCCGGGAATTTTAACAGATCTGACTCCGACTCTTTCATTCAAAAATGGGCCGACTCCGACTCTGGAAATTTTAACAGATCCGTCTCCGACTCTTTCGCTCAAAAATGCACCCGACTCCGCAGCCCTGCTTCTAAGGCAAAACTTTTGAAAAATTCGTTATGTGAATTAGGTTTCATAATTACTTTATTTACCTTACAGAATATATTTACATACACTTTATGGACCGGAAGGTGGCTGCACAAACCATCACCTCATCGAGTTGATGGATGAAATTCCAGGATTAGTTAAAACTCGATTTGCATATTAAAATGCAACGAGTTTGTCAACTCATACCTTGGTGGTAAACACCTGCAAACCTGATTATAGTGGCTTACTGGTAGGTTTACCATTGTGTTTTCTTGCTCCCAGTCCTCTATGTTTTCATACCTTTGGTTGCAGGAA
This sequence comes from Maratus speciosus, assembly GCA_963932465.1. NCBI lineage: Eukaryota > Metazoa > Arthropoda > Arachnida > Araneae > Salticidae > Maratus > Maratus speciosus. The sequence continues at coordinate 184,476,140 of OZ010786.1, forward strand.
ATTGCAGGCAGACCAGTTGCATTTTAATATGCGAATCGAGTTCTGTCTAATTCTGGAATTTCAGCCATCAACTGGATAAGGCGATGGTCTGTTCATCCGCCTCCCGGGCTATTACCACTGTCTAAATTATTGCAAAAATGTGATAGTGACCTTTTAATTGCCTTAAATTTCGTTGACAATGTTGTGGCTCACTTAAATTTTATTTGTAAAGCCCTTTCAAGGAAATTTTTGATGAAGCTTGTTTGAAAGACAGTAACTTTCATATTGACCTTAAACTGCCAAGAACTGCATCAAAACAAAAACAAAGATCCAATGTTCCAGCTGATTCTATAAAAGAGTATTTCAGAAGAAATATTTTTATTCCTTCGTTGATTAAATGTTGACCCAACTTAATGAACATTTCACTTGTCACCGCAACATTTTGAAAGTTTTTTAATTCTTCTACCTAATGGAAAAGATGCTCCAACAGCAAATGAAATGAAAGATTTTCTTTAATTGTGTGAATTTTATGCACATGACTTGCTTTCTACCAATTCAAAAATTTTGAATGCCGAATTCAAGTTGAGGTGCAGAAAATTTTTAAAATCACTTTCATAACTCGATGCAAGAATGCCATTGAAGCAGTTTCGAAATGTGAGAAAATGTTGTACCTGAACATCTATAAATTATTAAAAATATTTGCAATGCTTCCCGTTACAACCTGTGTCAGCGAAAGGTCATTTTCAACCTTACGCATTTTAAAAATTTACTTAAGATCCACTATGGCAGAATAAAGATTAAAAATGGGCTGCTTTATGATATATACATAAAGAGATTAATGTAATTGCAACTGAAGTAATTTGTAAAAAGAAAAAGATTTTATTGAATTTACTGAATTTTTCTATCTGTTCAATTCAACTCGCCTCCATAGTCGGCTGAGCCATGGTAGCAGTAGGGGCAGCTGCCCTTTCCAAGACTAGAGGCAATGACTTTCAAAAATTGACTGATGCCCAAAACAGATTAAATTCTCTATTAGTTTATTAATTCCCAAAAATTCGGACTGACAAATAAAGTTTAAAAGAACTAGCCCAAAAATTTGCATCCAATAATTCATTTCGTCAAGGCTATTTTGGATATTTTCCTTTAAACTACAATATGTCTCACGGTCAGATAAATATAAATAGGAAATTCTATAAATGTTTGTTTAAGGTCTCTTTAAGTAGGGGAGAAGGGGGCTAGTGTGGACAATTTGAATAATTCTGTTATTTTTTAGTTAAAGTTGCTCTGTAAATTTTTGCAGATTAACAACACTGATATACACTTCCATGTGTAATTACATAAGAATACATTTCATAGTTCCTTTGCAATTTATAAAAAAAAAGATTTTTATGGTAAAAAAGTAAATTCATGATTTGTTTTTTAATTACTAAGTTAGACTATTTATATTCATTATTTCAAATGAAAGGGGATATTATATTATAAATTAATCTAATCAGTATACTTTTTGATATTCACTTTTGCTCTGCATTGTTCACATTTACCAGTGTTAGTCCTAAAAAAATAAATGGCACCATGGGGCTAGTGTGGACATGTCCACACTAGCCCCATTCAGCTTTCAGTTGTAAAAACATTAATTAAGTATATAAATATGTCACATTTTATGCTATTTCGATACTAAATTAGATTCATTTGTGAAGTAATAACTGAATTTTAATGTAGAACACACACATAGTAGAATTTAGTTTGATAAACATTTTTTATTTAAATTACTAATGCTAGTCCATTATAATGGCATAGGTAGGTAGTATATTTTTCCTAGAGTAAATTATAAGGATTATTTTCTTGTTGGTGCTCTAACTGGAAGTCTAGATTTGCCTTCAAAAAGCAGATGGATGGTGAAAGAACTATTTCCAGCTGTTTTACACCATATACAAGAACACACAAAATCTGATATTGACCACCCTGTTTTCTTTGCTTTTCGATAATCATAATTCAACATTTCTCTTGTAGCAATTACACATATGTGAAGGAAAATTACATTGTGTTACTGTCTTTCCCATCACATTGTTCGAATAAACTTCAACCCCTAGATGTTGCTATTTATGGTGCATTCAAAGGAATGTGTAAAGTTGCATTTAATGACTGGATGTTAAATTATCCTGGCAAAACAGTATCAGTCTGATATTCCTTCCTTAACAGCGAAAGCATATTATAAATTATTTACACTAAGTAATATCATATCAAGATTTGTAAAAACCTGGCATATTATCCCTTTAAATTGATTAGCATTTGGAGATGATTATTATTATTATTTTGGAGCTATACTATCGGCCGTGAATGCCCAGGTACTACACAAGATCAGGTAAGCACACGAGAAGACAGTGGAAACAGCCTTTTTGACATGGAGGTTGATAAATTAGAAATTGAAGAAGTAGAAATGAGTGAAAAAACAATCAAGCCAGGAGATTTTTTATTGGCTCAAGTTTCTTTAATTTGCAAGAAGTCAAGCCACAGCACATTTTATAAATATGTAGCAGTTATTCAAAGTCTGTTTCTGTTGTCAAGTACAAAACAGTTCCTCAAGAGTATTAGCTTTAAGAAAAACCATTTTATTTATATTGAAAATGATGTTTCACAAATAAACATCATTGGGAAAACTCTCACAGCCAGACATTATTCAAAAAGCCGTAATGTTTATTATGTAGTTTCCTGGCTGTGTAAACACTAATGAAAAACATTTAGTTGCTTTGACAAATACTTTAACCTTGTAAACAAACTTAAGATTTTAAGATAGGTAAATACGTCCATACCTTTTTATTTGTGTACTTTATTTTGACCAGTGTTTTGTAATGTATTTAATTTTGTCTTTAAAATAGATTCATAACATACCTAATTGCAGTCCTCAGTAATAATAAAAAAATATTAGGTATAACATTAATTAAGTTATATTTTATTACGATTAATATATTTACTATGTTGTTTAGGTTCAAATTTATTTTATTATGGTTTTGCAAACACTTATAAGAGTTGTATTACATTGTCTAAATCAATATTCTAGCTTTTCCACACTAGACCCACCACATGGGGCTAATGTGGACAAAAATAACTTTTTTTTTTTTAAATTTATTAATAAATAACTGTATTGCCAAATAATTTAATATATCAACCAAATCAAAAATAAAATAGCAAATTCTTGTAAAAAAATATATTTGAAGTGTGAAAAAAATATATTTAGTACATTTTTTTGCGAAATTTATAAAAATTGTCCACACTAGCCCCCTTCTCCCCTATTTAACTTCTGCACATTCAAAAATTTGTGTACTTTTAAATTAATTAAATTTTAAATATAATCATTTTCATTAAAATAAATAAATTATTATTAAATACTGAATTAATTACGGTAATTTGATGAATAATTAGTATCTCCTTGTAATTACCTACTGTAATCATAAGCAGAGAAATTTTGCCCTCACTTATTTTATTTTGTTTCGCCACCAATGCTCGGCACCCCCCATAAAAAAGTCCTGGATGTGCCACTGGTATATATATTTAAAATATTATATTAATTATTTTCTTTTACTAAAGAAAAAAATGCTTAATTTTTGCAAATAATGTATGAAGTACTATATGCTGGTGAAGGGGGCGAGGGGTACAACTAAGTTGTTAGTATTCCAAAATATTAGGTCTCCAGATTTTTTTTAAATCAAGCAGCTAAAAATGAAATCTGTTTAAAACGGAATATTTTCTTGGTTCGTTGCGATACTGTCTCGGCAGATTTTAGTATATTAGTTTTCTATTAATTAAAAAAAAATTAATGATGAACTTCAAAGTAAAACGCATTACACATAATAGAAAAAGTGTAAAAAGATTTCAAACTCTTTTCAGTTAGGTAATACTTTAAATAACATACCTACAAAAGTGATTCAATTAAACACACTATACGTTAAAAAAGGGTAAAAAGTTTTAAAACACCTTTCAGCTGTGTGATACTTAAAAAAAATATCTACTACAAAAGGGATTCAATTTGTTCACATTACTTAATATTTACGAAATATATAGGTATAATAATTATAGTATATACAATAGGTGTTTCAAATAGAACATTTAATAAATATGCAAGTAATCGTACGCAGTATGCAAATCAATAGTGATTTTTTTGCAACTACAAATTTTCCCTTTCTTCGTAATAAATAATCTTGAGTGAAAAAATTATTTTTTTTTATTACAGCTGTGTATGAAACCTTTTTCATCCACCATATATTTAATAAACATTTCGGCGATAACCTGTAATTCTGATTTTATTAATATTCTTCAATATATTAAATTTAGTAGTATAGATTGTAATACTCATGTTATTAATTTTTTTGTTTACAAACTGCCGTAATACGAGGTTGCCAGAAAATCGCCAAGAAAAACACCAAATCTTCCTCTCCATTAGCGGTGATGACGTCAAAAAGGTAGAAAAAGGTGGACGTCACGTGACTCGTTGCCGTATGTCGAATTACTCTATAGCGCACGAAAGAGACGCTAGTCTGACTGTGGCAAGCAAGTCCTCCCTGAATTTGAAAAAAATCTGCCGGAAGGGGGCGCTGTAATAGCGATGTCTGTGCCTTTTTCATTATTGTACCATCGAAAACTGTATAAAATTATGCATAGAAATGAACCAAATTTTTTGTGTATGTGTAAGGCTATGGTCGGTAGGTCCTCCCTGAACTTGAAAAAATTCTGCCAGAAGGGGGCGCTGTAATTGCGATGTCTGCGCCATTTTCATTATTATACCATCAATAAGTGTATGAAGTTATGCATAGAATTGAACCAAATTTTTTGTGTATGTTTCTTGCTATGGCAAGCAAGTCCTCCCTGAATTTAAAAAAAATCTGCCGGAAGGGGTGCGCTGTAATAGCGATGTTTGTGCCATTTTCTTTATTGTAACATCGAAAAGTGCATAAAATTATGCATACAACTGAACCAAATGTTTTGTGCATAATTTTGGATATGGACAACAGGTCCTCCTTGAATATGGAAATATTGCGCGGTAAAGGGACTCTGCGATAGCAATTTTTGTATATTTTTCTTGATTTTTCGTAGTTCTATTGTCCATCGTCGGCTCGTGCAGCAGCGGGATCTCGCTTTCTGCTAAGCCGGCTATTCGCAAACAGCTGATAACAACAGAATAAGGAAAAACTATTAATTTTAACAAATATCATGATATAGATTAACTCGTTTTTAGTCCGTTTAATTGACTGAAGCAGAAATTTAAGAAGAAAATGAAAGTTGGTATAGTATTGAACTAATAATATTGAAGTATTAACATGTGTAACTACTTTTTGAAATATTAAGATGTATAAGATAGAAGAAAGTTTTGGGATTGGCACATCTAACTAGTTACAAACAGCTTCAATTATCAATTCAAACCACAATAATTTTATACATATGAATGAAAGCTACTAAAAATATCGATGTTCTGTATTTTGCTTAATTTTTTTTAAACTTTATTTTTAAATGACATTATTTTTAGCAAGTTATGTTTATACATATACGGGGAACATCTGTGAGAAATTTCAATAAAATCTTCAATTTGTAAAAAGGACATTTTATTGAATAAATGAGCTATAAATGCTCAATATCTTTTTTAAAAATAATTTTAAGTTTGAGTAAAGATTTTAATATTATTTATTATTTTTGTCCCTAGATTTTTATGCATTTATAATAAACAAGCAAAACCCATGACTTTTTGTTCGGGTAATTGTTGAAATGTGCCAATTGGTAACTGTGTGCCTATTTTTATTAGAGAAAATTATACTGTTAAGGGTCTTGAAGCCCAGTAGCATAGTGATCAGCACGCCTGTCTGCCACGCTACAGGTCGCGAGTTCTGCTCAGAGGCGTCGCGATGGGGGGCGGGGTTTACCCCCCCCCCCCCCCCAATATATGTGAACTTGGGAAATTTGAACTTCGAGTTGGGAAATTCCGGAGTTTTAAAACACTTTTTTATTTTTTAAAATAATAGTAAAAAAAATAAGATTTTTTATTGTTTTACTGACTACCTTTCTGAGTTCTGTAACAGGAAAATAGTTAAATTATAAAAAGAAATACAAAAATCAGCCAGACTCAATTTGTCATTGTGCTTCTGTGTACTGCGAAAATATCATACTTCTACCAGACCTGATTTTCTCTACTGTTTGTCCATCAACAGTTCTCTAATCTATTTCCTCTAAAACTTTGTCCCGTTCTCAAAAATCTCAAAATATCATGAGGCTATTTTAATATGAAGTACGATTAAGACTCGTACACAATAGAAGACAAAATCTTTCATAAAATGAACCAACAGGGTTGGTAAAAAAAACCGTTTTTTTTTTCAAAATACCCGCTTTTGTTTTTTAACCAAGGTTTTTTTTAACTGTATTTTCCTATTTCATATACATGCATATTTATTAACAAAAATAAACATTGTTGGATCTATAAGTAATACAGTCCTCAGCAAAAGTTTAGACAATGATCGATTATCCTTCTGTACTGAGGAGAATGTAACGAATCGTTGTAACTCCACTGTCATATATTACTGGGGACTTATATTTCATACACAAACAATAAATTTTAATTTATACGCTTTACATAATATATAATGACAGAAAAACAAATTTAACATTGTGGCAAAAGTATAGACAATTTGTCTGTTAACAGAAAAATATTGATAAATTAAAATTGAAATGCACCTACATTGTCTGCTATTAATGGGAAAATGAGACTTCCAATCGAAGAAATTAAATCCTGCATCATTTGGGGATCTATTTCGTACCAAACACGTTCAACAGCAGATCGAAATTCATTTACAGAGGAGTATTGTCAAAAAATTGCATAAACCGTATGAGATATGATGCCACAAAAGTTTTCTTTCGGGTTCAGATCAGGGCTACACGCGGGCGGGCCAGTCGAGAACAGTAATATTTTGAGAGTTAAACCAATTGTTTGATTTATATGCAACATCAATAGACGCATTATCTCGCTTAAATACATACTTTGGAAGAGCTAAAAGTTCACCAAATGGTTGTAAATTGTTTTCCAATGTATGTATGTATGTATGTAGTCTTACGCTGCTTGGCGACCATTGAGAAACTCAAGAGATACTTGAGAATTAAAACAAAGTGAGGCCCAAATCATTAACTCTTTCGAGGGCGGTGTCCTTAAAAAGGACACCTAATTTTAATTCCAAAACTGACAGACGGCACCAAGAAGATTTAATTAAAAGTTTCCTTTTATAATGTACGTGAAAATAAGCAAGTTCGTATTTTCTAATAAATTCGTTTATAAATTCTGGTTCCAGTCCATTATTTCACCAGTTTTATAAACAGAATTACTCCGCGACGGAAAGGGGTCAATTTGTTGTGAGATTTCAAGGCTGGTTGTTTTATCATTTTCATGTAAACTAATGTACATCTTTCTATAATTCATCTACGAAAGTATCATCTGACACAGAAAGTTCCGACTTATTTTTAATGCGATTAGCAGTCATCATTTGTCTAGATGCCAGTTTATGGATCCTTCTATAATCTCGTTTTCTGGCCACACGAGGCCTTCCAGATTTATATCTTGTTTTGAAAGAGTCACCCTTAGACAGTACTTAATAGGCAGACTTCTTTGGACGATTCAAAGTAGCTGAAATTTCTGCAACAGTCTTCCCCTTAGATTTCAGCTTCCATGCTTTAATTACTTCATCTGACTGAAAATTTCCCGCTCGCGGCATCTTCACTAACCGATACTATCGCGAGGTGCACTTAAATACTTCATGCATGTGACGTCATAAGTTTGAAATTTGTGTTTTTCCGTGAACAGTTGCCAAAAATCACAATTCTAAACTTTTGCAATATGCAAATTTCACTTTTTTCATTTAAAGTAAATAATATCCTACATTAAAACCGTTATTTCTGTCCTAAAACGTTTAAAATATATTTAAAAATAAATACAGCCATTTGTATAACCCAAGTGTTCGTATTTTTTATTTAAAAGTTAAAAATCACCATTGTCTAAACTTTTGCTGAGGACTGTATAACTTCATTTAAAAATAATTTAAATTAAATAATTACAATCAATTATGTAGAAAATTGAAATCATTTAAAATTTAAACATTTTTAGTAAAAGCTATGTCTTATGTTCCATGAATAAAACATAGTGAAACATTGATACCTTGAAAATCTTAATAAACAATCTTTTGATTACTAGTACTATAAATAAATATATGGTGTAATTTCATAAATATAATAAACTTTCCCATGGCTATTCAAAATAATTTCTTTGAAATATTTGCAATCCGAGATATCTGATTTTTCTGTTAGAACACTACATGAACAATTATTATCTTTTATTGAAAGTAAAGCTTGTTATAAAGAATTCCTGGAATAATTTGAATTTAGTAGTAGAGTCTTTACATGTTTCAAGAAGTATTGTGTATTGTCATTTGACACTTCTCCTCTGAAACTGACAGGTAAAAAAAAAGACGACAGTAAAATAAACAGAACAGAAATACCTATTTACCAGCTTTTTAGACTACTGAAAACATTGACTTTAAAATGGAAAGTAGATTTATAAACGTTGTCATCCATTAAAACATTTAAACAGCCATCAGACTTAATACACTGGATTTTTTTCTAAGCTATTTTATAATACGTATTACTTTTAAATACCTAAACTAAAAATTAATAATATATATTTTTAGGAATTTTTATGAGAGTATTTTCTGTTATGTCTCACGCAAACCTTATCTCAATTTTTACCCCCCCCCCCCCCTTTTTTTTTTTTTTTTTTTTTTTTTTTTTTTTGTCAGATCTAAATAGTGGATTCGATTATGCGATAGACGATTTAAATATATCTTATTGCATATTTTAGTTAAAAGTAGGGTGTAAAAAAATCATGATTTAAAAAATTTTTTGTTATTTAAATCGGATTTTTTTTATTTTTTCACTTGTGTTAAAATATTAAACATCTACTAAGAATTAAGCATTTTAAAAATGAATAACCCACCAATTACTAACATAATCTATGTTTTTTTGCTTTAATTAATAAAATTTTAATTATGTAATTATAGAAATTACAAAAAACTGCAAATTAAAAATTTCTTTAGTAACATACAACATTATGTGCATTAATATTTTGTAATAATTATGTAAACCAATATTAAATACTGCTTATATTTTTAAGTTATTGATAAATTGCCTTTAATTTTAAATTGATGATACAGATTAAATTTTTTATTATTAAACAATTAACTGTTTAATTAAGAACACAATCTACATTTTTGAAAAAGTGGTTGAAAAAAGTGATAAATAGTTTGATAAATTGATAAAGCAGCTGGTAATTTTACACAGAAATTCTTCTAATTCATTTATCAACAGAAAATAATAAATTGCACTTATTTTATATAGTAGAAGGAATATTTTAACTAATCAAAAGAAGTTATGAAAACATATGTAGAAACTATAAAATATCCACTTAAATAAAATATAGTTTTATGATAAAAACTTTGTCAATTTTTAAAGAAATAACTTATTTAAAATATTTAAAACAATTTTATTTTTTAAAAGAGTTTTTATTTATTCAGCAATTAAATTATCTTATAAACATTATAAATCATTTTCATTACTGATTATAATGCTTTTTCACGCCATTTTAAAAAATCAGAAAATATGTGATTTTATCATCTGATATAAATCAATTGATTAAAATCATTGACACTCTATTGCTATGTTTATTGTATATAAAGGAATGAATAACTCGATTATTAAAAGGAAATTATGACATTGTAAGTTATATTAGATTTAAATATCATTTTTAAATTAAATGCTTTTTATGTTTGTTAGATAAAAACCATGCTTTTTACGAACTTACTGTACTTAAATTTTTCACAATACTCAGGAATTACGCTTAGAAACAATTATTTAAAGCTTTGTTTTGTGTATTCATAAGTTACAATACCTGTAGAAACTTTACAAATTATGTTCATCTTAGATTTGAATACTTTTTTTTTATGCCATTTTAAACATTTGGGAAATTTTTGATTTTAATCAATGATTAAAAAAAAAAAACATCTTGATTTAAATCGCTGATTTAAATCAACTGATTTAAATCGTTGACACCCTAGTTAAAAGTAAACAGGTGCTTCCCTAGCACCCGATTTTTCAGTGTCCTCTTAATCAGTGCCCTCTTCATATTTTGAGTTTCTTTTTTATTCTTAAGGCTGTTCTCAAATCCGAAAGGGCAACTTTATGACATGTTTTAATTTATTTTTGTTCGGAAGTGCATGCTAGCAGATGCTGCTGTTCAGAAACTATGTAATGGAACTATGTTTTCGGTTTATTTATTTATTTATTTATTTTTTTTCAAACGCAATTTTTCAGAAAATAGCGTCAAAGTTGGCGTTTTGAAGCGAATTTCCGTGCGAAAGAAAAATAACTACTCAAGGAAGTTTAAAAACATCTTCGTCGTGTGATAAAAGTTGTTTATAACTCAATAGGTAATTAATCAACTAAACTCAGTAGATAATATTTATTTATCAAAAATGGAAAACAGTTCGATACCAAATCGCTTCCAGTCAGGCCTGTGTCAAAGCATTTTGCGTTTGTTGAGTAGAGCAGTTGAGAACAGCCTTAAAAGATAATCTCCCCAATCAAGAAAATTTTCTTTTGCAGATTGACTGAAATCTTAAAGGTCATTTATAATCTGCGTTTTCTCAAAGGAAAATATTTTATTCAAAATATTGAACATTTTTAATCGATTTTATCTTTGCTACATTCACATGTTTTAAATTTTATTTTTAGAGCTTCAGATATGTTCATCAACACATGCAATTTGCATTCTTATTGCATACAAATTTGTAACCTAGACTCACTATGTCTCGTGGTGACTGCTGGCATAAGACTGTTAAAAGTAGAAATTATTTATATCCAATAATTTGAAACACTTAAATTACAAAAATGAGAAAATATTATATTAAATCTTTTCTAAAAAACCAGTTGGTTAACCAATTGATTTAAACCGTGCCAAACCTGCTGGTAACAGAATAAAATCATAATGCAAAACCCCAATCCCAATGTAAGAATGCAAGAAAAACAAAGGCTTACTAAACCAATAGCCATGATATAGCAAAGAAAACTCACAGCCAATCATTCATTAGCATACAGAACAAAAAGTAACCAATGGAGAGAATTATTTATGATTATGTCATCATTGGGGTATATGTAATTCTTAGTAAATCTTAACTAATCAAGCAATCTAAGTAGTAAAAGTGTATTTTTAGCTCAAATTTACCATTTTGGCTATTTTTAAAAATAAAAGGCTTAAAAAAAAGAAGAAAAATAACTAACTACTTGTTTTTTTCTTCCCAGCTAATTTTAGAAAAATTAGTTACTCTGCTATGTAGATTTCTTATAAGAAAAGTTTGATTGATTAAAAATGTTTGTCACCTTTATAAATTTATTAATTCATCATTTTTCTAAAGCTTTGCTTGTAGCTTCTGCATAGCTTGGATTTTGCATTTTTCAATAATGTGTAAAATAAAGAAAAATATTAGGGAAAAAGGGAAAAAAAAAAAGCATGGTTTAAAAAACAGTTTAAACCACGGTTTAAACCAGCGCGGTCTAAACCAAACAACTCTGTGAATCAATAATTATTAAACAAAAACATAATTTGAAGAACAAATTAAAAAAACAAAATTTATTTCCTACATTGTTTAAGCCCGAGAAGGGACAGATATTAAGTTATTTCATTCAATTAGTTCTACATTTAATGTTAAATTTTTGTAACAAATTAGTTAAGCCAATTGAAGATTAAAAAATAAAAATAAAATTCATACAATATTATACTTAAAACACCCTAAAAAATTAGATTCCGTTCAAATGAAATCGGAATAAATCTTAGACTTCTTCCATTTTTAATTGAAAATATTTGCATTGCAGATTTTGTATTATGTTTATGACAATTGTGCATAAAATGATAAGATGCATGTAAAATACAAAACTTTAAAAAAAAAGGTCTAAGATTTATTTCGATTTTATTTGAACGGAATCTAATTTTTAGGGTGTTTCAAGTATCATATTGTATGAATATTATTTTTATTTTTTAATCTTCAATTTGCTTACCTAATTTGTTACAAAAATTTAACATTAAATGTAGAACTAATTGAATGAAATAACTTAATATCTGTCCCTTCTCGAGCTTAAACAATGTAGGAAATAATTTTTTTTATTTGTTCTTCAAATTATGTTTTTGTTTAATATGTCAAGTTTTTTAATAACTACTACACTCAGTCGAATGCATTTCAAAATTAATCGAGAGTATCATCATCAGGATTTGATGTATGCGGTATTGCATCAGAATGTGGGATGCAGTTTACCAATATGTAAATCAAAATATTTCACCACTGTAGTAATGCAGGTTGCGGTAGTTTGGACAAAAACTTCTAATCTGAACGTAAAAAATCTATAAACAAAACATAAAAAAATAACTTCACTTAAATTTAGATACCCTATTTCCCACTCAGGGACGCTATGAATGTAAATGTAAATTGTGTTGAATCCTTACTGCTAATATTTAACAATATTATAGCTGTGATACAGTAAAAAATAAAAGTTTTACTTAAATTTTCAAACCTTATTCTCTCCCAAGGGGTGATGTAAAATTATTACCTAAAAATTACTTAAAATTATTACTTAAATTATTACTTTATTATAAAAATTATTACTTAAAAATTATTACCTAAGTTTAACTTGGGGTATAAACAGTTATCTAGGAAAAAACAAATAAATTTTAAAATTTAAGTTATGTAATTCCCCACTAAGTTCGCTACCTGCGTAAAAATACCTATCCATTAGAAACTTTTTACTAAAATATAAACTTGACCAAAGCAAAAACTTATTCTGAAAATATCCTTTTTATTTCCACTATGACGCCATATTCACCTTTTTAATTTTTGAAAAAAAAAAAAAAACTAGCTCAATTTAATATTTCACGTGAAAATCTTCCAACTAAAAAGAAATAAATTCTTATTACGGCTTTTGAAATTTTTGCAACAATGAAGTAAAAATGTTACATTTTCTATGAAAAATGTCCGCTGATTTTCAATGAAAAAAGCGAAAATTGGAATTGAGAAAAATATTTGAATAACGTACAAAAAATTGGCCCATGTTTCTTTCTAGGTTATAATTCACCCATATGCAAAGGCATTTTACCATTCGTTTTAACCCTGACGTCAGGCAAACGTTTTTACACTTTAAATTTATAATATCATTAGAATTAGTAAAGAATAAAAAATGACTGGCATCAGGGACAAAAAGGTGGGAAGAAAAAATGAAAAAGTTATGATCTCCATAGGCTTTTCCATGTTAAATTAACATTGAGAAGTGACACTGGAAATAAATAATATTGCGCTGCCGCGCAATACTTAAATAATTTTTATGTTTTTAGTTTCAGTATTTTTCTTTGGAAAGAAATTTTTTTAAAGTATCGTTATCATTAAACACACATTGCATATATCATTTCAGTTTGAAAATAGAGCAATTTGTTTCAAGTAGGAAAATTTTTGACCTGTAAGTTGGGAAATTTTTTAATTCTGCCCCCCTCCCTTCCTCCCGAAAAAATATCTGTAGCTACGCCCCTGGTTCTGCTCCCGGCTGAGCAAGGTTCACCCAGCCTTTTATCCCTTCGAGGTCGATAAAATGAGTACCAAGCTTACTTGGGAACTAAATACCGAGGGTCTCGTGTTGGGTTGGCCACCCGGCCGGGGCTCATGCTGCATAGCATCTCGGGGCCCCAGGGTCAAGTAAACAGAGTTGGGCACTGTAGGCCCTGATCCTTCATAGATCGTACAGCCACAGGTTCAGCTTAGTTTTTTTTTTTTTTTTTTTTTAAGTAAACTTTATTCTTATACTGCATTATGCCAACATGAAGCTAAATTAATGAGAATAACTAAAATTATTTCCAAATAATTGTAAATTTAGAATGTATTTTGCAGGTCTTCTGCTCATTTATATTTTATTTGAAATTTCGAATTTTTCAGAAACCTTTCTTAGCAAGCTTTTACATCTTAAAAGTAATCACCATGACAAATTCCAAGCTTCTATATCACAGAAATCGCAATTATGGAAAATTTTTTGTTCCTGCACACTTTAAAATTTCTAAATTTTAAAAAACTGTTCTGTGGGTAGATTGTATATACGTCTTTAAAGTAACAAACGTCAAACTTGAATATTTTTTGAACATTTCTCGCTCAATTCACCCTTTTAAATTTTGAATTTTTATAGAACCGTTTTTAAATCCTAAAAATAACCACCATGCCAAATTACAAGTTTCTAGCTCAGTAGCATCACAAAAACCGCAATTTTAAAACCTGTTTTACTATAGCACCAGGGTTGGCTTTTTCCCGTCCAAAACTTGTTTTTCCCATCCCACTGGGAAAAACTGGTAAATACCGGGATAAAGTGGTAAATACCGGGAAAAAGTGGTAAATACTGGGAAAAACTTCCAAATGACAATATGTAAGAGATATTCTGGCTTTCTGAATCTGATGTGTAAAATGAAAATTAGAAATACATAATTATTAAAAATTTCCCTTAGGTTTAAAATTATACTGTAGGAAAGGAATACAGTAATAGATCCTTATAACGAAAACCTGAAAACGCAAGGTTGTGCGTTATATGGGTCACATTTCACACATCATTTAATTTACCTTATAAATATCGCGAAATGTGTCTGAAACATATATGAAAATACATTAGAGTATCTTTGTACTGCATGCCTCGTCCACAGGATTTTCCAGATTATGAACTTTTTAATAATATGGATCATTCCACATAATGTTAAACATACTTTATAAACATAGTCAACTATACCTGGACCAAATCATTCATTATATTACTCATTTTCAAAAATATTTATTGTAATAATACCAATTATTTTCATTAAAATTCTATATTAAGGAGATAAAGTTGGACTAATGTAACAAATTAATAATAATAATTAACAATAAAAATCTTCTACTGTATAAATAAATAAGAATTATTGCATAAAACATCTTCAGGGATGTCCTGTATCATCAGCATCTTTGGAGCGTATTTTTTTTTTTTTTTTTTTTTTTTTTTTTCATTTTTCTTTCATCCAAAACAAGATTAGAAATAGGCTGAGTTTACAAAATACCTCTAAATTAGTATTTTGTTATATGATGCTAAAATCCAATGTGAAAGATGGAGAATATGAATACGATTATGATTAGTAAATGTTTGGGAATCTGTGTAGTGTGTGAATATTTAAATAAATACACTCCATTGTATGTTTTTGTAGATCTTCCTTTTCTTTACCTTCCAAGCTATTTACTTGAAACTCAGTTTTGACATTTTTAAAGGTTGTTTTGAATTTATATTTATGTTTTTAATAATCAGTTTTTCCCATGTGGAAAAAACCTTGCCAACCCTGTATAGCACCCTATTAAATTTCAAATTTTGTAGAAAGTGTTCTGTGCGAAGCAGTTACGGCTTTAAAATAATAGACATGTCAAATTTTAAGTTTCTATCCCTAACAATTTTAAATAAACTGCAATTTAGAACTTTTCCATTCATTTCAACCTTTTAAATTTCGAATTTTTTAGAAACTGTCCTTAGTGAGCATTTACATATTAAAAGTAATCACCATATCCCAATTCCAGGCTTTTTCACCAACTGTTATCACATAAATCACAATATTAGAACGATTTTTGCGCCTCACTCTTTTAAAAATTTTGATTTCTTAGGAAAAAAGTTCCATTTACATCTTAACATCTTAGTCGTGCCAATTTTAAGATTCTAACCCTAACAATTTCAAATAAATGATAATTTGGAACACCGCTCATTTCACCCTTTTAATTTTCAAAATTTTTAGAAACCATTGATAGCAAGTATTTACATCTGAAAAGCAATCATCACACGAAGGAGGTGTTGATACACACGCTGTTATGATAGGCACAGAAAGAGAGAATCTCTTGGAGAATCAGTCAAACGACTTTCAGAAAATACTTTAAATACTAATTTTTATCGAAACCAAAGACAGATAAATACCAGAAATAAGTAGATTTTCTGTTTCCCCCCCCCCCCCCCCTGCCAGAGAAAAGAAGATGGCATTTTAAAACTGGAGAACACAAAGATGAAAATAAACACAAATGCATCCCCAATATATATATTTTTTAAAATAGTAAACAGTCATATTTTTAAGACATCGTTAATTATGGAAAGATACTCTGAATAAGTGTTCAGTTTCAAAATGTAGAAAAAAGGAAAACTTGATGACGTGCAAATAGCGATCTCAATTTCTAAATGCTGAAAAATACCAGAACACTTTCCTTTTGTCTGCGTGAGGATCAGAGGAAAGCCCGGGTATATATAAATTCAACTGATTCATGGAAATCGATGGATGCAAGCCAAAAGCATGCAAATCGAACAGCCGTTGATAAATAAATGGGAAAATCTTCAAATCAGATTTCTTTGGGTGTATACATATTTGATTTCTTTGGCTACAGTGCCTTTTTTGTGCTTTGAAATCAAGAATAGCTTACTCTAACATATACTTTTGTGAACAGATATCAGAATATACATATACCTTTGCTTTGAAAGAATTTAGCAAAAGACTATTCACCATTTGACATTTGCCAAGTTGTGTATTGTATATACCATATATATATATATATATATAGTTAGTTAAATTCTAATCATAATAGTATAATAAATGACATTATAAATCTCTATCAAGATGCAATGGTTCAGAATTTTTCTATTAGTTTGTTAAATAGTTTGACAAACAATTTCGTCAAGGATAAAGATTACCGCGATGCTTTACTTTTGGCGATTAAAAACATCGCCAAATAATCGTAGGCTTTATAAGGAGCTCTGTCTGGATGTGTCGTTCTTTTCGATTTGGGTTACTGCTTTGGATGGCCAGTTTTAAAGTTTTCTTTGGTCAGTTTGGTCTCGACAGATATGGGGGAAGTTTCATGAGTAATTACCAGTATAACTTAGCATGCAAGTCTTATATTAATCCCCTATTCATCGAAACGGAAAATCGTCAGAGAAAAATAATTTACTCTATTTTATTAATTGAGGAACAGGTTACTACACCTGTCTGAGCCTATGTTATCTAAGCAGTTTAGCATATTTGGCACAAAACTGTAACTGGTGTTTGTTAAATGGAAAAGTACCGCAAATGCACTGTCTTTTGTAAATCAGGGATGCCACTCAGAAAATAACAAAAAAGAGAAAATTAGGCGTGAAAGTACAATTTACGACATTTTCCACAACACTTACATCTGAATTTTGTAAACTATTGAATATAAAATAAATACATTGACAATGTTAAAATGTTTTATAGCATTATTTTTCTATAATAAATACTAATATTGCATTCTCATAGTTGAGCTGAAGAAAATGACTACATGCCAACTTGTAGAGTTTTATACAACTTTAACATCCAATAATGGGCATTCTTTTGCCCAAATGTAGAGTTTGGTTTCCATGTATTCTAATCAGAAGCTCATAATGCAAGAATATTAAACAGTTAACTGTATCATTTTTATATGTACAGAAAACCATAACTTGGATCAAATTCAACATATATACATACATACATAAGATATATATTTTTAATTGTTTTACTAACCATATAGTATAGTAGTATTCATATAAATATATAAGAACAAAATGTAAGTAGTGCTTGGTCATGTTTTGTAAGAAATCTCACATTATTTTAGATAATATAAATCTAACTTATGATTTAGATTTTGTGTGGCAGCCACTAATCAACAATTAAATATTATTATTAAACAAAAACCTAATTTGCAGAACAAATAAAAAAAAAATATATTTCCTAAATTGTTTAAGCCTGAGAAGGGGCAGATATTAAGATATTTCAATCAATTCGTTTTACATTTAATGTTAATTTTTTGTAACAAATAAGTTAAGCCAATTGAACATTAAAAAATAAAAATGAAATTCATGCAATATAATACTTTTTAAACACCTAAATACTTAGATTCCGTTCAAATGAAATCGAAATAAATCTTAGACATTTCGCTAATCAAGAGCTTGAAGCCAGGAGAGATTAAGTTAACTTAACAATATCTCAAAATAGCTAACTCTATCAAAAACATTGTTAGAACAAAAGTTATAGAGCCTACAATTCTGAGTAAAATGAGTACCTACACTTAATATTTTTGTTCAATATTAAGACCGCAATTTTGAGATATTGTTAAATTAACTTGGTCTCTCCTGGCTTCAAGCTCTTGATTTGAAAAATTTTGAAATAGAATTGCGACCTTAATGTTGAACAAAAATATTAATGATGGTACTCATTTTATTCAGAATTTTAAGTTCTATAACATTTGTATTGACAATGTTTTTTAAAGAGTTAGTTGTTTTGAGATATTGTTAAGGAAACTAAAAAAAAAACGTGTTTTTCGAAAATAAATATGTACTACATATTTTCTAACATTCACCCAAGTACGAGGAAGAAAACATAGTACGTTCATTTTAGACCTAAACTGAAGGGATTAAAACAATTTCCAGTTTTCTCCTAATTAATTCTGAGGTCATCCCCCTGATGATGGGTCTAAAATTTTGAAGTAGAATTGTGACCTTAATATTCAACATAAGTATTGAGTGTAGGTACTCATTTTACTCAGAGTTTTAAGCTCTACAACATTTGTATTGACAATGTTTTTGACAGAGTTAGCTGTTTTGAGATATTGTTATGATATGAAAAAAAAACGTGTTTTTTGACTACAATTCTATACATATTTCCTAACGCTCACCTAGTACGAGGGGGAAAACATAACATATTCATTCTAGACCTAAACAGAAGAGATTAAAACAATTTCCAGCTTTCCCCTAATTAATTCCGAATTCAACCCCCTAACCACTGGGCTAGAAGGAAAAATGTTAAATTTTATTAGAAAATGCCCGTTGATTCTCAATGAAAAAAGCGAAATTTGGAATTATTAAGAAAAATATTTGAATAATGTAAATAAAAATTAGCACATGTTACTCTCTAGATTATAATCCACCTACATACAAAGGCATTTTATGATCCGTTTTGACCCTGACGTCAGTCAAATGTTTTTACATTTTGAATTTATAATATTATTAGAATTAGCAAAGAATTAAAAATTTGTGGCATCAGGGACAAAAAGGTGGGAAGAAAAAATGAAAAAGTTATGAGCTCCATAGGCTTTTCTATGTTAAATTAACATTGAGAAGTGACACTGGAAATAAATAAGTATTGCGCAGCAGCGCAATACTTAAATATACAAAAAACAACTTAAATAAGAACCAATTAATTTGAAAAAGCATAATATTAAAATTCAGTATTTACAAAATATAGTTCCAAAAAAATGTAATCAATATTTTAGAGTGATACATGCATTTTAATTGTATTAATTATTTTCACAAGAAACACACTTCTAATTTTTTGCCCTTTTACGAAAACTTTTGGGCAGAGATAGCTAGATAAATTAAAATAATTAATAATTTTCATCTAGCTTAATTAAAGAAAAAAAAAAAAAAAAAAAAAAACTTTAAACTCTTTACATGAAACCTATATTCTCTGCACTTTTAATGCTGTTAATGCATCATGCATGAAAATGCATACTATTTGCTAAATAAATCATATTTTTTCTTTAGTTCACAGTATTTTTAATAAATCGAGGTAAAACAGCAACAGATTCAATGAGGTCAGTGAAGAATTTTAGCATTTATTTAGGATGATAAAAAAGATGTCCTGTAAAAATATAAAAATGCAAGTAATATGTGGAGGTTTTTTTCCCTTTTAGGTTTAATAAAATAAATTTTCACATTCATCCTGTTGATGGAAAAAAATCGAACACTGTATGGCTGTCATTGGAACATTTGTTGACAAACAATCATTAATACATATATTTTTAATCGATAAAAAACTGCACATTTTGCAAGCGATTGCCGAATTTCACGATTTTTTATGCAACTTCTTGGCGAAATTCGCGATTTTTCCACGATCGAACGATGAAAATCGAAATTTCCTCGAGCGATTGATGAAATTTGCGATTTTATTACGCAACTGTTAGACGAAATTCTAGATTTTCCGCAATTAATTGACGGAATTCACGATTTTATTCGCGCCTGATTAATGAAATTCGCAGTCGTCTTTCGTGAGCGATTGACGAAATAAGAGATTTTTCTTTTCAGCTCTTCTTTGACAAAATCTCGATCAATTGATGAAATGTATGAGTCTTTCAGCAACCAACTAATGGAATTTCTCGTTATTTTACGCAACCTCCTGACGAAATTCGCGATTTTTTTTACACAACCGTTCGATGAAATTGGCGATTTTATTCCGCATCCGTTCGACGAAGTTATTGATTTTATTCCGCGATCATTTGACGAAATGTGTGATCTTTTTCTGCAAGAAATTCGATATCATGATCGGTGAAAATATACCGAAATTGCTTTACTCTGAACAGCTACAATAAATAGCTTCTTACTTTTTGGAATGGAAGCTATCGAAGTGCTTCAAATAATGCTTATATTTCTAGTGAGAAATGAAGCACCAATGGTAGAATGCTCCATGCGGTCAAAACTCTGGGGTGGGGTGGGGGAGGGTGAAATGTACCTTTAACACTTTTCACTCAAAATCCAAAAAAAGTTGCTAGAATAAATAACAAGTACCAGAGATGGCTGTACATTCTTATAACAATATTGGTAGGATATAAAAATTGATAAAATTCAAACCTTCCAGAAGTGTCATGTTATAAGGTGGAGAATCACTTTTCCACCAAGTCGCATTTGGTCGGAGGAGAAGTTGTGGAGCTTCTTTCTCCAAGCACAGATAAAGTAGGCTTGAGAGGGCATAGGTAGCTGCCACAAAAACGATCAAAGTCCAGAGGCGACGTTCACAAGGACGTGCCATGCCCACAGAATGGTTCACCTGTAACAAATAATATGAACGTTAGTGACACTAAATGTGCAAGCAACATTTAAAATTACATTTATTACAGGCACTTTTCTCCTACATTGCTGTACGTTTAAATAAATTTTGTATGAAATTTATTTATACAGAGAAAGCAAAGAACGTACGGAGAGAACTTGTATTTGATAATTCGGGAAAGAGAAAATTGAATAAGAGAGCAGGAGCAGATTCTGTTTAATTGGGTCCATCAGTTCTAGTTCTATGATAAAGCGGCTGCCCCAATTATTAGAAGTATATTTAAATAAGCATTTATTTGTTCTGGTCTTGAAATTTCGTCGCAAATAACCGACATCTACTGTAGTTGTAAGTCAAGTCATAAAACGTCAGTTTTAGGCATTCAGCAAGAACCTTTTCAAGAAGAATTAGCATAAAGTTAGTTCCAATTCTGTGTAAGGAAAACGATAGCACTTTGAAGAGGCACCAATGAGCCGATGCTTGTGAAGAATGTCACTGTTTAATTCAAATCAAACAGTTACATCATATTTAATGAATTTATGACAAATTTGTGATTTTAGAGAAACGATCCAATGGTTTGACCAAAATTTAATGTAGTCAATGAATTAATATGTTAACTTATGCAAGTCGTTAATCCAAAGCACAATTTCATCCAAAATATAAAAAGGTTTTATATAATTAAATTTAAGCAAGTCGTTAATCCAAAGCACAATTTCATCCAAAATATAAAAAGGTTTTATATAATTAAATTTAAGAAGATTTCATTAGAAGATTCATTAAATTTACATCATATTTAATGAATTTATGACAAATTTGTGATTTTAGAGAAACGATCCAATGGTTTGACCAAAATTTAATGTAGTCAATGAATTAATATGTTAACTTATGCAAGTCGTTAATCCAAAGCACAATTTCCTCCAAAATATAAAAAGGTTTTATATAATTAAATTTAAGAAGACTTTTATTTATGAATCAAACTTTTAGAACATACCGCTCAAAAGTTAAGTCTATCAAACAGAAATAATATAGTTTTTACGTTAAATTTTCCCACTTAATTGAAGCAAATTTGTTCTCAAGAGTAAAGCAGATATAAACATAAGCACGTCTGAAAGTATACCGTGACAAATTTATGTTAAAAAAAAAAGAAAAAAAAAAAAAAAGACTCAAAATATCTACCTCAAGTTATTGAGATAGATCTTAATTAGAAGGGGATTAATTCATACCCATTTTCAAAGAAAAAAATCTCCCCGAGTTTCACCGAGTTATTTTCCAGGATCAATATTTTCTTTACATAACATCAAACAACGTTTTTTTTACCCTCCCATCTCACCCATGAAACTCCGTTTTTCGAACAAAAGTAGAAAAATTATCTATATATTGAGTCTTTATTTTATGATTACTGAATATAAAATAATTCTCTACTTTATCTTCATAAGTAGACCGGATATTGCTTTCCAGAGCAACTGAACAGTTTTTCCAGGTTTTAACCCCTTCCTGCATACTGTGACATATATGGCACATACTGGATTTACTGTAATTCTGCAGTTGTTTTTAATCGCAGAATTTCCACTCTTCTTTGTTTAATACGTCAGTCGATGAGCCATGTTATGCCAACAGGTGCTGCCTTCTTTTGAGCGGATTTTGGCACCAAAAAAGAGGCGAACGGTGAGAATTTATAATTGTTACTTTGTGTTGCTCGATAGTGAATACTTTTGTTGTTTTTGTGTGGAAAAAAGAAGAAGACTGGACTGAAATAAATACAGCTGTGTTTGTAAGTATCCTGTGAATAATATATCATGATGGTAACACATTGTAGAAATGCTAGCGTATGTAGTACGTAAAAATCAGTACGTAAAAATCACACCATGCACTGACAAGTTGTATTTTTCCATAGTGGTTGAAATATGTATTTGTTTATTCACCATCAAAAATGCGAAGTGTCACTTTGAACAATGACCGAAATTGATTTGCCAAGTTTCACACTGAGTGAAGGGTCCAGGGCCAAAACTAAGGAAGGGGAGAGGAGGCATGTGCCCCGTGTGCCAGAACGAAGGGGTGCCAAATGAAGATTTCGTTTGTCGATTTTTCCCACATCTATGTTTAGCACGGTTTTGTTAAAATAATCCTGTCTGGGGTATGCCAAAGCATAGAAGAATCTAAAGATGATATGGCATAAGGATCCTGTATAAAGCGGAAGTTGTTTTCGAATCTTGCCGATTCCGTTTTCAAGATTTTAATGAATCAATATTTTACTAAACAGATTACGTAGTTCAGTATTACATATTTTATTATTACATATTCTAAATTTAAAAATAAGTCGGCTATTAGAAAATTAGTGAAATTATCTTTGTGAATATACTTTGCGGAGAAGGGGTGGGGGCGCCAAAATCCATGTTTGCCCCGGGTGCAAAAAAGGCTAGTTTTGGGCCCTGGGTCATTGAGTGACTGTAATTTTAAACAACACTGTGTCAATTACTACAGACTGTAGTTCTTAGCCAAAAATATGCATCAGTTACTGTAGCCCGTAGTTTTAAACCACACATGTATCAGGTACTGTAGAATGTAGCTTTTCGATAAACGATACATGTATCAATTTCTGTAACTTCATTTTTCAATAAACGATATACGTATCAATTACTGTAGACTGAAACACATATACACAAATAGATTTCATATGTTCTTTCTCTATATATTTTGAAGTTTTAACAGTTGCATGCAAGTTTTAATGCTGATTTCCCCACTATGGAAAAGTAGTAGCTAATGCATGTTGTGACATATGGCAAGAACTTAAATCGGCCTTAAATTAAGGTGGATTTGAAAATTTCGAATTTTGAGTGATTTTTGATCATGTTACATTAATATTTAGCAAACTTTAAAATTTTTTTGCCTGCAGGAAAAAAATCATGCAGTAAGGGGTTAAGTAAAATTAAGGACATTTCCCTGAGATTTTAAGACCAAAAGCTTTTTCCTGATTTTTACTCTCAGGCAAACAAAACCTATATAATATTCTATATGCGATTCCAGGATTTTCCTTAAACTTGCTATTTTATGCATAAAGAAAACAAGAAATGTATTACTGTTCAGACAAGAATATTTCTTTGACAGAAGATATGTTTTTAACAGTTTTTCTGGCATTATCCTTAACAGGAGATATTTAAAGAAAGTCAGGGGAGGGTCGTTTTTCATTTTAATTTCTAAATCAGAGTTTAAAAATAATTAAAAAATTAAATTATAAATTAGAAGACATTTATTGAAAAGTAAGTTAAGAAAAAATCTTGTTTCTTTTTGTAATCAGAATCAGTTCAGTTTTGTACCCATCCTGGGTCCTTGATCAGTGTTATAATGAACATATACATCAAAGCTATAATAAGCAATTATACAAGCATATGCTGTCAGATATATATAAACTTTCTGTACAATAATCAGGGTTGGCATGGTTTTTCCCACCCCCAGTAAATACCATGGCAAAAACCGGTATTTACCGGTTACTGGGAAATACTATGTTTTTCCCACATGGGAAAATCTGATTATTAAAAACACAAATATAAATTCAAAACAACCTTTAAAAATGTCAAAATTGAGTTCTAAGTAAATAGCTTCAAAGGTAAAAAAAGAAGAGAAAAGGAAGATCTACAAAAACAGATAATGGAGCACATTTATTTAAATATTTACACACCACATATATTCCCCAAACATTTACTTTGATAATCGTCTTCCACATTGGATTTTAGCATCATATAACAAAATACTAATTTAGGGGCTTTTTGTAAATCCAGTCTATTTCTAATCTTGTTTTGGATGAAAGAAAAAATACGCTCCAGAGATTCTGATGATACAAGGACATCCCTGAAGATGTTCCATTAATTGGAGAAATTCTGTATCTATTCCAGTTTTACTTAAATTCTTCCACCATAGTGCAGGTGAAATAGTGTTTGTAATGTCTTCGGAAAACCTCTGATTTGAACTGTATTGAGTATCAAGTACTTTAGGTTTAAACTCTGCAAATATTCATGAGCCTCCTGACCATATTCCTCCTGATCCTGTGATAACTTTTCACCGTTGTATTTCGGATTCATCAGGTGCGCCAAAAAAATGGACAGGGGTCATTGCTTTATCAAAGCTAGATTTCACTTTGCTGAAATGTGGATTGAGTTCTTTATTTTGAAGAAGCTCTAGGTAAATTTTACAAGCATCAACAATATTGGCATTGTTGTAACGTTGTTGTATTGGTTGCATTGTTGTTGTATTGGTCGTGTTGTAACTTAAGGGCTTTTGGAACCGATTCCATATGATTGTACATATTTTTTTGCTTCTTTATACAAATGGAGATTATGTATTGAACACTTAATGTTGTTATCAATTTCATCTTTGTGATTATCCACAATTTGTAGATAAAAAGGCCTGTTAGTAATAAAAGTTTTTAAACAAGCTATTTGTGAGTTCTAACTTGTTTCACCTGGAATTTGTGGTTTAACTGAATTGGCATACTCTTTTAATAAACCTCCAGGGATATGGTGATTTCTACAAAAATTTCTGAATTTTGACAACATTAGCCATAACAGAATAAGTAGTTACATTCTTGCCAAAAAAATTTAAATAATGTGATGCAGATCCATATGTAACTGGTATAATATCTTCCGTTTCAAAATTCTGCCCCATTGTAAGCATTTTCTGTTCATTATCCGAAATGAAACTTTTTACAGTGCATCCCCGTATGTAGCTTCTGCTGCAATTTTTGCCACACGAGCAAGATTTGTACAATACTCACTCGTTTTCTTATTTTTCCCGAAATCTATTGCAGAAAGAAACATACTTTTTCCATTACAAAATATGGAATTGGCTATAACAGGGTCATTGTGTACATTACTCAATCCATCTTGCATGAGAGTAACAGTTCTCCCAGCTATTTTCTCTACAGCAGATTCTTGAATTTCTGCTTTATGCAATAATTCTTATTTATATTGCTTTCCTACAAAATAATTTTAAACCTAAGGGAAATTTGTAATAACTATGTATTTCTATCTTTAATTTTACACATCAGATTCAGAAAGCCAAAATATTTCTTACATATATTCATTTAGAAGATTTTCCCGGTATTTACCAATTTTTCCCGGTATTTACCAGTTTTTCCCAGTGGGATGGGAAAAACAAGTTTTGGACGGGAAAAAGCCAACCCTGACAATAACACCAATGAAATATAATGGAAATGACCAATAATATTAAAACACAAACACCACATAAACCAGATGTTATTTAAAAAGTATATCCCCATGTACTACCTTATGAGGATTAAAATGGAAGAAAAAATAAAACTATGGATAGATATTATATATAACCGTTATATGTTATGAAACCACAGTGTCACATATCCCAAAATGGACCTTCAAACCATTTTTTTTTTTTTTTTTTTGTTAAATTTCACTTTAAATACTATTCACTATATGCATTGTGACATATATTTATCACAAAAAAAAAAAAAAAAAAAAATGAAGAAAAATAAGGAATTTTTTTTAATATCTTAGCGTTATGAAGAACTTTTCAAAATGCCCCATGCGCATTCAATACCAATTAAAATCACCAGTATTTTTCTTATGCAAGTTTGGTTTATATATACAAATAAAACCGTGCATAGAATTTTATTTATTTGAATATAAGATTTTTTTTTTTTAATTTTATGAAATTTTCAGCATTTTCGCATCATAATTTCTGCAATTAACTACCTTTAACTTTTCAAATTATATTTAATAAAAAAAACCTATGTACAGATTTATGACATATTTAATGGCAAACAGCTATGGAAAATTTCAAAGCATTCAGAGGAAATTTGAAATAATAGATAAAGGCGAAATTTACTGAGAACAAGTAAGAAAAAATCATGCGTCAAGCATAGATTATGAAACACTTTCCAACACATTCAGAATAATGTAACAAAACTGCACTGTTTACAAAATTAAAATATTACGTCTAATGCAACCATGGAAACGCGTAATATCTTTCAGAACCCAATTTCAGCTGTTCCCATCTACAATCGGAAAATTATGCGAATTGCAGTCCTGTATATGATTTATAGATTTGAATCTATTAGCTACATGCAAGCCAAAATTTAGTTCACTTAAGAGCTACATACACTTCAGTTGAAAATTTACCTCCAGCAATTTCCTCTAATAATGAGAACGATACGTGAATACTTTTGTGCAGCCCTGTATTTGAGGTATAGAATTTATATATAACGGGTAAGATGCAAAAAAAATAATTAAATTTAAAAGCGCATACCGAATTTTAAACCGTACACTCCAGCAATTATTACTCAAAGGCAGTACTGTACTGTAACTGATTTCTTTTGCGTGTCGCTGTAAATGAATAAAAAATGCTATGAATGTCCTGTTGAAACTTGATCGTAGTGAAATTCAGTGATTTATATCAGTTAATACATTTGAAATAGCATAATGTCATTAAAATACTCTGCAAACGATTTTCCCCCATATACCATAATGTAATGGAATACTTTTGAGTGCCTCTATAAATGAACGATTAATCCTACATACTTCATACACAATACCAAACATGCTTGGGTGACCCTAAATAACCTTTATCAATTTCATGAGAATCCGAGTATATTTACGGGAGTTATTCCTCATATATCATAATGTAAAATGGAATACTTTTGAGTGCCCCTGTAAATGAATGATTAATCCTACATACTTCATATACAATACCAAACATGCTTTGGTGACCTTAAATAACCTTTATCAATTTCATGAAAATCCGAGTATATTTACGGATTTATTCCCCATATACCATAATGTAATGGAATACTTTTGAGTGTCCCTGTAAATGAACGATTAATCCTACATACTTCATATACAATACCAAACATGCTTTGATGACCCTAAATAACATTTATCAATTTCATGAAAATTCGAGTATAATTACGGGAGTTACAGCTTGGACAGACGGCCATACAAAC
This sequence comes from Maratus speciosus, assembly GCA_963932465.1. Lineage (NCBI taxonomy): Eukaryota > Metazoa > Arthropoda > Arachnida > Araneae > Salticidae > Maratus > Maratus speciosus. Next base: position 184,504,045 of record OZ010786.1, read on the forward strand.
CGAAGTCAAACACTTTTCAACTATGTTGGAAAGTGTTAAAAACGAATGTAAAGATTTAGTACAAGCATACACATTAAAATATACCTTCTACTCGACTAAATTCAAATAATAATCATAGCTTCAAAAAGTTTATTTATTTGAGTTAATTTAAAATAATCCACTTCCATCTTGCTTATTTCAAATAATAGTGTTACATGAATTATTGTTAATCACAGCTTAAGCATGGTATTTTAAAGATTAATTAGACTTTCGATTGATTTCTTCGATTGATCAACTATTGGGGAAATGACCATTAAAGAAACTATTTGCTTATAATTTTGTTGCTATTTAATTTCAGCAGATTTCATTTTTACCCATGATGGGACATTCATTAAGGGTTGTAGCAATCATGTTAGTTTACTTCTAAAACTTAAGAGGAAGGAAATATAATAAAAACCCCGTAGCACCGACCTTATTTGATCAACTACTGGCTCAGTCACCCTATTTAGTTTCGGAAAACCATGCACAGCTTTATGCCATATACAGGGACTGACAAAAGTTGAAAATTCTTAGGCGCCAGGAAAAATTCTTAGGAGCCAGCTTGAAGCATCATTTCTCTAACATTAACGCATTCACTGCAAAATGAAATACTGGCTACTCATAATCGTATTCGGCTATTTTTGAGTTATCTATGTGTCATCTTGCAATGAACAAGTTAACTATTCAATGAAAAAAATCAAACTGAGCAAAAATTTTAAGATAATACCACTTTTACGTTGTAAAAATTAAATGGAAAACTATGAAATTAAACATTAAAACAGTAGACAAATTAATATCCTTACCTTTAATTCCCAACAAGAAATTATATGCATAGATTAACAATGCCTTTGAGATTTTGATTTGAAATGCCATTTGTCATTTTTGTGAGATATTCTGACAACTGCACATTTTGGTACATTCCACTTAATGAAGCATCATTAATTTTTTTTTTTTTTCATTTTCTGCTGGAGTATTTTTAGGGTTTTCTAATCTAAGCAGCTCTCTTTCAACATGCACTCTAGTTTGGCTTAGAAAAAACTCATTTCTGAAAAATTAGGGACAGTTGTTGCGCCGGTATGGTGTATTTTCTTCTACTTCAAATAATCGCGCTATTAAAAATAAATATTTTCGCACCTGGAATTTTTTTAATTATAGGAAAAAAATTAAAAATAAGTAGGTAAAAAAAGTTAGTCGCCAAGAGGAATTTTTTTAGCCATCCGGGGTTTGTCGGACCCTGGCCATATATAATGACTAACAGGTATAGAAAATTTCAAAGCATTCAGAGAAAAAAATTACGAAGAAATGCTGTTGCAAACAATTATAAACAAAGATCAACTGATTACAAGGGCCCTTTAATTAATTATAACAAGTCGGAAATTGTACGTCAAACGTGGCAAATGAGGTGCGTTCGTACTACAACTAATTTTAATAAATATTCAGACATTGCTGCAATAGCTATTGCACTCTCATACAAAAATGCATGAATGCAAAATGTATTACTATTCTATATATTAAATTCAGTAATACAGAAATAATAGGACTCCATCTTAAATAGGACGTAATCGGCATGGCGACCTAGAATCCTTACATATCATGGGATATCACTGAATTAATTACGTATGATAGGATTTAATAGAATGAAGAAAACTTTATCTTTTTAAGTTTTGATTAAATTTTCATAAAATTTGAAATGACTCGACAAAATTCCACAACGATTATATATACTATATATTAAATTTGAAACCATTCGATTGAGTAGTTTTTGCGCTGTTATATGCGGACAGACAGACGAACCAGACAATGACTATGGGTGCTACGTATTTATATAATTACGAACAGTGCTGTAGTTGGAAAAATATATTTGTGGGAACTCACCTTTTCATAGGGTAGATATTGCTACTACCAGATTTTTGCCAAATACAAAATCCAATTTAAAACACTTAGTCAAAAGTTAACTTTTTTCAGTTAACAGTTATAATTATTATATTCCAGTTTTTATAATATTCTAATTGTATAGCATCCATCTAAAAGCAAGATTTAGTCAATCTCATAGTAACATTCTCCATTATTATGAATCAAAATAAATTGAAATAACAGAAATAAATCTATATTGGTACATCTATCCTATAAGTTTCCTGAAGAACGATGATGAGAGGTGTTTTCTGTGCTCCCTGATTTATGACAAGATGTTTTGTCCGCTTTTATCCTGACCACTACCAAGATTTCACATTGGGTACAAGCACGGCCAAACTCGATCCCTTATAAGGCAGGCGATCGAGTTTGGCCGCGGTACAAGTCAAAATTTTTTAAGGAAGGTCCTACACGACTTATGAATATAAGTGAAACGGATATTCTTAAAAGTAGCATATAGTTTCGCTTGAAAAAAAAAAAAAAAAAATGTGCTTGTACGCGATTTTTTTTTTACAGTAACTAACCAAATATTTCTGGGAACGGCGTTCCCACCCAACTACAGCACCGATTACGAATGCACCTACAAATGTAAAGAAAGTGCTAAAAAATCACCCGATTGAAAGAATTCGACTGGATGAAAGCTTACGGGGAGCTTGATCTTTTGGGGACAATATTTCGAGAATTTGAGCGATTTTGTTGATATTAAAGATCTTTTATCCCCTTAAACGCGTAAAATTGAATGCTACCACGGAACATTTACTACGGCTGTGCTTGAAAAACCAAGGATTCTCCGATTTTTAATTAATATCTCACCTAATTATCCAAAAATGGGAAATTTGAGCTCCAGGTTCATTCAGACCTGTCTTTATTTATTTTTTAATCCAAATTTGCAAACCTGTACATGCAATAGATTTCTCTAGCCATCTCCAACAAATACTAGATATACAGACTCATAGAAAAACATCTTTCTTTTATTTGTCTTAGTGATGAAAAGATTTTTATTTAAATTCCAGTTTAGTAATATAGAAATAACACGACGAATTCTCCATTTATATGTGTTTAAAAAAAAAAAAAACTGCAAATTAAAATTAAACGTAATTTAAAAAAAAAAAGAGGGGCTATAAACAGGGTTGTAGTGGGTAACTGCCCGGGTACCCGCCCAGCTAGCCACCCGGGCTGGGTTTTTTTTAAAACCGGGTTTTTTACAACCCTGGTTATAAAATAAACAATCAAAACTCTAAAAAAGGGTAAATTCTTGGTGCTCAAAACTGCTTAGAGTACGAGTAAGCAACATTCCCATTACATCTTTTTGACAACATATTTCTAAGAAAAGTTAAAAATAGGATTTTACAGGGTGGCGGCCGTAAAACTCTCTTTAAAACAGAAAATTCGTACATAGTTATGGAAGGAAAAACTGCCGTTAACAAAAACAGCTTTCATAAGGAGAAAAGAAGCAAGTTAATATACACATAATGTATCTCAAACAGGGGTCGATTTAGAAAAAGAAAGTTGAATAGCAGTAACTGCTATACAAAGTCAGTTTTGAATAGCAGTTAGACACTTTTGTATAGCAAGTAAAAAATAGCTTAACGCAACTTTTAAATCTTGAAAATTTACAACAATTTTTTTTTTAAAAAAAAGCGTACTTCCTCGTTGTACTTCCATTGTAAATAAACACTTGGGGAGAGTGTAAACACAACGTATGTCGTGTAAAAACACCTTTAAATTTTAACTTTAAGCAGTGATGCCGCTGTACTTGAAAAAACCTGGGTCCCCGGGACCCAGGATTTCCAAAAATCTGGGTGCCTTTTTTACAAAAGCGGGTCCTCATCAATAATAATTTATATTTTAAAGGAATAAATGAAAGTTGTTTATTAAGATAAATGAAATGCATTAATTATTGTTTTAACAATAATTAAATAATGAATTAAAACCAGCATTATTTGCACTCAAATAAGATATTTTTAAAAAATATTAAGAGAAATTTTATTTACTTTTTTAAAAGTAAAAATGCAAGATACAATTTTAATTGTAAAATAATGTTTATTTGAGAGTAGAAGATACCAAGTTCCACTAACAAGTATCACTAATGTTCGCATTCTTTTAAAAAGAGGCAAGGCGGGTTTATTGAAAAAGATATTTTTGCTCAAAAAAAGAACACTTATGTTAAGTAAAGGTGTACTTTTCGTTGAATGAATGGGTGCTTTCATTATTATACTTCCCATTGAATTATTTGTCAGCATAGATCTGTGTTGGAATCCGACATTTTCCTTGGAAGGGAAATTTATATCTAAATCACAAATAAGCATCAAATCTTAAATGTTCTGAAGGCGGGAGACATTTCAATGCAGTAAGAACGAGGGGGAGGGGGGGGGGTGATTTTTACTGGTCCACCTAATGAATATAAATATTATCAAAGTACACTGAAATCATGCTGTATTTTTAAGAATCTCATAAAAAAGAAATTAAATCCCATTTTATGAATTTTCTACCTATAAGTTTAGTTTGCACATCATTTTTGGTGCTTTGACTAAATTCACGTTTTTTCCGCGTTACTTTGACGAAATTCGCGTTTTTCCGCGATCCTTTTGTTGAAATTCCCTATTTTTTCGCGAATCTGTCACGAAAATCGTGTTTTTTTCCGCGATACTTTGACAAAATTCGGCTTTATTCCGCGATTTTTTGACGAAATTTGCTATTTTTTCGCAATCTTTTGTCGAAATACACTATTTTGTCTCAGCCCTTTTACGAAAATAGCGTTTTTTCCGCTATATTTTCACGAAATTTGAGCTTTTTTCGCGATCCTTTGACGAAAATCGGCTTTTTTACGTTATTTTTTGACGACATTTGCTATTTTTGGGGGATCCTTTGATGAAAAACAACTATTTTTTCGCGATCCTTTGACGAAAATCGGCTTTTTTGCGCGATTTTTTGATGAAATTTGCGCTTTTTTCGCTATCCTTTGACAAAATTCGGCTTTTTCCCGCGATCTTTTAACGAAATACGCTAATTTGTCGCGGCCCTTTTACGAAAATCGCGTTTTTCGCAATATTTTGATGAAATTTGCGCTTATTTCAGCGGTATTTTCATGAAATTTGCGCATATTTCCGCGATTTTTTGACGAAATTCGCTTTTTATTTCGCCATGCTTTGACGAAATACGCTATTTTTTCGCGATTCTTTGACGAAAATCGTCTGATTTCCGCGAATTTTTCACGAAATTATGCGTCCCGTATCCGATTTTTCGCGTAATTTACGCGCTATAGCGCGTCCGCGGCATCCCTGCTTTAAGTGTACATGACATAACAAAGGGTGTGGGAAATATGCATCGCAATGATTGCGATTTAATGCATTTCTTGGATCGCATTTTAGTTAAATTTGAATCGCAAATTGCGATGCGATACCGCTTAAATCGAACCCTGATCTCAAAAATACGGGGGGGGGGGGGGGATACAGCAATTTCACTTGATGATTATACGATACACATATAAGGATTAAACTATTTTGTTTGAAGTCGGGAATAGCTCCGATCCAAGATAGAAGAATTGAAATAATAATAATAATAATAATAATAATAATAATAATAATAATAAAATAATAATAATGGCATTCATGTCAGTAAAAACATTTAAATATACAAAAACCTATTCGATGAAACACGAAAAATATTTGAAGAAGAAACAACAAGGGAATTGAGATACTATCTACTCCTTCTGATTTCAAAAACAAAGTTTTATTTTATAATCAGAAAGGGCAAGCAAGTGAAATTATTAAAAATATATAAATTTTTGCTCTGTTTCTTTTTAGGTGCGTTTGTAATTATATAAATACGTAGCACCTATAGTCATCGTTCAGTCCGTCTGTCTGTCTGTCCGTCCGCATATAACAGAGCAAAAACTACCCAACCGAATGGTCTGAAATTTTAAATATATAATTGTTGCCAAATTTTGTCGAGTCATTTCAAATTGCATGAAAATCGGATGTATAATTTAAGTACAGGGACAGTCAAAAATTTTCCTTTACATTACGGCCAATGGGAAAAAATTATTGCAAGTGCATTTTAATGATGTTAAAGCCTTCCGAATGGTCTGAAATTTTAAATATATCAGTGTTGTAAAATTTTGTCGAGTTATTTCAAATTTTATGAAAATCTTTCGTTACATTAAGGCCAATGGGAAAAAATTATTTCAAGTGCATTTTAATGATGTTACAGCCTTTCGAACAGAATGAAATTGATATGCACTTATAAAGTGCACTAAAATATACATAGTAAAATATGCAGCGCAAATAATTATTATAAAACTAGTATGAATATTATAAAACTAGTATAAATGAGGTACGAACGCACCTCATTTGCAACAGTTGACGAGCAATTTCCAACTTGTTTAAAATAGAGCAGCGTTTCTTAAACTTTGGGATCTCGCGGACCCCCTTTGATATGATTATGCATTCGGGGGACCCCCAACAAAAGTTTTGTTAATGTAAGATAAAAAAAATATTTTTATAGTATAGAGCCTATTTATTTTTCATTACAGATATTCCGTGTTTAGTGGTAGAAAAAATCATTTGCATTAATAAGAAAAATGGCACATATTTTAAGACAGCTAAAATATATACTACTATTTCCCATGAAAAGTATGCTGCTGTTTTTTCTTAGGAAATGTGCAATGTCTGGTTTAATGTTCGAAACGTGTATTCGCAAGTTTGTTTTGACATTCAATCGATTTCTATATCTGTTTTTCATGTGCACAGGGCTGGAGAAAATCTTTTCACGCAAATATGTTGTACAGAAGAGTAGTAAATGCTGGATTAGTAATGCTGCTGGTTCTGCATACGTATTTCTCACGGACAACCAAAAAGTAGGAAGGCTATTCACTTGGAAAGTAATTTTCATGGAACCATCTCATGATAATTCCGCAAGTTGTTTCTGCTCTAAGAGTGTTAAGGATTGCATTTCACTAAAATCTTGGAAATGAAATGGACTCCTCATCCACTCATTTTCTGACTGTGAGGGAGGAAAATAATGTTGGAAAGCTTCTTTCACGTTCTTCAGGTGTACAACGAAATTTTGAACAATATCAGGGGAAATTGTATTGCCAGAGGTTTATAAGAAATCAAATAATGTTGGGAATTATTCCAAATTATTATTTTCAAGTCGATTTGTCCATAAATCAATTTTTTTTATTGTTGCATCTACTTTGTCCTGTCCTGGGAAATACGTACCGATGTTCCTTGTAAGTTTAAATTCAGCACATTCAGAAAACTAAAAATATCTATCAAATATGCCGCCTTGAGAGACGTTGAAACATTCTTTCAAATGGCTTTTGGAATCCAATAAAAAGAACCTTGCTTAATCACGCAGTGCAAAATAGCGATTTAAACTTTTTCTCGGGACAGCCACCTAATTTCTGTATGCAAAAGTAACTGTTTGTGTTGACTACCAATTTCTTCCCACAGAATTTTAAAAAGTCTAGAATTTAATAATACCCCTAGATTAGAAGTTCTAGTCCTGCATTTATCGACAACTACAGCTACATAAATTCTTGCCGAAAGAAAAAAGGTCTGAATTCAATACTGGTCTTGAGGACCCCCGTCTGTAAGTTCGCGGACCCCCAGGGATCCGCTAACCACAGTTTAAGAAACGCTGAAATAGAGCAACAGTAAAGAAAAAATGAAACATTTAAACTATAGTTTAAGATTTTTAAATTGATTTCTCAACATATAATCATAAATTAATGTATTAATTGATAAAAGCGTATTTTTTAAATATTACACTCTTTCTTTTTTTGTTCATAATTTATTTTCTAGTTTTTAGCCTTTAACATGTCTAATTGTCGCACTTTCAGAGCCAATTGGCCTTTTGGCGAGAGTTAATTGGCGCGTCATTTAATCCATTGTTGTTTCAACTCGTATACAATTGTATGAGTTATAGAGAATATTGGCCGATTGATCACCCGTGGAAGGCTAACGGAAAAATACCTTAAAATGAATGCATTCATTTATAATTAAGTTCTAAAAATATTAAAATATTGAGTACAGATGTCGAGGACGCACCGGGGTTTCTTTTTGATGCTAAAATGGCGATTTTTTGCCTGACATGGTAGCCCGACAAATTCAGCCGATAGACCAGATAGTACGCATAAATCAAAGCCCTCTGGTATTAACAGCTCAGTCAGCTGTATTAAGTTAGTTGTATTCTTGACAATGCGTGCCTATTTTATAATAAATTAAACATTGTGTATTTGTTTAATAATAAAATAATTTGTGTGTTCAAATATTTAAAAGAAAAAGCTTTTCCAATTCCTATTTTTTTTTTTTCGAAAATTTAACATTTTTTTTTTTAAATGGCCACCATTTTGAAGCAAGATGGGGAATGTAACTGGCTAACGAACTCGGTCGAGACCTTGATATGTACCGTACATTACACATGCTTAGTCATATCCAAATCGGTTAATAAATACGTGTGATATAGCATGACAATAATCAGATTGTTTCGAAATGTCAGCTACCAAAGAAATTCAAACTGCTATATCTCAGCCAATTTTTAAAGATAAAGCAAAAAATGCTCCGGAATCCTTGCATCACTTTAGAAAAAAAACTTTATCAATTTCTTTTCTTTTTTTTTACCTTTTTAATTTTTTAAATAACCGCCATTTTTAAACAAGATAGCGGATGAAGCTGACTAACGAACTCGGTTCAGGCCTTGTTATGTCCCGTACGGATGCTTACTCACGTCCAAATCGGTTAATAAATACGGGTGCTATCGAAGGACAAAAAATAGATTGTTTCAAAATGTCAACCACCCTAGAAATTCAAACTGCTATATCTCAACCATTTTTTTAAATAAAGCCGAAACAAAAAATCCCCCGGAAGGTCAAACATTTAAGAAAAAAAAAAATCTTTTTCAATTTGTATTTTTTTTCTTTGTACCTCTTTTTAAATTTAATTTTTTTTAATGTACGCCATTTTGAAACAAGATGGAGGATGATGCTGTCCAACGAACTCGGTCGATACATTGGTATGTACTATGCACATCTAAATAGGTTAAAAACTTTACCCCCCCCCCCCCCCCAAAAAAAAAAAAAAAAAAAAAAACTAACAGTATTTTAAAGCTCATAACCTTTATTCATAGCATTTTCAGTTATTTTTCATATTTTAATAATAAGAGGAGGAAAAGTTCCGAAACCTGTGAGGTTTGGAGCGGTTGGCGAAAAAATCCGAAATGGTGCAAAAGGCCGTTTTAGCACCTTATAAAATTTTTATTTTAATTATATTTTTGTTACATTTGTACTATCTATGTATTACTACACATTATTATACATAATTATATATTATAATACAATATAAGGAAAAAATTAGGTTCTTTAAAGGACTCTTTACAGAATTTTTTATCGTAAAACAGGACCCTTCACAAAACTTTTCATCCCAAAACAGGACCCTTCACAAATCTTTTTATCCTAAAACAGGACCCTTCACAAATCTTTTTATCCCAAAGACCCTTCACAAAATTATTTGTCTTATAAGCAGAATCTTTACAAAATTTCCCTACCTTCAAACTGAACCTTTCAAAATTTAATCATTTAAAAATAAAATCTGACTTAAAAAGAGCAATTTATCAAATTACAACGACCATTTGGAAAACGATTTTTTTGAAGACTAAAATTTAAGACATAAAAAATCGCACGGAGTTGATCATACATTACGTACGCCATGAATTAAACATTAATAGTGTTATTACACGTAAAAATTGCAAGCCAAAAATATCGCCTGCGACCCGTCAGATTTCATGAAACTTCAGTATTATCCACCTGAAACTTACGTAAATATCCAAGCATTTCATTGGCTGTTCGGGAAAAGGCTTTTCCATCGTAGAAATCTGACGACATGTTGGTTGCATTTATATTCTTCTTTGCATGCATATATTTTCTTTAATGATCAACTAAAAGATTGCTTATTGAGTTCTTCACAGAATTCTTTCTAGTTGATATTCATAAATAATATTAAATTTTGATTATACAGGGTGTTACCAAATTCGACCGACCAATTCAGAGGGGTGATACTATATTACACGTAAAAATTGCAAGCGACAAAAATCGCCTGCGACAAGTCAGATTTCCTGAAATTTACGTATTATCCACCTGAAACTTACGTATTATCCAAGCATTTCATTGGCTGTTCGGGAAAAGGCTTTTCCATCGTCAGATTTCCAAGAAATCTGACGGCCAATTTTAAATGAAATTTCATTCTTAAACTTCTAAACATCCGACACTATTACTTTTTACACCGTCGGATAGAGCAAAAAATGTACTTTTAAATGCAATTTGTTTGAAAGCTGTATCTCAATTTGTTTCTGAGTTATTAATTTTTTTTGTAGTTTATATTACTTTTTTGTCATAGTGGCAACAGAAAGTATCCATCGTTGTTGAAATTAAAGGGAAATACAGATTACTGTATAGACCAATCAGAAAACGAATAAATTGCGGATTAAACCAATGAAAACCTTCAGATATGCTTTTCATTTCCCATCCTGACGAGAACAATAACCATTTTTCCAAATGGTTAAAAAAACAAAAAACAGCTGAACTAATAACATATTACTTAACTTTTTTGTATATAAAGGATAGAACCGAAAATATAGCGATAATTTCAAATCCACAACATTATGGCTAGTATTTTCACAAATATATAAGAAAAACTTCACAATTTCAGAAAAACAAGGAACCTGTTAGAAAAGTCTGGAGAGACCCCCGATATAAATAAATAAATATTAATATATTATATAGTATATTATATTTATTATTATATTTAGGTACTACTTGATTATTCCGTCGGCTGAAAAACTATCGCCAAACTATAAGATTTATTTCGATTTCATTTGAACGTAATCTAATTTTTTAGGGTGTTTTAAGTATCATATTGTATGAATTTTATTTTTATTTTTTAATCTTCAATTGGCTTAACTAATTTGTTACAAAAATTTAACATTAAATGTAGAACTAATTGAATGAAATAACTTAATATCTGTCCCTTTTCGGTCTTAAACAATGTAGGAAATAAATTTTGTTTTTTTAATTTGTTCTTCAAATTATGTTTTTGTTTAATATTAATTTATTTGTTTTTAGTTATTTAAAATAAAAAATATGCCAATTTGTATAATTTGGCGAAATGGGTCGACGGGATAACTAACAAGTACCATATTTTTATTAATGTTATACTAATTTATTTGTTTTTTCATTATTTAAAATAAAAAATATGTCAATTTGTATAATTTGGCGAGTGGTTTGGCGATTAATATAATTTGGCGAAATTGGTCGACGGGATAACTAACAAGTACCGTATTTTTATTAATGTTTTACTAATTTTGTTCTTTCGTTATTTAAAATAAAACTTATGTCAATTTGCGTAATTTGGCGAGTAGTTTGCTGATATATACAGGGCGACACATAAGTACTGTGACGTGATGAGAATGTCAGTATATTTTAATGTTTTTCCCATTTTTGAGATATACTATCGCTTTGTTTGTGTTCCTCGTACTTTTTTGTTGTGTAATTGCTATTTCAGCTGATATTAATTTACTGTTTTGAAGGAAAACTCATTGTGCAAAGAAGACGGGCCAACCATCGCCCCCCTCAGAAGAGGGGTATGCCAATTCCTGCGATCGCCAAATTGCACCGGGAACAAGTCCATCGCGCCGTCAAAAGTTTTAAAGACACCGGAGGGATCAAAGGTCGTCAACGAATTGGAAGACAGCGAACAACAAGGGCCTCAGTGTCGTTAACATGGTCAAGAAGATACAGCGAAATCCACAAAGAAACTTCAGAAAATTGACCAAGGAGCAAAACGTCGACCGCGAATCCACGAGAAGACATATCAAAGAAGACTTGCAACTCATCCCGTACAAACTGGTGGAAGGACACATTCTCACGGACCAAATAAAGGCGTCGAGGCTCGAAAAGTGCAAGAAGATGAAGTCCCTGTGCCGCGACGATGCCTTGAATCGGATTTTCTTCACCGATGAAAAGATTTTTATGCTCCAACCTTTCCGGAACTCGCAGATGCAACGCGAGTTGCTACTGAAAGGGGCTCCGCGGATCAAGAACAAGTCCCTGGATTCCCTGAAACGCGCTCTGTAAAAAGCCTGGGACAGGAGGCCATGCCGGAAACAGTCTTGGCCATCTTCAAGAATTTACTGAAGCGTCCAGACGCCTGCATCATAACCAGAGGAAACCATTTCAAATTATCTTGATTGTTTCTCGTACAGAATTTTTTCCTCTTTCGAATGGTGAATAAAACTAATTGTTTTGTTCGTTCAGTGAAAAGTTATGCTCTTTTATTTGCGTCACAGTATTTATATGTCACCCTGTATAATTTGGCGGAACTGGTCGACGGGATAATCAAGTAGTAGTACCTATATTTATATTATATTTTATTTATAAATTTACCAAATCATCATACAAAACGACAACCAAACGCAAAAACTACATCTAAAAATTTATCGCCCAAATTAACTCGCCAAATTTTCCGGGACAAGAAATGGGACTTTTTCCACAAGGCAGGGAAGGGGGGGGGGGGGGTCACGTTTGCTTTATTTATCATGAAACTCGTTATTTTATATAAAAAACTATTTTATAATAAAACACACTTCTTATTATAAACACACACAAATTATTTTATTATAAAACACGCAATGTTTAATTTAATGCAAAACACACGCAATCTGTTCTATCGGGTTTAAGGTCCGACTAGCAAGTTTCTGTGTCCAGGGCACTTTAAATTTTTCGTGCCCCCTTAGATTGGTTGATTTACTAATACTAGTTTTGGAACAGATGTTATATATTCCCGCAGCCGCCATCTTGGATTTTTTCTTGGCGTGAAAAAACCCTTTTCTGCCAAGTAAATGTCGCCAAGCAGATTTATGCGCATGTTAGGCTTAACGGGGTTGCTAGAACACGTCACTCGTCGGGGTTGCCTTATCGATAAACGCCAACAAAACATCCGCGAGAAATCCAAGATGGCGGCCGCGGGAATATATAACATCTGTTCCCCCTTTTTTTTTTTTTTTACATAGTACATACTTATTCGAAAAGTGCCAACTCAAAAATTAAGTTTTCCAGAAAACTGGAAAACTGTTCCAGGAATAAAAATAAAATATTTTCTATTACTTGAAATGTGCTTTTAACCATATATTGGGATATATTTTGTCATTACATCGTATTAATATCTCAAATATTACTTTTTTTTGGTACTTCTTAGTTATCCCGTCGACCAATTACGCCAAATTATATAAATCGCCAAACCACTCGCCAAATTATACACATTGACATAATTTTTATTTTAAATAACGAAAAAACAAATAAATTAGTAAAACCTTAATAAAAATACAAATAAAACGTCGAATTAATGGTTTTATTGGCCATTATTGACATTTAATCTTACAATTAATTAATTAATGACAAACCATTATTGGCCTTTAATCTTACAATTTGGCGACAGTAATTTGGTCGACGGAATAACTAAGAAGTACCTTTTTTTTCTTCATGATTATTATTTTTTAATGGAAATTTAGATGAAATTATGAAAAATTCTGTGCCCCTCAGAAATTTCGTGCACGGGGCACGGGTGCCCGTGCGATAGTCAGGGCATGACCGGGTTGCCATGCAAAGCAAAATCACCGGATTGCCCAGGTATAACCATTTTGGCGCAATATAGGCACACCGGTGCGTCTGACACATCTATCCCGAATAAAATAAATAAAATTTTTTTGGATTTGCAATTTTTTTGCAGACTCCCCTGGTTGAAAAAAAGAGGACTTTTGTGGGAATACATCTCTGAACAAATTTTAGCGACTGGGGGAAATAAATTGCTTTGTACGAATTTTTTCCGGCAAAATTCCTTTATTCGCTGGGCAAAGGTGCAATTTTCGGTACTACTTAGTTATCCCGTCGACCAAAAATATATCGTCAAACTATAAGATTAAATGCCAATTCTGGTTGATCGTAACTGTCACATTCACTTGACTTTAAGCATGTTACACGTGTTTACGTCATCAAGTGATTTCTATTTCGACGTTTTATTTGTATTTTTATTAATGTTATACTAATTTGTTTTTTCTTTATTTAAAATAAAAATTATGTCAATTTGTATAATTTGGCGAAATTGGTCGACGGGATAACTAAGTAGTGCCCAAATTTCTATACTTCAACTCATGTTGGCGCAGAAAATACAGATACAAACGCCATTTTTTAAACTCTAATAAAAATTATTTTATTCTGAATAAATGCACTTGGCGCCAATTTAGAAGAAACAAAAAAGGGTTGCACTATTTAGATCTTAATACTTTTCAATACATACCGATGTAGATTTTGTAGAGAACAGCATATTTTTGGCCTTTAAATGTGAGAGTCTATAGTGATTTTTTGAATAAATACACTGATTCTGCAAATTCTAAAATAAGTACATTTTCTTGTAACGGGACAATTAATCCAGGAGGTAAGTATTTTTATAATAGGGAACTTAGCATTACTTCCGTTAATGAAAATGACGTCATGCTTAAAAGAAAATATGTGCATAAAAATTTCACTAAGATATTACATTGACGTAATTTGCAGCCTTTTTTTTTTTTTTTTTTTTTTTGTTTCGAGATTAAAATCCATAAAAGCTAAGAACACATTAATTTTTTTAATGAACTTAAAAAACGTATCGATTAGCAGATTTTATTTATGTGGCAGTCGCCAGACTCGGACTCAAAGTAAAAATTTTATTTTTTCTCAAAAACTTGCCAGATGCTATTTGAGGAATAAGACTGTAGTCTTAAATTTTTTAAAGTGCTTTACAATTCTTTAAAAATCAGTTTGAAAGGGAATTTAATTGTTATCCCATTCGTCCATGGCATCCATGATTTCTCTTCACGAACTTCCAGATATTGCTCAACCTGATGTTTAAAAACCTGGTGAAGGTTGGATTATCTTTCAATCCAAAACAATTATCGTGTTTTCTACTTCAAAGTATTCTAATTAAAGTTTTCATTTAATTGATTCTAGTTTTCCCTTCCTTGATATTTACTTAATAAATTATGGTAAGTTGAAAAGTGAGTCATAATCGATGTATGCCGCATGAAATGTCGTTCTTTGCTTGTTTTTTCATAAACGGCTTTTAGGAAGAAGTAAAATTCTAGTTATTTTCGTTTATCCATTATAACATGAAAAATAGATCCACCTGATTAGAAAAAAGTTCAATAATGTAACTAAAAGCAAATTTGTATAGACAAATCAACTCGATTTAATTTCCCCAGGAACAACAGAGCTTGTTTGATCAGTTAACTAAAGTTTAAATAATAAAAAAAAAAGACTGTGCTTTACCTCATCAATTCTCTCCTTGAACTTCCGCTGTTTGCATTTCGCGATCTTCGTAAAGGTTAAACGCATGCCATATGCTACATAAAAACGATCTAAAAATTGCTCGTATGTAACCTAACTTTAAATTTTTACTTTAGAAAGTATGCTTCACGCAACTAATCAAGAAACCCATTTATATGAATTCAAAAGATAGCAAAGTTATATTTTAAAAGAAAACTATTTTAAATTTCGCAGATTTTCAGAGAGAGAGAAAAAAACAAGTTGGAAATTGCTCGTCAAACGTGGCAAATGAGGTGCGTTCGTACTATAACTAGTTTTATAAAAAAGATTTGCATCCCATATTGTACTGAATGTATATTTTTTTGAACTTCATAAGTGCATTGTCTGTAACGTCATTAAAATGCACTTGCAATAATTTTTTCCCATTGGCCGTCATGTAACGGAAAACTTTTGACTGCCCCTGTAATTAAACTATACATCCGATTTTCATAAAATTTGAAAAGGCTCGACAAAATTTTGCAACAATTATATATTTAAAATTTCAGACCATTCGGTTGGGTAGTTTTTGCTCTGTTATATGCGGACGGACTGAACGACGACTATGGGTGGTACGTATTTATATAATTACGAATGCACCTAAATAAGGGAGAAACTTTTAATTTTGTAACAAACGAAATTAAAAACAGTAAGTGCAATAATATTCTCCTTGTCTTTGACAGTGTCGTCTGCATAAAAATGCAAATGCGTAAGATTATTTTTACGCAAGTAAATACATAACAGAAAACCGCCTTGGTGTTGCTACTGTTAAAACACATTTATTAACAAGCTGGAAATTGTACTCAAAAGTGGCAAATGAGGTATGCCTTCGTACTATAAATAGTTTAATAAATATTCAGATCTCGGTGAAATAGCTGTTGCACTCTTATGAAAAAATGCATGAACACCAAATTCATTACGATTATGTATATTAAATTCACTCCTATGTAAATAACAGGACTCCATCTTAACCCTTAAATGCCTGATTTTTCAAAAATCATTGTAATAATGTTTTTCAGTTTTCCTTTTTTAAATATATCATGGGAAAAATACTTTAAAAAATCATATTTTGTTTTAAGTATGGTTTACGGCTAAAAAACAGTTTGTTACTAATCGGCAATACTGGTCTTTAATTGAAAAAATAATTTTCCTTGATAAAATTTTATAATATTAAACACACAAGAATTTTAGGAACTATAATAAGAAATAAATTTTACTCGCTCGCTGCAGAACAAAATAGGGTATTTCGCAAGCTTCCAAACAAAACAAAAAGAACAAATAGCAACAATTGAAAATATAAATCTATCTTTATTCTTAAGCAGCACAAGTGCTGCCATATACATGTTGAGAATCGATTTAATAATATTTTCAGAATGTATTTTATTGGCAAGATTAGATATTATAGCTTTAATAGTATTCTAACAGTATTTTAGAGCCTAAATTGGGTATGTTGCCGATAAGCAACACCCGGCATTTAAGGGTTAAATAGGACGTCATCACAATGACAGCCTAGAATCATTACCTGTCATGTGATATCACTGAATTAACTTACGTATTATAGGGATTAATAGAATGAAGAAAACTTTTATTGATATGTTTTTAAGTTTTGATTCTTTTTTATAGATTTTCAAATGACTCGACAAAATTCTGCAATGATTATATATATATATACATTAAATTTCATATCATTCGGTTGGGTACTTTTTGCGCAGCTATATGTGGGCAGACGGACGGACCAAACGACGACTATAGGTGCTATGTATTAATATAATTACGAACACACCTAAAAACCATGGGTTTAGGAGATGTACAACAAAAAATCTGTTAAGAGGCTACTTCAGTCAAATGAAAAGACGCATTCGCTGATGCTAATCCTATGGAAGAAATTTATAAAGATATCGGTCGCATTTCAATATCTTTAAATGATTTCTTTTGCATTGAATAGTTGCGATCGATCTGTATGCAGGCCGCTTTTTACTTTTTCGATTTTGATTACAGATATTTTTTATGAGGATGCTTTTACTTTCGAAACCAGTTTCGATAATGAAAGTGTCCTCATAATAAATACCTGTAAACAAAATCTAAAAAGTAAACAACGGCCTTTGTACAGATCAATCTCAACTATCCAATGCAAAAGAAATCATTTAAAAATATTGAAATGCGACCGAGATATCTTTATAAATTTCTTCCATAGGATTAGCATTGGCGAACGGGTCTTTCCGTTTGACTGAAGTAGCCTCTTAAAGAGGTCGGGAATTTTTTTTCGTATGTTTTCTTCGTTCTTTTTCCATAATCGGGATAGCTGCCACTTACTCACAATGGAGGTTCCTTCCCCTCTTATGAAGTGTCCCTTTGACAAAAAACAATAGAGAACAGGAATTTTGCTTTTTCAGAATTTAGTGTCGCCCCCGACATTTCCATTATTTCATTTTCTTTTGATGGACTGATGGCTTCTATTATTATGAAGCAGCCATTATAAATGAAGTGTTAGGTGAAGATGAAAGAGCAGCCGTAAAAAGTTAGACCTCTTTTTTTCTGGTCAGAATAGGGAAAAAAATGGCCATAATTAAAAAAAAATTTTTTTGGCTATTTTTTTCCCCATTCTGATCAGAAAATCAGAGGTCTAACTTTTTACGGCTGCTCTTTCATCTTCACCTAACACTTCATTTATAATGGCTGCTTCATAATAATAGAAGCCATCAGTCCATCAAAAGAAAATAACTCGGTGAAAACGGACACTCGGTTAAGGGGAACTCGGATAATCGGGACTCTACTGTAGCTCAGTTTTAAGACTTAAAACACGCGCTTTTATTTATATAAAATGACGTCATTCGAATCCGCTGAAGAGTTCCTCATTTACGATCCAATCATAAACATCTACAATAAAGTATGGGTAGGACGTCAATATCTCAGAATGATACACAAATGCAGCAAAAAGAAAGCAATTCATTAATATTTTTTCAAAATAGCACGTATTTTAATTACTTTTTTTTCAGTTTTTATGAGAAAATGGCAACAAAAAGATATAATTGCTATTTTTTAACTATTTTCCCTTTACTTTCTACAGAAATGGAGTACCTGAGTTGCCAAAATGAAACAAACGTCGCTAAAAAACTACAAAAAAATTGCATTAAAAAGTACTTTTTTTTTTCCAATACGACGGTATAAAAGTTGAAAATGTGCGATGCTTAGAAGTTTAAAAAATTGCTAAAGAGTATTTAATCGTAATGCTTTGTTATACGGCTAGTGTCTGTAAGGTAACATTATTTTTTGGAGACAAAATAAGCTGGGAGAAAGAAATAGCATATCGTACCGGGGGCTAATACGATTTCGAGCCTTTTTATGCAACATATCACTTAAAATTAAGTAAGTTGAATTGGTTATGTTGAACATAAAATGAAAATCTGTCTTTTCGCTGACAAATTTCAATTTATCACCAAAAATACGGTACCTCATGTTTTGTGATTAATCTGCTTTCTTCTTTCTTTACAATTCGCTTTGGGGAATCGATTCCCAAATGTGGCAACTTAGCACAAATGTTCGCTGGATTTAAGGGGTTATGTATCTTTGAAACTGACAAATTACATGTAAATGTTCCTCTAATATGGATTGCAATAACTTCACATCTGATTAACTTTTGCATATGGAATTTTAAAAACACATTAAAAGATATATATATGCTAACAATGTTATGAAAAAGTGTATAGATGCATATACATTGTATATTTTTTAATTTGAAGTTTAACCCTTTGAGGGGCAAGCAATTGTGTTTCTGTAATGTTGAATTCGCACCGGAAATTTAAAAAATATTATTTAAAAATAAGGAAAAGCAATTTTTCAGCTTTTTTTTTTTCCACAAAGTTATAAAAGTAAAACGGAATTAAAATTTTCTGATGCAAATCTTAATTAAAATTAGGTGGGATATAGTATATCCCACCTCCCCTCAAGGGGTTAAGGGTACGTCAAGTTTTGTTACATCCACAAGTTTTGTTAATCAAAATACGCAGGCTTTACACCTAATTTTCTGATGCAAATCTTAATTAAAATTAGGTGGGATATAGTATATCCCACCTCCCCTCAAGGGGTTAAGGGTACATCAAGTTTTGTTACATCCACAAGTTTTGTTAATCAAAATACGCAGGCTTTACACCTATAAAAACAAAATAGCTAGCAATTGGGAAGATATTCCGTTTTAGCAGGTACATTTGTACGGCATTCCTTTTGCGGAATCATAAAAATGTTCCCTTATAGACAGGTTCTGTTTTCTCAGTTTTAACTGCATTAAGTGTCATTCGATATAGACTAACGAAAAGCATGGCACTAAAAGGAATTTAAAAGAATTTATGCATCCTAAAGTTCCGCGGGACGGGTTTTGGAGCACCTGAAAATTGGGACACCTGGCAACACTAGTCATGAGCAACAACATAACACCAAAATTCAATTTCGCGAAAAAGCGGGTTGAAGTGGTTTTTCGCTCTGGAGCTTTCAATTGTTAACCTTTAAGGGGTCTCAGGATTCTTAAAATTGAAAAAAAGGAAAAAAGACCATTTTCAACATTTAATATCTTAAAATGTATTTGATTTTAAGACAATTTTAATTGGGATGAAATATATAAGTATGTTCTTTCATTTCAAATATTTAAAAAATTGCAAGATGCAGAATTAGCATTTACAGGGGGCTCCAAGCTGTCAGACGTTTAACAAGCAGAAAATTGGTATAACAGCTTACACACAGGATTACAAAATAAATATTGCAACTAGAATGAAAATTTTGGTGCCTACTTATACTTCAGATTATAATAATTACCCTGAACCTAAATAAATCTGTATTTAAAGCATTGTTATATTTTCAATACAAGGTTGCATTTAGCTATTGCAAAATTTAGAAAATTTCAACAATATAATCACCTAGAAAGATATTTTTTGAACAATAAACAGGAAATTTTAGGTTCAGTTTATACAGACTAACATGAAACATAAGTTTTGAAAATTTCAGGAAAAAAATATTCAGAAGTTTTTGAGATATCGTGCGCGTTATGCCCAAAAACGTCATTTGGAGAAAAAGGACTTTAAAGTTTCGGAAACGCTGCTTCAGCTATTATTGAGCGGGTATAACTCTAAAAGCCATAACTTCTGTTCTAATGGGAATTTCAAGGAAGCAATTTTATCAAAATGTTCAGAAAAGATAGGAGTTTAACATCTAAAAATATTAAGATTTCAAAATTTTTAAAGCTTTAAGAGGCCTGAGACTCCTTAAAAGGGAACTAATAAAAATTTCGATTATCACTTGTTACTAACCAGAACTCTTGAACTGCAGTTTTATCAAGAAGGATTTTATTTTATTTCAAGCTTTATCAGGTATAAATTTAAGAAGACGGTCCTCATTCAAAAATACTTTTCAGATCCATTAAGAATTGCTTAATAGATAGGGGTGAAGAGAAGTCATTCTATACGATCAATAATAAGCAACTATTTAAAGAAACCATTAACTTCCCTCGAAAAAAACGATTCAGAAAATCACTTGATGAACGCAGATTGATTAGGACCGTTAATTATGAATATCTATGTGTAATAAGATTGGCTGTGCGTAGCTAATGAATGTAAAAGGAGAAAGAAATATTTTATTACGAAACAATGTTTCAGGGTTAATTGTATGTTAAGGAAAATAAATAAATTGTGGTTCGTTCTTATTGATGACTAAAAAATTGCAGAATGGTTATAAAATAGCTTTCGCTGTTTGGAGGTCAGGAGTCGACACAGGTTTTTTTCCTTTTCCTTGGGACCCTCTCTGATTTTTCTTGTGAAAAATAACATTTTGTCACGAAAAATGAAATAGTTTCTCAAATTCAAATCATGTTTATTAATAATAACGTCATTAAATCCTTCTGCTAAAGTTTTCCTTTATGGTGAGTTTATTTTGTTTAAATATTAAACATTTTAATAGAAATAATCAAGGAAAAGTATGTTTCTATCGAATGGAATTTTGCGAAGGCGACCTAAATAGGCCCACATTTTGCCTGGATCGACCCCTGCAGGTTCAGAAGGTTTTATACACTTTATGGAAGTGATATCCACAGTTGATTTCTGCGAAAAAATAACGTAATATTTGTAACTGTTTGACAGGATAGCTGCTATTGGGCAACCTCGAAAGCTGTGGCTCGACATTTTCACTATAGTAGAACTTTTTTAGCACAGTTATGTCAATTTCCACCAACACCTCTTGGGGAAACTTTACAAAGTCTTTTTAATGTTCATGGATGGCGTCTTCCTAACGTTCTCTTACTTCTTCGAATGGGACACAATTTAGTTCCATTTGTGGATTTTTCTTTGCTAAATATGCGGCAGTTGACTTAAAGTGACTAGAAACTCTGTACAAGCTCGTCTTTATTGATGTCTTTTCTATACAAAACAGGATTTTCTTCTGCATAAATGGGTTAGTATTTTACTCACAATAAAGTGAATTTAACTTTGACACTTTTTTTTTTTAAAAACCTTTATTTTAACTAATCTATATAATTCTTGAAACTTTTTTTCTGTAGAAAATTTCGCACGCCTTGCATTCAATGATATTCAAAATTTTCATTGCTTTAAAGGCGTACAGACAACAGAATGAAAAAGTGCTCAAGCCGGGACTCGAACCCGGGTCATCAGTATAGCGCACCGACGCGACGTTCTACCTACTGAACCACTTGGAACGATACTCAGCCTGGCTCTTCTCCTCACTATTATATGTTGGCAAGGCTACGCTACAACCACAGCACAAGATGGAATATTTTTCCGTGAGCCACCGATTCTGGAGATCTAAAGAGAATCTAAAGAGAATCCAGCATGGATGAAGCTGAATAAATCTACATAATTCTTGACCTTGGACACTTTCTTGGACTGGAAATCTTTCACACGATACCCCCACACAATATGCAAAGAAAAGATTTTTTTTCTTCAAGTTACTTAATTAACCCCTCTACATGTTTACTAAATATATTTGTGAATGTTTAATAATCTGTAAATATGTAGGTTAATAGTCTTTATTACTTCCCCTAATTTTAACTTTCCACGTTCCATAGTTTACGAGTAAAATTGCTGTGACAGACAGACACAGGAGTGATCTTATAATGGCTCCATTTTAACTTTTTAAGTACGAAATCCTAAAAAAAGTACTATCCAGCAAATTTATTTTCTAATAGAGTAACGCCTGTTTATAATGGAATCCTGCAATAAACGGAGGGGGGTTGGGGGGGAATCATGGTCTAGCTCCCCGGAAAAAATATTATGCAATTATACCATCTAAAATGATAATAAACTGTATATAAATCGGAATTTTTCACTGGTCGTTTCGTTTTCGTCTAAGCAGGTTATATTGTAATATACTTATTGGGGGGGAGGGGGGGGATATTGAAATAATTATCGGGGCCCGTAGTCTTTTTATGCAGCACTGCTAATCATAGTTACTAATCTTATTATTACTAGCTTTATTAGGCATAAATTCAATAAGGTGTCCCTCATTTAAAAATACTCTTATATCCATCAAGAATCACTAACAAATTTGGGGATTGGGGATTTTAACAAATGGGGAAGGAGAGGGGGTCATACTACTGGATCAATAATAAGCAACTATTTAAAGGAACAACTTAAATGAAGCCATTAGCCTAGATAAAACCAGAGATTCAGAAAAATCGCTTAATGAGGGCAGATTGATAAAGTCTGTTATTAATAATGGATATCCTAACTATGCAATAAGACTGCGTGTATAACTACCGGAAGCAAAAATGGAAAAAAATATTTTATTGCAAAACAACGTTTTACGAGTTTACATATCATGTGCAAAAAAATCGAAAATTTAAATTGCGGTTCGATTGTAATGACAATTGGAAAGATATTTTTTGAAGTCAAAACTTTGAAAATTTAAGAGAAATAAGTTATTAGGGAAAAAATGAATGACTGAATGCGGACATCAGAAAATCATTTTAATTCTTTGAATGCCAGTAATATATTATTTATACCATTTAATTTTAATCTCCAAAAGCCCAGAATTGCACAAGAATTTTTGAATAAAATTTTGCTTTTTTAATGTGCGTGAAGGCTTTCACTTATAATCAAGTAATTTTTTTTTCGTAAATTCTCGTGTCAATGAAACATTAAATGCTTATAAAAAAGCAATTAATTTTTTTTTTTTTTTTTTTTTTTTTTTTTTTAAACTTTTAAAACTTATTTCGTTTAAAGTGAATTTAGCCCTCCGCAGTACATTCTGACGAAGCTTAATAAAGATTCGATAATTTAAAGTATGCGAAAAAAGCTTTTATACTGGATCGGTTTTCTTTTAAATCATTCAGAGTTACAATCTTTAAAGCAATTTTAAATTAGTTTAGTTTTAAATTATCTTTTTAATATATAAGTAAGATCAAGATGCTAAAACGTCAAGATTTTTTTTAACCCTTTATGTAGTGACGGTACTTATAAGTACCATTAAAATAACTTGTTATAAAATTGATTTAATACATCAATTAGTAGTAATACAGTCCAGAATGAGTTATAGATGCATTACTTTATCTTGTTCCAAAAGCATTATTGGTTACACTAAAATATTTTTAAAAGGATGATTTCTTTTGCCTTTGCATCTTTTCAGCTCTCTTGGCGTTAGGATGGAGGGAGCGTTTTTCAATTCGGAAATATTTCTATTGTAAGAATATTATACGAGGGTATATCAATAAGTTTTTGCCCTCACATAGAAATAATTGAGCCAATATTATTATTCATTTATTAATGGTGACCAAAACAAATTCCACGTGCACCTTTTGACGATGAATATATGTGCCTCACAAATCCCGATAGAGTTAAATTATTTTTTAATTAAAAAGTTTTAAATAACAAAATTTTTCTATCGTTTAAATTCATGAAAAAAATGTTAAATTGAAAAAAATACATTCATTTCCAAAAAATTATTACATTTATTAGAATTATTGATTTTTTTTTCCATACTTGTTATTTTCTGGTTGCAGTAACTAATCAATGATCTAAATCTCCAATCCCACCACCAGCTGAAATTTAGACTACTTCCCCATTCTTTGCTCCGCCCGCACGCACAAAAAAATATATGTACTTCTTTTTATTTTGTCCGATATGTTACTCTATAGTAACAGTAAAAAAATCTCATTCACCCACATCCTCGCCAGGATTTAGAGTATAAACAAAAAACAGCAGAAGCCATCGAAATGACGTATTTCCACGCCTACCTCTACCAAATAACGAAGATTATCTTTTTTTTCTGTTCGGAAGAGGAGGGGCATGTTTACAGATTAAAATATATATTAAAAAAACGCAGGTTAATTGATTAGAACTGATTGAATGGATAAAATAAAAACACAAATAGAAATCTAATTCAACATATTTCTGTTAATTTTCATGGCAAAAGCATATAAAGCACTTTTGTCATCGAAACAACCTCCATTGATAGTTTTCGACAAACACAATTCCAGCTAAGGCGACCACTTTGGCGACGAAAGCTTTGGCTCATCACATTTCGTGATTGCAAAACATGGTTGAGAAAACAAAATATGTATCTGACACATTTTGCTGGATTACACCGTCATCTACAAAGATTCGGAAAAAAAAAAAAAAAAAAAAAAAAAACGTTAAAAGCAAAAGTTGCGCATTTTTTCCCGTAGAATCCGAATCTGAAATAAAAATTGGGATTATCATTTAATATTTTAAAGCTGGAACGCCTCTGACCACCAGGTGGTCGGGGTGGGGTGTCAACTTTGGTCCTTTTCTATGTAGTAACCGTGCACAGTAACACATTTCTACAAACGGTATTTCAAAGAGAGGGGGGGAGGATATATTTCAGGAGGCGCGATAGGAGACAAAAAGGGGGGCATTTTTCTAACTTTTACCGACCCACACATGTGACATATTGTTGGAAAGGCCTGTGTCCACTTATTCATGCTATACACCTCCCGAGCCCCTCCCCACAAACTTGACCTCCGGGGGAGGCACTTTAAATTTTGCTGACATCATTCATGCCCCCCCCCCCCGAGGGGCAAATTTGGAGGGAGGGGCTCGAGAGGTGCATGGCATGAATAAGTGGTCACACGCCTTTCCAACAATATATCACATGTGGGGGTCGGTAAAAGTTAGAAAAATGCCACCCTTTGGGTCTACTAGCGTGCCTCCTAGAATGCATTCTTCCCCCTCTCTTTGAAATACCGTTTGGAGAAATGTGATCCTGTGCATGGTGACTATATCGAAAAGGACTAATACAATGTAGCAATTTCATAAATTTCACTCATTTATTTCTATGTGAGGCCAAAAACTTATTGATACACCCTCGTATTTGTACATTTCCTAATTCTACAAAATACTAAGAAAAATATTTAAAATAAAAGATTTGAGTGAGGTTATAAATATTGCACAAAATCCTTATAAATGCAAATGTAGTTAATCCTTCTAAAATTTATTAAATGATTATGTAAATCTTCTAATGTAATTTAAAAAATTCACAAAAAATGCTCAAGAAGATAAAATTTTCATGAATTCTTAATTCAGTACATAAAGGGTTAAATGGACGACTTTTATAGCGCGCTTTATGGCAAAATCTGATTCTCAGTAATATAAATAGTGTTTTTTAACTATTTAACTGTACTATTAAATAAAAATGTTAAGTAAACAGTAGTTTTTAAACCTATTTTTACATATGTTGTGACATTTTACTAATTTTTTACTGAACTAATTAACTTTTTGGAAATCTGGCCCTTACAGTTATAGAACACACTTGTAGTGTGTTGAACTATAACTTGACTATAACTTGAAAGAAAAAAAAAAAAATCAGAATTACAGGGCGAAAAAAAAAAGTTGTAAAAAATTCACAATTATAGGAAAACAAAGCTTTGTTTTCAAATTTTCTTTTTCTAATTACATTTTTCTAAAAAAAAAAAAAAAAAATTATGCTATTTTTTTTTTTTAATTAAATCGTTTTCCTACATAAAAACAATTAACGACATATTTAAAAGGTATAAAATATTCGAATAAAGATAAGTTCTAATGATACCAAGTCTTTTTAATGAGAAAAAAGAAAAAGCTGAATTTCCACCCCCCATATACCAAATAAAGGTATCACGAGGGACATCGAGCTTCAGGTTTCGGTTCCTCAATTTAGAAACGGCAACAGAGCCAAAAAGAAAATCCAGCCTTACGGGTTCGGATTTGAGCAGAAAAAATATCTTTTTTCTGTGTATTTTTATTCTTGGTTCGCCGCTAAAGGTTATCATGTGCGTCACAACCGTGTGTACAAGAGATGCTATTTGCCGAGATACATACGGAGAAAAAAGTTCGGCTATACCTGGAGCATCAGCATCAAACGTGCGGGAAAAGCAAATTAAGAATGGTGTTTAGTTGTTTCATGCTTTTTTTCTTCTTCTTTCTTTTCGATTTGGAAATGTACCAAGAAAATGAGTCCGACATAAGGACCTTCCCCCACCTATCTGGAATCTTGGGTGTCACTAATTTCATCCATCAACAAAACAGATAAATGAATTGAATAAATTACCGATATTGTTCCGAATTCATGGGCGTCCCGCAGAGCAGGACGCGGGGCAATTGCACCTCTCTGGATTTTTAAATTTAATTAAATTTTCTTTTTCTCCGATTTTGTTAATATATGTATTACATAAAATTATTATAAACCAATGCAAATTATCATCAACAAATGTGAATATATATGTTACCGGCCAAACCCGATTTTAGGCCAAACTAGTTTATCCTAACGCGCATCGGATAAACTAGTTTTTCCTAGGCCAAACTAGTTTATCCTAACTCCCATAGGATAAACTAGTTTTTCCTAGGCCAAACTAGTTTATCCTGACGCCCATTGGATAAACTAGTTTTTCCTAGGCCAAACTAGTTTATCCTGACGCCCATAGGATAAACTAGTTTTTCCTAGTCCGAACTAGTTTGGCCTAACGCTCATAGGATAAACTAGTTTAGCCAGCTATTCATTGGTCTGAACTAGTTTATCCTAGGCTGATCTAGTTTGTCCTAGGCCAATTCAATTTGGCGTGCATTTATTGATCCCAAAGACCGCTTCGGCACCAACCTTCTAGTTTATCCTAGTCCAATTGAATCTGACGCGCTTTAATTGATGCCTACCAGTGTTGAGCACGCTCACAAAAAAGAAAAAAAAAGAAAACGAACTAATTTAAACTCTAATTCAGTTTCTCAAAAATGAATCAAGTTCACGCTCAAATTCAAAAATTTTCAAACGAATCCGCTCAACTCAAACACATCCATGGAAGTGAGCGAAGTTCACTAAAAACTCGTTTTTTTATTTTTTTAAATATAATAGGAGTTTAGCGTCCAAATTTAAAAAATTTTGTCAGCTAGTCTTTTGGTTATTCGATATAAGGGTCTTTACGGGCCCGCTCAATTTTCCTTCCCTACACTCCGCCCGGGCTTGACTTGGCGATTACTTTTTTCGAGAGGTTCGGACCGAGATGGTCAAGGGCTCAATTTTTTTCCGGCTTAAGTCGGGACTGGACTGCATTCTTCTTGAGCTCTACACAGGCAGAAATTCTCAGTCCAATTTCCAATTCAGCTCATATGAAGATCATTTGTACCGGCAGGATCTCTGATTTGTTCAGTAAAAATATCAGTAACAATTAGGCAGGCCAATTTTACTTTAATGCACGTACTTTTAAATCGCTGTTATTCCACAATTAAAATTTATATATTTATTAGCCCCGATATGCTATTTCTTTCGGCCAGCAATAAAAATTTCGTCTCTAAAAAACAACGTTCCGTTGTGTAAGCCAGCCGTAAAAAAGCAGATGTATCAATGTACGACTAAATACTCTACTGCAATTTTTTTTTTTTTTTACTTCTAAGCATAGCACATTTTCAATTTTTATACCGTCATGTTAGGAAAAAAAAGTTCTTTTAACTGCAATTTGTTTGAAAATTTATTCTCAATTTATTTTTGAGATATTAATTTTTTTGTAGTTTTTACCGCCATTTGTTTAATGATGGCAACTCAAGTACTCCATTTCTGTAGAAAGTAAAAGATAAATAGTTGGAAAATAGTAATTATATTTTTTTGTTGCCATTTTTCCATAACAACAACAACAAAAAAAAATTTAATTAAAATACATGCTATTGTGAAAAAATATAAATGAATGATTTCTGATAAAACATGGAGCTGTTATAAACTATATTTAATTTTAAGTATCTATATTAATATTGCAAACAAATGAAGGCATATGAATCAGATAAGATTTTTTTTGTCGAGTTTCTTGAATGACGACATCTCTTTTTTTGTTTTAAGTCTTAAAACTAAAATAAGTTTTGTACTGTCTATATTTATATAATTTTTTTTTCATCGGGGGCGACACTAAATTCCGAAAAAGCGGAATTCCTTTTTTCTAGTTATTTTTTTAATTTTTTTTTTTTTAAGATGGGTAGATGCGTTTTTAGGTAACAAAATTAAAGTACGGTAAAACCTGAGAAAAATAACCTACCTATGATGGAATCCCGTGTTTAACAACGAAAAAATATGTTGATCTATGTAAAATGAGGATATTAGTACTTGTAAAAAAGAATATAATGCATTTACAACAGAGATGAACCTTCAAATAAGGGAGCCTGCCTATAACGAATTTTCTTCTTTTCTATGCAATTCCGTGTTAGAAGATTTTATTGTATAAAATTTTAAAATCTCCAAGCCATAGAATGTGGATTAACGATATTAATGATTCTATTGTAAACTATATTGATTTTTTAATGAATCTCTGTTTGTATGTAAATATCCGAATAATTACTAATACCATTAATTTTTTACACAGCTTGGAAACTTGAAAATCTGAAAAATTTTATATAGAAAAACTTTCTAAGACGGAATCACATAGGAGAAAAAAAAAAACTTTGTTATAGTTAAGTTTCTGTTTTAGCAGGTCAGTCGTCTCTAGCAAATGTATTGTTTTTTTCAAACGTATTATTATATCCAATTTGCGCCGATTAAAAAAAAAAAAAATCATTTAAAATACGATTTCGTCATGCACGGATTCTTTAACAGGTTTTACAGTTCTGTATCCCCATCCGTATAAATGTATATGTACTATTCTTTAAAGAGAATTTTAATTGTGGTATAATGGTAACTTAAAAATATATGTGTTTTAGGCCAAACTGGGACCGGGACTTCGCCGGATTTTTGAAAATTCCAGATTTCTGAACGAATATCAAATGTACTTCTGATATTCTTAATGGTGCATTTATTCATAATTAATTCAAAGCCAAGTTATATTTATGTGAGAAAAGAAAATCAGTGTTTTTTTTTGTTTTTTAATATTAAATTTTTTTCTCAGATAGATATCACTTGGCTTTGAATTATTTATGAATAAATGCACCATTAAGAATATCTGAAGTACATTTGATATTCTTCCAATAATCTGGAATTTTCAAAAATCCGGCGAAGACCCGGTCCCGACGATGCCGGATTTTCGAAGTTATACGGTACATAATCAATCCTCTAAATTCTTCCTTTCCTAAATTTTACGATAACCTCACATCCAATTCTTCAGTCTTCCAGCTTACAATTTGTCAAATGGAACATATTTTGTAACTAACGCCGGCGGGGAAATAGGCAAGATAGAGGGCAGTATCCCACCACCCATCGAAAAAAATAGATTATAGGGGTGACGGCAATAATACGTCGCACAAGGTTGGCGTCGGAGCGGTAGTTGGGATCAATAAAAGCACGTCAAATTGCGTTGCTCTAAGATAAACTAGATCGGCTTAGGATAAACTAGAAGGTTTTGGCGCCGGAGCGGTCTTTGGGATCAATAAAATCATACCAAATTGTATTGGCCTAGGTTAAACTAGATCGGCCTAGGATAAACTAGTTCGGACCAATGAATAGCAGGCTAAACTAGTTTATCCTATGTACGTCAGGCCAAACTGGTTTGGCCTAGGGAAAACTAGTTTATCCTATGGGCGTTAGGATAAACTAGTTTGGCCTAGGGAAAACTAGTTTATCCTATGGGCGTTAGGATAAACTAGTTTGGCCTAGGAAAAACTAGTTTATCCTATGCGCGTTAGGATAAACTAGTTTGGCCTAAAATTGGGTTTGGCCAGTAACATATATAAATTATAAAGGAATTTATTCAAAATAAATATATATATATTTTTTAATCAACTTAAAATAATTAAACAGTAAGAGAAAAAAAAGAGCTAAGATTTTTTGCCAGGTGCACAACATCCTTCTTCCCTGGACCACCCCGTTTAAGACAATATTTAATTATGTTTTTCTTTTCATGTTCGTGTATCGTGTCTTTAAAAGTTATCTTAAACGGTAGTGGCGTCCGGCGTAGGATATTCACTCACTGACGAAACTGATAATACAAATTGTTTCAGTTCTTCATTTTGAAAAAGTCGGTACTAGTTTACTTTTGAATTTTTAACCTTTCTTATATCGGTACTTGTTTACTCTTCCGTCGACCATCAGGTCTCTAATCAGGGCCATTCCATGAAAAACGGACAAAATGTCCTGCACGTAACACTTACATAAATACCTATATCTACTAACTTATAAGGTGTTAGAATATAAACCATACATTAAAAATAACAAAAACACTAGATTTTGACATTAGCACAATTGTTTTAATTTGAGGTTATAATAACATTGTAAAACAAGTAAGAAAAATCATGCGTTTAGCATAGATTATGAAACACTTTCCAACACTTCCTGAATGCTTTAACAAAACTTCGTTATTTAGAGAAATAAGGTATATAAGAGAACTAAGTAAACATTTTAGAAAACGCATGAAACATTTGAAAAACGGATTTCTGCAGTTACCGCATATAGCCAAATATGTATTCCAATTCTTTTGAACAGCTATGTATTTGATCTGAAGGTTGATATGTATACTATATAATGGGAAAATTTAGTTTTGCAAAAAACGCATAACAGGTTGAAATTTCTCTTTCCGCAATTTATACTAATAGATCAAAACATACTTGTATACATTTGTAACTTTATTACACGCCACTATTTAGCTAAAGCTTAATTCACAGTAAAACACTCTTAAAACTACTGAAATCACATTTCCAGAAATTATCATTAATAGATGGCCATGTATCCAATTCTTTGCGTGACCCTGTATATCCTTTTACCTATGTTCTACAAACATTTCTTAGTAAACCAAATGCAGTTCCGCGTAAACATGCATAACTCATTTAAAAACTACCTTTAAGCAATTTGCAATCATACCCAGTAACGCTTACGAATTATTTTGTGTAGCCCTGTATATGAATTACAACATTTATAAACACCATATACTATGCATAAATATAGCGAAACATAAAAGCACATAACATATATAAGAATGCATTTCCAGCAATCATCGCTACCGTACAGTACTTCGAACACAATATAGTGTATGAAATCTTTTGTGTGTCCCTGTAAATGCTATGCACTTCGTATTATACACGAAATAAGTTATAGTAAACCTCAGCGACGTTTATCAATTTCATTATACATGAAATAATTTAACAATTAAAATACGCCGAAAACAATTCCCTCCACCCCTATATCGTTCTGTAACGGAATTATTTTGTGTGACCCTGTAAATGAATAATAACTATTCTTTGCATAGTATATATTCTACAGAATGCCTATTTTAGTGCACTTGATAAATGCATATTAATTTTATTATGTTTGAAAGCATGTAACATCATTAAAAACCATTTTAAACGATTAGACCGTAATGTAACGAAAAACTTTTGACTGTCCCTGTAAATGAACTAAACATGCCAGAAACTTTATTTGAAATAGGGATCGTGCTATGGTAGAGGTCACTAACATCCAAAAATTTCAGAACGATCCGACTATATTTACGAGAGTTCGAGCGCGGCGAGACGGACAGACAAACCGAAGTCATAAACGTTGGAAAGTGTTAAAAAGCAGTAATATGAAGAAAAGCTGTATCACACGTGACATGGAATGGCCCATCAGTGTTACTTAAAGCCAATAAGGATAAGCGTGACGTAAGAAAATACTCATAATATCTGTATTTTCATATAATCTCTATTAATTTTCGATAAGCAAATTTGTAAAGGTTTCATATAGTAGATATGTGTATTATGGGATCACTATGTTGTTTCTCAAATCCAACTACTCCTTTTCCCATTTAATTAATGTTACCCCTTTTTTACTAGCTCTAAATAAACTTTACTGTAGTCAGAAATGTGATTTTGGAGCTGTCAATCCACGTTCCTTTTTTTTTTTTTTTTTTTTTTTTTTTTTTATTATTATTATATTGCCATTGTTTAATAGTTTGTTATCGCAACCACCAATACACATCTTTTTGACGGCAGAATCACGTAATCTTGAAAATACTTTCTCGTATTAACTTCCGTAAATGGAAGGTTCCAAATATTAGGTAGATTTCGTAAGAAATACTACCTATTGCAGTCGTTACCATGGTGCGACTTTTGAAAAATTCCTTCATAACTTTTCATTACATAACCCCAGGAACCCAAAACCACCCCCACCTAAAAAGTGTTATATATATATGTATGTATGTACTAAATTTTGTCCGCACTATAAAAGTCGCAAATATGCACGGAACGTCTTCAAACTCGCCAACAACTTTAAGATGGCTAATTTCTCGGCGGGGATTGAAAATGAGCAAAATCGGTCCAAGGGAATGGGAATGGGGAAGGTTAAAAATTTTGAATACCGTCTTAACATGATTCTGATAAAACCAGCTTTTACACAACAATGGCAGGAAAAAATAAATATTTTTCGTTATAGCTGTTGCCAACAATTAAAAAAAAGCAATAAAATTCTCACCACAACAATTGCTTTTCTAATGCAACGTTTTCACGTGAAAAATTAAATTAGATAAACAGTTTGACGAATTGAAAACAAATTGAATATTACGTCATAAGTTTTCTAGAGCAAGATTTCTGCATGAAAATTCAAAATGAAATAAATAGTTTGACGAATTAAAAACAACAACAAAATATTGCGTCATATTGAAAATATAATGGACCACAGCAGGTGAATATGTAACGTCATTGAGTTTGAAGAAACGTATTAAAACATGATAAAAACCCGAGCATGGAAATATTAACATATTTTAACACTTTGAGGTTCTCTGAATTTGATTTAGCCATTTTTAAACCTATTCCATATACATGCGTGTGTGTATATTAGAATTTTCACAAAATGTTTAGCTCCCTAGAGCTCATTCTTAGCGAAGGAACTGGGTTTATCTTTAATCTTGATTTAAGTTTTGTTGGTGAATTTAGTACTTAACTTCGAAATCTATCTCCGCTTGTAGGCCCGAGCCGGCAGGGATTTTTTTTTTTTTTATTTATTTATTTTTTTTTTAATATTTTCATTCAAAGAAAAAAAGAAGGACACCCCCCCCCACCCCACCCCTCCCCAATGGATATTAACTTATGTTCTCTATTGCAAAAACTAAACTGAGGCTACACTAGTCACGAGAAGATGCGATAACGCTAATGCTAATCCTATGGGAGAATTCTTTATAGATTTATGGCTTGTATTTTAATATTTTTGCATAGAATACCCGAGATGGATATTTTATATTGTGAGTTTGCACTATTTCGAATTTGGTTTATTTTATTTTATATGAGGGTAGTTTCACTGATGGAACCAGCTCTGAAACTATCCTCATAAAAAAACTAACCAAAATCAAAACAGTACAAACGCATAATATAAAATATCGACCTCAATTACCCTATGCAAATCACTTAAAAATATTAAAATACAAGCGAGAAGACTGTAAAGATTTCTCCCATGGGATTAACATTAGCTTTCTCGCTTCTTCGCGTGACTAGTGTAGTTTTTTAACCATAAAATAAAAACGAAATATCTACATCGCGTGTGACATGCAGCACTGCAACCGACAACAATGAACGTGATCGTCACGCTTGTTAAATACTGTTGTTAAATCTCATCGTTTAGCGTCAGATTTTGTGTACCGTAAGTGATCCATGCACTGTAAAAACACGAAAGTTAAATCATGCATCAAGCATAGAGTATGAAACATTTTCCAACAGTTGTAGAATATTTTAACAAACCTTCGCTGCTTAATAAGGCAAATAAGATAACTAAGTAAACTTTTTATAAAATGCATAATACATTCGAAAACCAAATTTCAGCAATTTCCGTCCATAGCCGTAAACGTACTTCAATTCTTTTGCGCCGCACTGTACATAATTTATAGATTTGTATCTATTCTAAATAATATGATAAAATTTAGTTTAGTAAAAAGACGCACAAAACAGTTGAAAATTAATCTTCAATACCAATAGACAGACACATATTTTAATTCTTTTGTACAGCCCTGTATATTATATAACATATAGATTTTTACACACGACACACATTAAGCTTAAATTTAAATCAGACAAAAACGCGCTTAAGACTTCTGAAATATCACTTAAAGAATTTATCAACCATAGGCGGTCATGTATGCAATTCTTTGAATAGATCTTTAATTTGTATTCTACAGACATCTCTTGGCAAACTCAATCTAATTCAGCTTAAAAATGGATAGCTCGATTAAAAACTCCCTGTAAACAATTCACGCTCATACACAGTAATGCTTACGAATGACTTTGTGTACCTCTGTATATGATCTATAGCATTTATACAACATGTAGTAAGCAACAATTTAATTAAACTTAAAAACGCATATCATAATTTAAAGTGAACTTCCAGCAATTGCAGCTTATAGGCAGTACTCCGAACACAGTAATTAACTGAAATCTTTTGTGTGTAGGGAAATATAAAATAACCACCAACGAAAATATACAATAATCTCTTCCGAGTTACCCACGATTCACAAAAGCATTCTTTATCTTTAGAAGCCTCGAAAACCAAAATATGTTTACGAGATTTAAAAGAAGAATTTATAAAAACAAAGTTTCTTTTTCTGTCACTGATTTTAGGACACGTTTCCGAGTTGTTTTTACGGTGGTTTTGATAAACAGCTTTCTCAGACCGGAATATAGGTTAATTTCAAATAAACATTTTCGTGTTCAATAAGCATGCTTTACAGGCAAACATGACACAGTAGACTCTTGTTAACGCATCCCCGCTGAAGACGTATCACCGGTTAATGCAGACATGGTACAGGCTCAGCAAAAAAGCTGAACTTTCATGGCCTCACGGACTTTTGACGAAATTCGTATTTTCTGCAACGTTTTAAGGAAATTTGAGTTTTTTCCCCGATCCTTTGACAAAATCACGTTTTTTTTTGCGATCCTTTGACAAAATTCGCGTTTTATTCCACGATCTTTCGACGAAATTCGCGTTTTATTCCACGATCTTTCGACAAAATTCGCGTTTTATTCCACGATCTTTCGACAAAATTCCCGTATTTTCCACGATCCTTTGCGGAAATTCGAGATTCTTTGACGAAATTCGCGTTTTTTCCACGATCTTTCGACGTAATTCGCATATTTTACACGATCCTATGATAAAAATCGCGTTTTTCGCGATTTATTGAAGAAAATCGTGTCTTTTTCGTGGTTCTTTAACAGAAATCACGTTTTTTCCGTGATCCTATGACGGAAATCGAGCTTTTCCGCGGCCCTTTTAATGAAATTCGCGTTTACTCCGCGATCCTTTGACGAAATCGCGTTTAATCGCGACCCTTTGTTGAAATTCACGTTTTATCCCAAGATCTTTCGACGAAATTCCGTATTTTCCACGTTCTTTCGACGAAATTCGAGTATTTTCCACGATCCATTGACGAAATTAGAGTTTTTTCGCGATTCTGTGACATAATTCACGTTTTTTCCACGATCTTTCGACGAAATTCCAATATTTTCCACGATCCTTTGACAAAAATCGCGTTTTCCGCGATTCTTTGACGAAAATTGTGTCTTTTTCGTGATTCTTAAACAAAAATCGCGTTTTTTCCGAGATCCTTTGACGGAAATCGCATTTTTTCCCGCGAACTTTTGATAGAAATCTCATTTTTTGCCGCGATCCTTTGACGTTAATCATGTTTTTCTGCGATCCTTTGAATGAATTTGCGTTTTTCCCGTGATACTTTGAAGATATTTGCGAATTTCTCGCGATTCTTTGAAGAAATTTGCCCAATTTGACGCGGATCGTACTCGCGTTTTTGTTGTATTTCATCCGCTAACACCCCCCCCCCCCCAAAAAAAAGTCCAAAAAATTAATGCATATTTGCATCGATCGCAGGGATAATAAAATTCAGTGCCGAAAAGGCGGAATTCCGCCCGGGACCTATGTCCCACATCCACGGATACAGAGCAATCTATGATATTTAACAAGGTGCGATTCCATAGGCAGCAGTGAAAGCATAAAAAAATGGAGCGGGGGGGGTGGGGGGACTACGACTTAGGTAAATGCAGATGTTGCCAAAGTGTATGTGAAGGATTTTTGTTTTCAAAAAGTGGTGAGAGATGAATTAAAAAATATCACGTGAATTGTGAAATTTTTGTTCGTCTTTATATTACATTTTCGTGCATTAAGAAACATTTGTCTTTTTATTACAGTGCGGGAAAGTAAACAAGTACCTTTATTTATTATATTTCTTTATTGCTTTCTTTATTGTTGACATGTAAAAAATATTGTCTTGCACTGGGTGTTTGGACAAAAGAATTTGTTTATTAGCATATTTCATGCTTATATATTCTTTATTAAAAAAATAAAGAAAGAAAATTCAGCACTACAGTATACACAGAAAAATCTTTTTCTGCGTATTTTTGTTCTTGGCTCGTTTCTAAATATTAACATGTGCGTCACACCAGGGCGTGCAAGAAATGCTATCTGCCGAGATAAACATACGGTGGAGAAAAGTTCCGCTATATCTGGATTATCAGCAGCAAACATGTGGAAAAAAAAATAAGAATGGTGTTTTGCTGTTTCGTGTTCCCCCCTTGCGCGTCCCTGTTCGCTTTGAAAGTGTACCAAGAAAATGGTTCCGATATACAGACCCATATCTGGAATCTATGGTGTCACAAATTTTAAAGATCTACACCACATACAAATGCAAGGTTGCGATCCTATTGAATAAATTAGTGATATTGTTCTAAAACTCAATTTAAGGATGATATGACCTTAATCCCTTGGGGGCGAGCGACCGGTATTCGTGCCGCGTAAGGTGCTCAGAATCGGTGATTATTTTCACCAGGAAATTTTTATTGTAAATTTTGCCTTATTTAATCCGAGCATTTTCCCGATTCAATTAGGCAAAAATTTCCGTTTTAAAAAACCGGTGATTAAAGATTAAAAATTCTGTAAAAGACGTTCGTCCCGAAGGGGTTAATCTTTTCGGGATGAGCGTGAAGTACGCATGACGCATAAGGTGCTCAGGATCCTTGGTTATTTCCAACAGTTATTTTTTTATTGTGTAAATTTTGCCTTATGTAATCAGAGCATTTTCCACATTCAATTGGGCAAAAATTTCTGTTTTAAAAAACCGGTGATTAAAGATTAAAAATTCTGTAAAAGACGCTCGTCCCGAAGGGGTTAATCTTTTCGGGATGAGCGTGAAGTACGCATGACGTACAAGGTGCTCAGAATCCTTGGTTATTTCCAACAGTTATTTTTTATTGTGTAAATTTTGCCTTATGTAATCAGAGCATTTTCCACATTCAATTGGGCAAAAAATTCTGTTTTGAAAAACCGATGATAAAAGATTAAAAATTCTGTAAAAGAAGCCCGTCGCGAAGCGGTTAAGTGGTAATATTTTGGAAAAATTCATAATTTTGGACAATGGTGGAAAACACATACTTTAAAATTTTAAAAATAATGATATCAGGACAAGATTAAATTTACAGACACACGGGGCATAGGTCAAAGGTTCCACATTAAAGGGCCCCAAATTTGTAGACGTTTTTAAAAACTGCAGTAAGATTTAATTATTTATATAGTTTTATGTTACACAATAGCAAATGTGAATAGGCAGGGCTTAAAATTCAATTTTTCATAGGAGGGGGTCTCCCTACAAAAATTTATAAATGGAGGGGAGTTGAGCTATTTGGGAGGGGGGGGGAATATGAAACCCACTGTTATTTTATGTGCTTTTTAAAGATTTGCATTAATTATTTTGTCATGTCTGTATTAATACAAACATGACAAAATGCCATTGAAGCAATTTAAATCAACAACTCAGAATAATGATGCAAAATATTTTTTTTATTTAAAAAAGTAAGAAAGCAGGGGTGATTCTGAGTAAAAAAAAAATTCTGAAACTGACAGCAAATTTTCTGAAAGGTTACAACAGAGGGGATGAAGGGGGGGGGGGGGAATCACTCCTAGCTCTTGCCGTAGCGAAATTTGCCGCTATTTGGAAAGCTTTTGACGAAATTTGTCGTTTTTGCGAGATTCTTTGACGAAATTCGCGGGTTTTTTTGCGTGATCCCTGGACGAAATTCGCGATTCTTTGACGAAATGCGTGTTTTTTTCGCGATCCTTTGACGAAATGCGCGTTTTTTTATCGCGATACTTTGTCGAAATTCACATTTTCCCGCAATCTTTTGACGAATTGCGCGTTTTTTTCGCGATCCTTTGACAAATTTCGTGTTTTTCGCCATTCTTTGATGAGATTCGCGTTTTTTTCGCGATACTTTGATGAAATTCGCGGTTTTTTATCAGCGGCCGTTTGACTAAACACTAAATTCGTGTTTATTTCGCGATCCTTTGACGAAATTAGCTTTTTCTCTTTTTTCGCGATCCTGTGCCGAAACTCGCATTTTTTCCGCGTTGCTTTGCCGAAATTTATGATTTTTTTGCTATCCTTTGATGTAATTTGCGTTTTTTTTGCGATCCTTTGATGAATTTCAAGTTTTTTTCCCCCGCAATCTGACGAAATTCACGTTCTTCCGCGATCCTTTGACAAAATTTGTGTTTTATTCGCAATCCTTTGCGACGAAATTGGCGATTTTTTCCTCGAACGATTGACAAAATTGATTTTTTTTCAGCGATCATTTGTCGAAATTCGCGATATTTTTCTGTTGAACTGAAGACCGATTTTTCACAATTTTCGGAACCTAATGCCTTAAATTTTCAGAAAAATCGTAACAGAAATCATCCCTAAATTCGCCAATCGGTCGCGGACACTTGTCAACTGATCTCGAGAAGAAAATAATGAAATTTGTCAATCGGTCGCATCGAAAATTCATGTGTTTCAACAATCTTTCGCGGTTAAAAAAAAAAAAAAAAAAAAAAAAAAAAAAAAAAAAAAAAAAAAAACCGCAAAATGTGTCAATTAGTCGCGCGAAAATATCGGGAAATTTGCAATCCGTTCGCGGGAGTTAATCGTAATTTCAAAATGCAAAATTTTCAGGAAAATAGTGAAATTTTTTGGACGGGAGTCTTCCGTCCACGATATTATTTTGGGCGGGATTTCAAAATTTTGGGCGCGAATCCCGCCATCCCGCCCTGAAATTCAAGCCCTGATTAGATTACGAATTTCTTTTCCTTCAAAAGTATGATCTCTTTTTTGTAAGCCAATCAACCGATTCAGCCTTGGTTCTATTCGATCTAATCATTTTAAAAAGCTCTGTAAGTGCGAAACCTAAAATGCATTTATTAAGATTTTACTGTTGGCATTTGTGCATTCTGAAACTGCGTATTTGTACTACTATATATAAATTTCACATTCTGTTATGAAGGAAAATAAATAAAGCGACTTTAAGTAAGGCATTAAAAATGTCTAATTAGCATTCCAATTAAAAGTTATATATGAGAAATACAAGTATGAAAATTATTTTACCATTTAGCACATGCATGGGGCCATCGAGGCAATCTGCACACAGGTAACTTCTAAAACGTATAAATCCGTTAAAAACCGGAAGCCGAAAATTTTCACGATATCAATACTTTCTTCTTGTAAAGATAGGATAATATCTGTAAACCACTTACAACAACTGATACATTTTTAGTCATAACTCAAATGATTATTTTGTGTTTTTTAACTTCTTATAAGATATCGCTTTTCCTTTTTTATTCATTCATTTTTTTAATCCATTTATTTAAAAGATTTATCAGTCGTATTATCCCTTTAAACACATTCAGAGGCATAAAACAAAAAGTATTAGTTTATTAAAAAACACACCATTTACAACTTTTAAATAAATTCAACAAAGACAAGATACTTTCAGCTATTTTTCTTTACC
Source organism: Maratus speciosus (assembly GCA_963932465.1). Lineage (NCBI taxonomy): Eukaryota > Metazoa > Arthropoda > Arachnida > Araneae > Salticidae > Maratus > Maratus speciosus. Next base: position 184,544,536 of record OZ010786.1, read on the forward strand.
GTATTCACGTTTAGCTTTTTTATTTTTTATTTGTTAAAACAGAGTTTTTCAGACGATCACGTAGGAATTTTATAAAGATCCGATCGCATGAGGGTCTTTTATTTAAATATCCGAGTAGGAATGCTCATCTCAATAAAAGGTTTTGAATGCTTAGTATCATCAACAACGGGATTTTCCCGACACATAGGGGGGCTCGCATGCAAAAAGAAATTGTAATTTATACAAAATGCAATATCGGGATAAAGAAAAAAAAATGAAAGAAATTTTAAGGCACAAAAATAAAATAAAAATAAAACCGTCTTTAAGTGATTGTTTCTTACCTTATTGTTCGCCAGCTGGCATCTTTTAACGAGAGTGGTTTGGCACACCCCAGTGTATTTTATGACAAAATTTTATTGCTATCACTTTAAACAATATTGTTGCTAACATTGCTAAATATTTGACACGCAACAGACGATCTGTTAAAATTTTGAGGAATCCTAGAAAAAACTATCCACGATATGATGACTATTAAAAAGTCTAGTAGTACTGTGTTAACATACCACACTTAACACCACATTCAAATTGCGTGACGATTAGTCACGAATTAGACATTTTTACGAAAGTTGGAGCCTATAACATAATTTTAAAACGACAAGGAAACAAGTAACAAAAATATAACTTTTTTTAAAAATCCTGATCAATTGAAACGTTAGCACCACACCACCGCAACGAATTCCCCAACTCCCAAAAAATAAAATAATAAAAATATGAAAATGGGTGTGTATATGTTGGGAGGGGGGGGGGGGGGAGATGATGAAAATTCGAGTATTTGGTCAAAAGCTATACACTGACATACATTAAAAACTAAAAAGAAATAAGATAATAACGAGAGATATACAGAAAGAAAAGAAATGCACAAACACAAACGAATAGTAAAACCTCTTTTGTTGAAAACACTGGTTATAACTTCCGTTGTAATTGATACTCGAAAAAAAAATGTCAAAAAGAAAATTCATGGTAAGGGTATCATAAAGAAGTCATTTACATATTAAAAGATATCATACATATGTAGAGGCCAGAAAACGCCGAAAACCCAAAATATCATAACAAGCTAAATGACATTTGTACTAACTTTTTACAACAAGGAGAAAGTTTTTCTAAATGTAACTTACAGGAACGGAGATCGCATAAAAATTTAAATTTCGTAATTTTTTAAAAATAAACAAATTTACGTTAATTGATTTTCTTATGATGAAGAGCAACATTTGAAATATTTTTGCAACTGGAACTATACCTCTAAAACTAACGGTTTATTAATTAACTATTGATCAACGAGAGTCACCGAGAGAAGAGTCACCCTGTATATGCATTATATACAAAATTCGATGTCCCTCCCCTTCCCCATGTTTTGGATGAATACACATAAGAAAATTAAGCGAGCGACCTGAGTAATTTTCCTTTTTTTGAAAAAAAAAAAAAAAAGGTTTAAAAACTTTTCTTCGTGACTTTAGATCTAATGATATAGTTTAATCACTTTAAAACTACTTTTCTTTTTCCTCTAAAAATGTTAACTATTTTTATTTATGTTCTCTGAAGTTTTCTTTTAATTATTTTTCATATTCGATTTTGTTTTAAGTGATCTTCACTTATACTTTTAAGAAGGCTAAGGAGTGGAGAACCTCTTCTCGAGTCTGTAGTCCACTTCAAACTCATTTTGTTTTGAAAAAATTTCTTTAACTGAATACAAGTCACGTGCATAAAAAAATCTCATTAGTTCGCGCAACAATTTTTTAGGCTATGCATAGTTTATAATCTTAAGATTTTTAAATAAAATAATCACTGGACTAACTGGAAAAAAAAATCGGTAAAATAAAAAAATTAACAAAATATGAAAAAAAAAGGAAAATTTAAGAGAGAAAAACGAAAAAAGGGAAATATCCATAACCATTTTAATTACTTCCATTCTATTAAAAGAAATGTATAAGGACTACTATACAAAAATACAGATCAAAATACTGCAATTTTTATTAAATGATTCATGAAAAAAAATTTAAAAAGTGAAAATTAAAAAGACTGAAAAAAAAAAAAAATAGAGAGAGAGAGAAAAAAAACTACGATAATTTTTTCCTTTTTATGTTAGTTAACAAATCTGTCATAATATATATTAGACCAGGATGCCGGTCGAATATGAAAAGCTAAACAAGGCAGTGAAAAATAAATTTAAAATCAGTTGGACAGAAGTTTTTCCTAAAATATATTTTACTATTAAAAAAAAAAGAGAGAGAGAGAATTTAATGCTTACGATAATATTGTAAAAATAAATAAATAAAAATAAAAATTTTAGTTTGAATTCTTATATTTCGCGTTTGTTTTTCAAAAATGAAAAAATTAACAGATTTAATGACAGAAAATATTTAAAAATGCAACGCAATTTTCTTCACAACTCTTAATAAGAGAAAAATTTCGATATGAAATACGGCTTTTTTACACTTTATTAAAAATCTCTACAAGGTAATGGTACTTTAAAAAGATACAAAAACGAAAATTTATATCTATATCTTGGTATTAAAAGACATGGTTCCAATTTTGACGTGTTGAGACAGTTGACTTATTAAAAACAACCTAGTTTAGGAGTCATCTCTAAAATGAAATTTGTAACTTAAAAGGTTTAAAAATTAAATAAAATTTTAGAAATATACTTTTGAAATAAGAAGCATTATTGTTACAAAAATGCTACTGCATTTTTGTAACAATAATGCGAATTAGTAGTTTTTAAGAAATATATTTTTTCAATGACTATATGGTTCCTGAAATTGCAAAGCTGGTCGTTTTTTAAGCATAACTCAAACATTACTTGGAAAAATGAGCGGAAATTAACATATTAGAAGCTTCTAGAAATATATTTCTATTAGATATGTATAGATTACAAATCGATATTTTTCAAATATTAATTCACTTTTTACACATAGTTTTTAATGCTTGAAAATCAATAATTATGTTTGGGCTACTTAATACTAACTCCACGGGGGGAGGGGGGAATCAGCATGAAAAAAAAAAATAAATATTATTGAGGATATAAATGGAATTATTAGATATTAAACATTAGGAGGTTAAAATTATACATCCTTATTCATTCCTAAACTTCATAATGGCTTCAAACCTTATATCTAAAGTTAAAATGTATCACAAAATCGAAATACGAAGTCAAATTTCAGTGTTAGTGCTGAAAAATTTAAAATTTATTACTGTTTCAATAATAATATAACAATTTCTATGTATCGGCCTTTCCAAATTTTTCCCCCCGGTTGTGCAATATTTAGAATAACAGTGTCATCAAGTACGCTAAATTAAGAGTTATTTAACAGATTTGATTTCGCCAGATAGAAATCAAGGTTTTCATTGTGCAGAAATACCGCACATGGCAAATGTAAACATTTATTCGCATGCATCGTATAATAACACAAAATACAGTGAAGGATTAATAATATTGTAATTTACAAAATTTTGTAAGAGAATAAGTTTTGAATTTAGGGTGGGGGGATGCAGATTTTCTCAAGAGAGTACTTCAGTCAAGCGAAAAGACCCGTTCGCTAATGCTAATCCTATGGAAGAAATTTATAAAGATATCTTGCTTGTATTTTAATATTTTTAAATTATTTTTTTCTTGCGTTGGATAGCTGAGATCGATCTGTACAAAGTCCGTTTTTTACTTTTTCGATTTTGATCGCAGTTTTTTTTTTTTTTTTTTTTAAGTTGATGCTTTCACTTTCGAAACCGGTTCCGAAAATGAATGTGTCCTTATTAAAAATATCTGTAAACAAAATCGAAAAAGTAAAAAAGGGCCTTTGTACAGATCGATCTTAGCTATCCAATAATAATAATAATAATAAAATCATTTAAAAATATTGAAATGCAACCGAAATATCTTTATAAATTTCTTCCATAGGATTAGCATTAGCGCATGGGTCTTTTCGTTTGACTGAAGTAGTCTCTTAAGGTACCTGGCCTACATTAAAATGGCCGTTTTAGTAAACAGTTTTGAATTATTATTATTATTTCATTTGAAAGAGCAATCTTTTACGATTCCAAATCTGTTTTTATTGTATTCTTATGATTACTAGAGGAAGAGTTGTGGCCAATTTAACAAACAGGAAGTAATGAGGCAAATACTGGAAGTGGGCGTAGGAACGCCAGGAGAAATGTAAACAATGTTTCTATGCATCGTTTTCTTACATTTTTTACATATAAATGCTAATGAACCTTAATCGTCACTTCTAGATTAATTTTGTATGCACATGAAAGATAAAAGAAATCTTTAATTGCGATTTCTTGGAAAATCAATTTTTCCCTTATTTCTATGTTCGATAAACTTCGTTACATAAAATGTTTTTAAGCATATTTCAGTGAAATTTTGTCAGAATGCTTTTCATAATACTCACTATGTTTTGAACTAGAATATAAAGCTCTATATGATGATGTAATTATTTTATAGGAACTAGAATGCAAAAAGAAAAAGTATTTTTTAATAAAAAATATGTATTTTTTTTTATATATTTTGAAATATCTCAGTTATTTTTAAAGATACAGTAGAATCCCAATTATCCGAGTCCCGCTTAACCGAGTTTCCCCTTTAAGGGGCCGCTGCACTGAAACTCCAGAACTCGAAATCCCATATTAACCTATGGGAAAACTTTCAAGCCCGATGACTCATTACCTAATATAATTATTAAAATACCGTTTACACCATCAGAAAGTAGACGTCAGATGCCGATGATGAGCGTTTTTAAAAATTGTCTACGTAAATTTTAAGTATGTTTAAGAAGATAATAAGACTTAACAAAATGGAAATTTGAAAGTCTATAGGGATTTTTTATGTACTTAAAATTTACGGAGATAATTTTTAAAAACGCACATCTTCGGCATCTGACGTCTACTTTCTCATGGTGAAAACGGTATTTTAATAATTATATTAGGTAATGAGCCATCGCGCTTGAAAGTTTTCCCATAGGTTAACATGGGATTTCGCGATCGGGGAGTTTCAGTGCAGCGGCCCCTTAACCGATTTATTTACTTCTGATGGTGGACTGATTGATTCATATTATGAAACAGCCATTATAAATGTAGTGTTAGCTGAAGATGAAAGAGTAGTCGTAAAAAATGGCCATATATATATATATATATATATATATATATACATTTTTTTCGGAAAAAAATATGGCCATTTCCCCCCTCACCCTTTTTGGGGGGAGGGAGGGAGGAAGGGAGAAGGGAATTATGGCCATTTTTTCCTCACTCTGACGAGAAAATCAGAGTTCTAACTTTTTACGGCTTCTGTTTCATCTTCACCTAACACTTCATTTATAATGGCTGCCATCAGTCCATTAGAACAAAATGATCCATTCCAAAGGTATAAGTTCGATTGAAAAAAAACTATTTAATACTTTGAGCAAAAAGAAAAGGCTACACCTGCAATTTTCATGATACTAATAGAATCACATAGCTGCCAATGTGTACGGTTTTCTTGGCTTTAAAATTTAATAAAAATTTTTGCTATTAATCGTTCACAATTGTTAGATTTCGGCGATTGAATTAGGCAAAATTTACTGGTAAGTTTTAACGGTAAGGAAAAGTCTTAGAAATTGAAAGCTACGCAGTAGCGTAATACCGCAGGGGGGGGGGGGGGGGGGGATTGCAACAAACTTGACATTCAACAAACAAAAAACTATCAAGGGCTTTTTCAAATAAACGATTTCATTCCTCGTTTTTCTGAAATGTACATCAAAGAAATGTTGCTAGTACCATAAAAATGAAAGAATTAAATGAAAATTTATATTTCATCTCCTTAGTTGGTGACGATTTGTGTAAATCTGGTTTATCTGAGGTGAGCTTGGTCCATATTAACTCGGATATTCGGGACTTTACTGTATTACTAAACTCCTAGTTCAGCACACAGGTGTGTGTAATAGTAGTATGTAGTACAAAGGAAATTGAAATATAATTAGTTAAATTGGGCGTACGAAGTCGGCGTAAACATGAAATTTTGCTTTAAAGAAAATTACAAGCTTATGAAGAAATTGCTAGGCTTTTATGTTTTTACATCATTCTGTATTACAATTGAACTAAAAATATGTATATTTATTCAGTATTGTGACTTTTTAAGCGCTCCTAATGTAGGCAGGCACCTTAAACAACGTTATAGAATTCTCTAAATCTTTTTCCCTTTTTTTGGTAGATACACAGGCAGAAAACGCTAAATATTTAAATGAAATTCTTAAGCATTTATACGTTTTAAACCGATTTAAAAGAGTTGGGGAAAATGAACGATAAATTAATTTATTTTAGTCAGCTGCAATAATGAAGTTAAAAACGTATTACATATAGAAGATGATATTAGAGCAAGTTATCACGCAGGCAGCCCCTTAAACAACGTTATAGAATTCTCTAAATCTTTTCCTTTTTTGGGGGGTAGATACATAGGCAGAAAACGCTAAATATTTAAAGGAAATTCTTAAACATTTATACGTTTTAAACTGATTTAAATGAGTTAGGAAAAATAAGCGATAAATTAATTTATTTTAGTTAGCTACAACAATGAAGTTAAAACTATATTACATATAGAAGATATCAGAACAAGTTATCATGCATACTCGAGAAAGTGCTGGAATATAGTATAATCCATTTTCTAAGCGCTCAAAATTTATATTTTATTTTTAAATTTCTTTTTAAAACTGTAAAACGTACTTCTGCCGGACAATTTTTTATTGAATTTTTTCTTAAGTTGTATTTTGTTATTAAAATGGATTTATTTACAAGATAAGTATAGTTTATTTATGTATAAAAATTAATGTTTTCTAATTATCAGTAAAACCTTTAACTATGACATAACTATAAACATTACATGATTAATAGTACTTTGGAGGTAATGTTTTGAGCAAAACTGAAGTAACTTTTGTACCACTCTATAAAAGGGGTGCAAAGTCATCGGAGAATAGAAGTTGAGCCCATCAACATTTAGCTTAATTTTCTTAAATGTGCTGAAGTCAACAATAGTTACAAGAAAAGTAAAGTCAAAGATTATGACAATCTTTGGCTAATTTCATTGGAATACTGCTGTGCTGCTTATATGTTAAATACAATGAACTGCACTTTTATGAATTGTTATTATTTTCTCCTTTGAAAAATTTCACCTGCCGGCAGTCTCTGGTGGTGGTGATATATGATAATACAATAAACTTTAAGTAATGTTAAATGTCTCTTAAGATATCGTTTTGACTAAAAATAATTCGTTTATTAGGTGATGCAAGGTTATCCACTCCAAAGGGTTATTTTGCACCACTTAAAAATTAAAAAATATATAATTGTGCGACTTTTTTTTTAAAAAAAATGGTAATAAGATTGTTTGCACACTATCAATAGATCAACATCGTTTACAAAATCATTTTGCAAATTTACTGTGCCTTACACGACTTTTGAGTAATAAATTTCTAAAGTAGAGATGCAAAGTAGCTCATGATTACAGTATTTGAAAATTACATTTTAAAATATAAAATTAATTCAAAAAGGAAATATTTGCGGATTTTAGAATATTAAAATTAATTGAACGTTTAAAAATATAACATATTCGAAATTTAGACTTTTTAAAATTTCAGTCGAAGTTTACAAAATGCAACTTAAACCACGATACATGTATTTTAATAAACATGCCATTAAATGAAGTTAATTTGGTCAGAAAAAACATCTTAGCAAAATCTAATATACTAGCCGCCTCTGGCGACCAGTTTGGTCTCCCTTAAATGTATGCTAAGCATTGTATCATGTTACTTTCATTCTTAAACTAATTGACTTGCTCAATCCTTCCTCGAGTACAAAGATTCTGATCGAGAAATCAAGAATTCTTTGTGAACTTGATAACATTTCATACATTTTTGTTGTTATGCGTATCTCGTCTTTTTTGACAAATACTATTTAATTTCCTTAGCTGTAAAAATGAGTGAAATTTCAAGTGTTTAAACTGAGATTTGTTCATAAATTATCTAAATTAAACTTATTTTACTTAAACATGCTGTTACTTCAATGCTATTTTTTAGTATTAATAAATTATGTAAATTTTGCAAATCATGCATTTATAATTTTTTTCACTATTTAATAACTAAATAATGAATATATATACTTTTGCTTTTATAGATTTGATTTCGGAGTTCATAAATATGACAATATAATAACGTAACTAAGAGAAATAGCAAAAACCCTCGTGAATGCAAGCCGTTAACAAACGTTAGCGCCATCAATTTACCTACTATGACGTCATAAGAATAGTGTCCATTTTTGTTGGAGAATCTGCTTTGTGAATGATTACCACCGTGGTCTACTATTTATGATGAATGAATCTCTTGTGTTTGTTTACTTTATGAAGTGAAATAGAAAGATGTCAACTTAATTTCAATTGAAATTATCTTGGAATATATATTTATTTGAATGTAAATTAGAAACAATACTTTGATGTTGGAATGAAACATTTTAATTTATGTTATTATTATTACGATTTCTTGTTTATTTAGGTACTTTTCCATTACAGGGGCCTTGGCATTATTTTTCTTAAAAGCTTGGCGCAATTCGGGCTTCAGAACGTGAAATACGTTGATAAAACATATATATAGCTATGAAAACCAATCTGGTGAACTTTTATTTTTATTTATTAGCATATAAACATTTTATTTACACATATTATACAACATTTGTTTACATAGAAATTACTTCTGTTTCTATATAAAAATAGATTATTGGCTTCTTTAGATTAAATAAATTGTATACATATGGAAAAAATTGCTTATGTATATGCAATAGGATATAGATTGTCGGAAAATACGATGCCAATTTTTTTTTTTCGCCAAGAACCTATGCTGGAAAAATATCTATTTATTTATTTATTGTATTTTAAATGAGGTAAATGAAATGTGTATTTTAATTGAAAGATTTATTTTAAATGAAATGAGAGTTAGGTTTATATTTTTAATGAAATGATGGCGATGGAAGAATATTGGCGATTTATCACCTGCGCCCGACTAAGTTCTATGTATAACAGTACTGAAATGTCTTTTGGCATATAAAAAGTGAAGCGGTCAGCCCGGAACTATTGATGACAGTCACATGACTTCGGCTTTTATTATATAGATTTATCACCTGCGCCCGACTAAGTTCTATGTATAACAGTACCGAAATGTCCTTTGGCATATAAAAAGTGAAGCGGTCAGCCCGGAACTATTGATGACAGTCACATGACTTCGGCTTTTATTATATAGATTTATCACCTGCGCCCGACTAAGTTCTATGTATAACAGTACCGAAATGTCCTTTGGCATATAAAAAGTGAAGCGGTCAGCCCGGAACTATTGATGACAGTCACATGACTTCGGCTTTTATTATATAGATTAGTCAATCTTTTACGATGAGGCTGATTTTGATATGTACTTACAGTTACAGTGATATGTACTTACAGTAAGCACAATTTCAACTATTAATTCATTTAGTAAACTTTAAACTAATAAATTTTTATAAATATTTTACCTTTTAAATCTTTTTTAAAAACACCTTTTAAAAAACAAATGATAAAATTTAATAAATTTACTATGCAAAAATTTCTATATGCATATAAAAGTACATTTCCACAAAAATGCAAATATTAATGCTGATTAGAAACTTAATTAATGGCTTGAACATACAAAAGAAAATCCATCTTAGATAAAAGTACATGATGAAAATTATCTTTGAAAATATTCCGAAATATTAAAATTTAATAAAGACAATACTTCATTATAAAGGAAAAATATTTAAATATTGAATATTAGAGATGCAACAAATTTTCGGTATTCAGCTGGCTGAATATCTGAAGTAGATACTATTATAATGCTAATTACTATGCTGAATAAATTCAACGTAATTTTGTTTTCTATAATGTGCTTTTTAAAATAAATTTAAGGAAAGTTGCAGAATTATATTTCAGTGCATTAATTAAGAGAAAATTCAAAATTTACTAAATTTGAAGTTGCACAACACATCTAGATAAGTGTTTTAAATGAGATTTGTAAATGAATAATAATAAACCAATTATCGCTGCATACCTAATCTTCATGTGCGTTTAAGCAAACAAAGCAGCTTTTCATATTAAAATGCAAAATACATACACTACAATTCATATTATTAAATTCACCTGAGATTTAAGCCTTTTTTTTTTTTTTTTTACATTCCGATCTTCATAATGTAAAAATGAATGGATTTAAATAACTATTAAGCAATAAAATTAATGTTAAATAGCATTATCGTGTTAAGTCTAAAAAAGAAAAAACACCTTATTTTTCTACAGAATTTTATTGTGAATTATGAGAAAAAGTAAACATGGTCAGAAATCAGGAGCTTATTAATTAAAAGAGGGGGAGTTAAAGGATATTTAAGTTAATAAGTTAATTATTTAAGTTAAGTTATAATTTAAGTTAAAGGAGAAAACATCTTGATTTACCGATTTACAGTTTAATTATTATGCCTAAGTATAAGAGTAAAAAAAAAATAACACGCAAGGTTTTTTTTTTTTTTTTTTTTTTCTGTGTGCCGAGATAAGTTTTTTAAAGTTTAAAAGTGCGTTAAATAGAGATAACGGGTTCCTATTTTAGATAAAAGTATATTATATTACAATTACCTAAAGACAGAATTATGCTATTAGTAATAATTTATATTTATGAAAATCATGTCTTATTGCAGAATTTCCCTCAGACAGCTTCAAGGGGAGAGCGCGGGCGGTTGCACCTTGTCCGTGGTTTGAAAAATAGCACTCTTCTTCCTTTCTCTCATAAAAAAGCAGCTTCCTTGCCCCTCAGCCAAAAAATGACTTGCATATTGAAATCTGACTTATTGCTGTCTTTTGAAAAGGTTGCCCTGACTTTAGAATATAAAAAGTGGCTTTAAAAATCAAAAGAATGCCCTTAATCAAAAAACGCTCTTAAGAATCTGTGTCCTTTACTCATCCGGCACTATCCTGCCCTTTAAAAAACATGGGGAAAGCTCTGTTACTGGCATTAAAAATGTTTAAAATATTACAACATATCAAGCTGTTAAGATTTTTTAAAGTATACAAAAGAAAAAAATTTTCAATGAGTGCTTAATTTAATTGAAAATATAATTGTTTAAAACATTACAATATATCAAGCTGTTAAGATTTTTTAAAGTATACAAAAGAAAAAAATTTTCAATGAGTGCTTAATTTAATTGAAAATATAATTGTTTAAAACATTACAATATATCAAGCTGTTAAGATTTTTTAAAATATACAAAAGAAAAAAATATAAATTTCAATTAGTGCTTATTTAATTGCAAATGTAATTGTTTAAAATTTTACAATATATCAAGCTGTTAAGATTTTTTTTAAGTCATACGAATGAATAAAAAAAATCAATTTGAATTAGTGTTTAACTGCAATCTAAAATATAGAATATTTACAACCCCTAAAAGTAATATTCTTCCAAATCACTATTCGTTACATACCGACATATTTAATACTTATTATATATCTAATATTTCTCATTTTACACCATTTCATCAAAATACATTGAAAATGACAGAAAATAAAGAATACTTAAAATACTGTGAATCAAACAATTATGAAAGTCATAAATTTTAGTCAGAATTTGTGTTACGTGTTACAAATGCATAAACAGGCATTGACATATTTTTTTCACTGTTTAAAATAATAAAAAAAGAGAGAAAGAATGTGAATCATAAGAACATTTTTGAAATAAAACTATACAAAGTGATTAAAATTACATTATTTAATTTTAATGTAAATTCTGAGTTACCCAAAAGCATCCTTATACGGAATCCAGTTATAAAAATGTTACCGAAAGCATAAAATACATATTTACATGCTAGTATTAATAAATGAGAAAAAAACTGGTGACAACACTTTCACTAATATTCAAATTTAAACAAGATTTTTGAAAAGCGGCATCATACAAGCGAGGAAACAGATGCCAGTGAAACATTGATCCATAGCATAATCCTCGGCATAATCTGACACAAGAATGATAAATCAGTATTGGGGAAAGGGAAAATTGCAGAGAAAAGGATGCAATATTTAATATATATATATATACCTGTTATTTACAAACAATTTTTTTTTTTTTTTTAAGTCAGCATTTGGTCTAAAATTTGCCTGAATATTCGGTATTCGGCGAAATCACTTTTCATTAAATCGCTATTTAATATTATTACTATTTTTTATGATATTACTAGATTTTCTCAAGATATATTGGAGAGAGAATATAAAAATACTTCGTGTATGTCACAAATGTATAAACATGCACTGACATCTTTCTTTCTCTCTCTCTATAAAATAATAGAGAAAAAGATATGCATAAGAAGAATTTTGTAATTCAAAAATAATATAGAATTATGAAAATAACAGCTATTATTAAATTTTTATGTATTAACGGAACTACCCTAAAGCATCGTTATGGAATCTAGTAGCAAAAATGTTACTGAAAACATTAAATATACATAATAGTAATCATAAAACAGAAAATCTGGCGACAACACTTTCACTAACACTCAAATTTAAGTAAGATTCTTGAAACGCGGCATCCTATAAGCGAGAAAACAGATGCCAATGAAACATTGATCCAGAGATCTTATAGAAGGAGTGATGGACGTAGTTCAAATGAGTATCAGATAAAATAATGCAAAATTGCACTTACTCCGTGGCTTTAGTTGTGCATTTGAAAGGTGACATGCCGACGCCGAACATCGTGGTTCTGCCCTCATCTGCCTTTTTGAAAACGATTCCCAACAACGCCCCGATCAACGAATATTATAAGGGAGGGCGAGAGAGAGAGATGGTAGAGACAGAGAGAGGGAGATGTGATGCCAAGAGGAATACGCATCATCCGGAAGGAGGGCTGTTTTTGGCAATAAATCGCACTATTTGGCGCTGTGGTTTCATGGTTAAAAGAGATTCACTGTGATCCGGATCGCTTCGTAGCGCTTAAAATTAAAAGCTATTTGAAATATTTATTAAATTGACTAACATTTTTTATACTTAATACTATGATATATCAAGATTTAATATAAATAAAGCAGAAAAAATATAAATATTTAATATTTTTATTAAAATTTTAAATGACACATAAATGAATCTACTGCTTCTTTTCATGATGCTGGTAGTTTGTTACGACTAAATATCTGCGCGAGGGATACAGGACGTAAAGAGGGGTTTCCCTAAGGGAAGGGGGTATTATTTTTTAAGAGAGCCTAAGCCATATTTACAGCCGGGTTCGAAGAAAACCGCGGAAAACTCCGGGCGGTTAGGCTGACGAGCGCAACGTGGATTCGAACCCAAGATCTCACGTCTACCAGCTTTGAGGGAAGAACCGCCCAGCTGGTGACGAGTACCTTCTTTTAATGAGTCATTGTTTTCGAAATTCATTAGGCATTCATCAAATAAGCCAAAAAAATACCACAAAATTCTTTTTTTCTCTCTCTCTCTTTCTCCCTCTCTCTCCTAATTATTCTTATTCTACGTGCAATTTCTTGTACGTCAATATAAACGTACACAATTACAATTTCAAATACAACCAACCAAAAGAGACAATGAAAATTTACTTATCAATTTAATATATTTTTTCCCTGTATGAAATTACGATAATAAACAATTTACCAGAACAAAATATTTATTCTTAAAATTGAAAAAAAAGCAATACAATGAAAACAGTACATTTTTAACTAAAAGACGGGATTGATGCCAATTAGGTAAAGTTTGTTTACATGCATTATTAATTTGAGAGTGAATAGTGTGAGGAAAAGTGTATATATCTATGATCATTTCATGCTTCTTTAATGATAATTTAAAAAGATACGAAGTAGAAAAAAAGCAATTAAAAAGTTTAATTTTTCCTACTAAATATTGAAACTGAACCACTATGAGATGGTATTACAAATGGACAAAATAATGATAATAATAATAATTAGGGACTGAAATTGTTTTTTGATAAATAACCTGAATTAACCTTAAATCAACCCGAACGAGATTTAAAACCAGTCAAATTTAACTAGTTTTAAAAATTCACGTGTAACCAACTAATAACGTGTTTCATACTAATTATTTTTCATCTAAAAATTTTCCATCATGTGGGTCTTTTCAATTTTCTTAAATATGTTAAGGGGACAGTTTATCTTTTTAACAATTTTGTTTATTTTAAAACATATGGTTCAAATGGCTCACTCTCACTGCATTTCAATGTTCAACTAAAAGTACATTTTGAAAAAAAAAAAAAAATTTAAATTTAAAAAAATTAATAAAATTTAATTATAAAATATAAAATATAAATATTAAATAAAAATAATAAAATATTAAATAAAATATTAAATATTAAATAAAAATAAAATAAATATAAAATATAAATATTAAATAAAAATATTTAAAAATAAAAATTAAACTGCATACTTAATTAAAATTTAAAAAAAAAATGAATTTTTTAAAACTCCTACTATTTTTTAAATATTGATATTTTCTCCGCCATCCCCGTTTTTTTTAAAGGTTTTCAAATGTATATTACACAAAACTGCGAATGAAATTAGAAACATTTAATATATATATTTTTACCGATATATATAGTGTAAAACGATGAAGTCTAACACACCTTCATATACTTTTTTTTTAAAACAACAAAAGACTTGAAGGCTAATTCTATGCGTAGATTTATCACATATATAATAAGTAACATGTACAAAAAAGTTTAAATCTCTATCTCAAATACAAGAAAAAAAGGCCTTTTCATTTTTAAAACATGAAAGTGAAGAAAATACGAATATGGAGAAAAAGACATTTAATGTTTTAACATTCAAAATTATACAGGCTTTCATTTAATATTAAAAAAGAAAAAAAAAAAAGATTTTTTGCTCAATTTTGAGGTAAACTGTCCTCTTAATGATTTATTTTTCAAGTAAATGAGTATCTATACAGAGACGCACCAAAGAATTCGGTTAAAACATTGATAATAATTGGTAATTACTGTAAGTGCGTTTTCCAGCATGTACCATGCATTTTAAAACTTATCCTATTTTTAATGTGTTACGTAGATGTGCATACACTCTATTAATCATATACAGGGCACAAAAGAGTTCGCACACATAACTGGATATAGACAGCAATTGCTAAAAATAGATTTTTACTTTTTTTTAAATTTCTTATTTAAATATCTCATTTTATTGTAATAGTAGAATCAAAATTCTTAATAATATTCTGGTAGTATTGGAAAGTGTTTCATAATCTATACCTGATGAATGACAAATAGTTATTTCTATGTGTATTGTATAAAGAAGGAAGGGGAATCTTGTTAAGAAACCGGAGGCTAACCCGTGTTAAGTTGCCCGAAAAATAATTCTCGTTTAAAGAAAACCCTGAAAAGCTTGTACAATCACCAGGGCCGGTGCAACGACGCGAGGGGCCCTGGCAAATCAGACAGTGGAGCCCAACGTATACTGCGATATTGGAAAAATAAAATTTAGTGTATATCATAGAATAGTATGTAATAAAGATAACAAAATGTATGAAAAATGCCATTACTTCACATTTAACCCTTAAACGTGCGATTACTTATTTATTTAAATATATATATATATATATATATATATATATATATATGACTCTCTGAAAGGTTTATCACACAGAAAAAATAATGAAAAAAATCAGATACATTTTTCATATAATACGTCAATCTTTTCTTCTGTTGCACACCTGCAATACAAGTAAAAACTACTGCCGTGTGACTATATTACGCTAAAATATTGCAAATTAGTAAATATTTAAATAAGTATGCCTCCAAATACCCTAATTTATATAATTATTTATTTTATAAAACTTAACCTTTAACCCTTTAATTCGCATGATAGAATACGTTCTAGAAATCACGTAGTTCAGAGAATCTGACGATGCACCAGAAAGCTTCAATGGTTAATTTCGCTTTATTTAAACACAGGAGTGTCTGTTATTAATTGAAGCAAATATTGCTATTTTCATTTTCTGGTATGAATTAGGTACACTACATTGCCATTAATGACCGGCAACTTTCAATTTTAGACATTTTGTCGAATATTTAGAAATATACTTGACAGATTCTTCTGGAATTTCAGGATTAAAAAGAACAGGTATGACCTCATATTTAGAAATGTCGATTTGTTAAGGGGGCAATTAGGGGGCCAACAAAAAATCAAAGAAAAAAAAATAATACTTGGGATCACCCTGTAAAATAAAATGCACGAAATGATCTACCGCTACCGAATATAAATAAACAGACATTGTGCAATATGCGTATTCTTTTGTGTAAGAATAGCATGTATATTAATAGAGATATAGCGATTTATTTAAAAAAATAAAAAAATTCTTGCATGTTTTCTCCTTATAACATGCAGGGTTTTCAACCAAATTTAACTCCGGTTTCAGAAAAATTGACAAAATATAGTAGAAACAATGAAGTGCAATTGTAATATAAATATATTAAATATTTTAGGAAATATGAGCAGTTGTATGAAATCATTTTTATCTGCGCATGCGCGAACGATAACAAGGATCATTTTACATAATTTAATAGACAACTCTATGGAGCAACTTATTTAAAAAAATCTAGTCAAATATCGTAAAAATTCAGGAAGATATCGGCATTAGAGTGAGCAAATTTTTAGTTGTTCTCTAAAAGCAGCTGAATGATAAGGGATTTTCCACAAATTGCTATTTTTAATTTTTTTTAATTTTCATTTTTTATTGACTAGGGGGCTCGGCCCCAGACGAGCTACGCTCGCCAACCCCCGTTCAGACACCGCATTTTCTAAAAGCACGCTAATTTGATTGGCTTTAAAAAGATTTTAAAAGATTGAATTATAAATTAAAAAACAGTGGCGATCTCCCTGTAAACGGGTTTCTATTCATTTCTCTTTGATTGGGGAATTTTAAGGGAAAATCAGGTGCTGTTAAAAGATACAATGGCTGTTTTCGTCTTTGATTAAATAAAATCATTAAACATTTCAAAATAAGATAATATAAAATGAATTAAGTAAACAGAGTCTTTGTGTCCCGGTATTTTTTAACAAAGTGAAAAGAAAGTTCTTTCTGACGTAATTTTCACCAAACTTCTCTTTCTCTTTTTAATATACACGTGAAAATACTTTTGTTAGAAATGAAATATTATTTGCGCTGTCCCAGTAAAAATAGTGGAAAAGATCATCTCTAAATATCAAATAAATCTCTCGCGCAATTTTTAAATTTAAACTGTTTTGCAATATTATTTTTTGTTCATTTTACATAATAAGTATAATGTGACGTAATTTCACCTATTTAAGACTTCTAACGCATGTTAATGAATTTATTATTTTACAATATCCTTTTTCTGTTAAACTTCACGTGTAAATATAGTTCTTATGAAGTAATTTTCCATACGTTCCTGCTTTTTATACGCAATTATTTAATTTTAATTTGAAAGTATCTTTTCTGTTTATAATAGTCACGTGTAAATAAATTTTTAATTTGAAGCAAACATTATTGTTTCCGTTGTTTATACAGTTGGCAACAGGTTAAATTAGTACAATTTTCTAAAATAAGTAAAAAATCTCTCTCGAAATGCTGAAATTTTGAATTTAAAATAGAAATGAAACATCGAAAAATGAGACAAATTAAAAAAATAAACGAATTCTGCACACCGGGATATTATAACGTATAAAATGAACTAAAAATTATTAAATTCCGATGTATAGTTTTTGCTCCTATAAAACTTTTTTAGTGGAACGATTTTGTCCAACTTTAGCATTAAATATCTCTTAAAATAATTCTTCGATTTGAAAACTGTCTGCATCAGCGTGTTTATCAAACATTTCTGTATAATACTACCGATTTTCATATTTTTGTATGCATTATTTTTCTTAATATTAACGAAGAAAGACCTCCGGTCACAAAAAATTCAAAACCGGCGGCGGTGACAGCGGTAGTTACTTTTTTTTAGAATAGAGAGATGCTTTAGTTCTTGTATAACCACCAGAACGAGCCTATACCATGATCAAAAGAAGTATCAAAATCGAAGCATTTTTTCCAAATCTACTCGTTGATACTCACTAAATACTAACTTTTTTCTGGAAGTCAGTTAATAAAAAATGACAATTTGTGTAAAATCCCTTATCATTCAGTTGCTTTTAGAGAACAACTAAAAATTTGCTCACTTTAACGCCAATATCTTTCTGAATTTTTACGATATTTGACTAGATTTTTTTAATACGTTGCTCCATAGAGTTGACTATTAAATTATGTAAAATGATCCTTGTTATCGTTCACGCATGCGCAGATCAAAATTATTTCATACAACTGCTCATATTTCCTAAAATATTTAATATATTTATATTCCAATTGCACTATATTGTTTATACTATATTTTGTCAATTTTTCTGAAACGGGCGTTAAATTTGGTTGAAAATCCTGCATGCTATAAGCAAAAAACATGCAAGAATTTTTAAATTTTTTTAAATAAATAGCTATATCTCTTAATATACGTGCTATTCTTACACAAAAGAATACGCATATTGCACAATGTCTGTTTATTTATATTCGGTAGCGGTAGATCATTTCGTGCATTTTATTTTACAGGGTGATCCCAAGTATTATTTTTTTTCTTTGATTTTTTTGTTGGCCCCCTAATTGCCCCCTTAACAAATCGACATTTCTAAATATGAGGTCATACCTGTTCTTTTTAATCCTGAAATTCCAGAAGAATCTGTCAAGTATATTTCTAAATATTCGACAAAATGTCTAAAAGTGAAAGTTGCCGGTCATTAATGACTACATAGTGTATATATGAATAAAAAAATCAATTAAATTCACACTGTTCTTTGCATATATGCAAAACTGTGCACTAAAGGGTTCATGTGCATAATTATTTTTAATTTCGTAAAATATTCTATCCTTGACGATATTTTAAATATTTATTTTTTTTGCGTTTAGGGTTACTTCCAGGAGCATCAAATGTACGTAGTCACGGATAATTATGCAAGCTTTGCTTGTAAGAAATAACTTTTACCGTAAGAACTTTTTTTTATGTTATGAAAAAGACCCGACGCGAAAAAAACAACAAAAACAAAAAAAATCCGACAAGAAAACAATTATTTTACAACTATATAATATTTTTTACGAAATTTTTAACTGGGGTTGTAAAACCGTTATGTTTATGATCAATAAAATATTCGAAGAGTTCGATCAACAAGAACTTTAAAAAAACCATGAAACGATCCTATGCGAGAAAACAAGAAAATGGCTTCTTACGAGCCGCTTTTAGCACTAAATAAATATTTTTTTTTTTTTTTCGCGAATTTTACATTTAAAAATATAAATTCATACAAAATCGGTTTAGTTAGTCATAGAAACTTGAAGTTTAAGGTAATTATCACGGTCTCGGGCAACGTCGTTATAAAAACGGGTTGAAGATAAATAATAGAAACTTGACGTTTATTTCAGGCTATTAACAGGAGGGGCCCGGGAAGGGCAACACCGGCGAGCAGGTCAACTTGTTAGAAAATAAAATTTTATGCAAGCTCAGAATTTTTAAGAATTGCTTATTAAAATAAACAAGAAAGAAAAATCACGCATCGAGCATAGGTTATGAAATACTTTCTAACACTTCCAAAATTCTTTAATAAAAATTCGTTGTCAAATAAGGGACAAAAAAAAAAAAAAAAAAAAAAAAAAAAAAAAATAAGTAATCATTTTAGAAACGGGAACACATTTTATTCAGGCTGAAATATGGTTAAAAATACAAAATCACACTTCCAGATATTATCATTTATAGGAGGGCTTGTATCCAGTTTTTTGCGTGATCCTGTATATGATTTTATTTATATTATAGAAACATCTCTTAGAATACTAAATATAGTTCAACTTGAAAGGACATAACTCAATTAAAAGCCGCCTTTAAGCCATTCACGCTGATAATCATCTGTGCTTACCAGGGCCGAAACTAGCCTTTTTTGCACCCGGGGCAAGCATGGATTTTGGCGCCCCTCCCCTCTTCCGCAAAGTATATTTACAAAGAGAATTTTACTAATTTCTTAATAGCCAACTTATTTTAAAATTTAAAATATGTAATACTGAACTACGTAATATACAATGGCGGATCTAGGGGGGAGGGGGGGGGGGTTATAACTCCCTCTGAACACCCACAAAAATATTCTAAAGATCATTTTTAAAATGAAATATACAATAGAGTCCCGATTATCCGAGTTCTGCTTAACCGAGTTATCTTCTTCTGATGGACTGATGGCTTACATTATTATGAAACAGCCATTATAAATGAAGTGTTAGGTGAAGATGAAAGAGCAGCCGTAAAAAGTTAGACCTCTTTTTTTCTGGTCAGAATAGGGAAAAAAATGGCCATAATTAAAAAAAAAAAATTATGGCCATTTTTTTCCCCCATTCTGACCAGAAAATCAGAGTTCAAACTTTTTACGGCTGCTCTTTCATCTTCACCTAACACTTCATTTATAATGGCTGTTTCATAATAATGAAAGCCATCAGTCCACCAGAAAAAAAAGATCGATTCCTAAGGTATAATCTTTCACTTGGCACCCGGGGCACACGCCCCCTCTGCCCCCCCCCCCCCCCTAGTTTCGGCCCTGGTGCTTACGAATGCTTTTTGTGTGACCTAGTATATGATCTATAGTATCTGTACACACCACATAGTAAGTAAAAATTTATTTAAACACGCATACCAAAAATGAAATCGCATTCTCAGAAATTATCAGTAATAGACAGTAAGACAGTACTTCAGGCACCATACTTTTTCAGAATCTTTTGTGTGTCCCTGTAAGTGAACGATAAATGCCATGCACAGCATGTTACACAACAAGTATCTTATAGCAAACCTCAGTAATGTATATCAATTTCATTACATTTGAAATAGTGTAACAGAACTAAAGTACGCTGCAAAGTTTCCCCCCGTAGACCATTATGTAACGGAATTATTTTGTGTGGCCCTGTAAATGAATAATAAATGCTTTGCATCTCATATTCTACAGAATGCATGTTTCAGTGCACTTTATAAAAGCATATCAATTAATTATGCTTAAAATTGTCTAACATCATTAAAAGAAACTTGAAACGATTTTTTTCCATTGACCGTAAATGTAATGGAATACTTTTGACTGACCCTGTAAATGAACTATAATTACTACACACTTTATTTTTAATACCGATTCGTGCTATAGTAAATGTCAATAACACATAAAAAATTCAGGTCGATCTGAGTATGTTTACGAGAGTTAGAGCTCGGACAGATGGACAGACAAACCGAAGTCCATAAACACTTTTCAACTATGTTGTTGAGCAATAACCAAAATTAATAAAAAAAGTATATGCGGTAAAGTTTGTAAAATGCAGGATGCATTACTTGTGTGCATTGATAGTTTGATGTGTGATGCAGTTGCGGCAGAAAGTGGGCCGGCGAGTTATCCCTCCGTTTTATTGCGGAACTCAGTGGTTTTGTGTTGTATTATACAGGGTGCCCGAGAATTGTTGGACACTTTACAAAATGAAATAAAAATAATAATTATAAAAACAGTAGCAATAAAATGTAATCGCTAACATGATGTATAACTACAAAAATCAATAGATTTCAATATGCGATCCTTTGGAGGCTCACAGTAAGTCTAAGCAGTACTCGATTTCATTCCATGTATTTGACAGCATCAGAGTAGTGATGAAATGAATAGACTGTTGTGATTTGCCGCTTGAGTTCCTCTGCATTAGGACAAGTAATCTTACAGACGATATCTTTGACGCAACCTCACATGAAAAAATCCAAGGGGTTTAAATCTGGTGATCAAGGAGGCCACAGAATTGGACCACCACGACCAATCCATCTATTGGGGAACTGTTGGTCAATTGCACACAGGCGTCGCCCAATGCGGAAACTTTGGATCTGAGGGATAGTGAAAATTTTCAATATATCTAAATAAATATTTCACCATTTATAGTCTTTTTGGCAAAGAAGAAAGGGCCAATAACTTTCGTTTTAGATAGGGCGCACCAAACAGCAACTTTTGCGGAATCTCGTTCCAGTTCAATAGCAACACGAGGTGTTTCACTGCCTTTGTGGCACATCTAGTGCCATCTAGGAGATATTTTTCTCTTAGTAAGATGTAATTCAAATACCCTGTTACTATTTACCGCTTATTATTTTAATTTTGTAAAGTATCCAGCAATTCTCGGACATCCTGTATATTTTATCAGGATCAAAAAATGATATGTTTCATGTTTGTCAGTTTGTTCATTTTCCAGTCTTCGACTGTAGCTTTCGTAAAAATTAGCCAGTCGCCAGGAAATTTTAATACATTGTTAAGGGTCAACACAGTTATTATTATTTTTTTTTTAAGTAGTCGTCGTATCGTGTAAATTTTGTTTCTTTCTTTTTGTGTTTAATTTTAAAGAATACGACGTCGTAAATTGAAATATATTATCGTCTCCTGTGCGTCAAACTCAGGTATATCAGTAACAATGAGATTTAAAGTGAATGTGGATAAGAATTTAAAGTTGCCAAACAAATATTCTGCTAAACCACCCTCACAAAACGCCAAAATACATCATTTTTTCATATCAGAAATATATCATTTAATTTCATTACTCAAAATTTGCTTTTTTTCTAAGTAGGAAAAGACCTATTTACCATACCACCTAAAATCACAATTAAAATTAAAATTTAATAAATAATTGAATAAATGAAAATTAGAGCCTGCGTTACGTGTGTGACTCTCTGCACGGAATTGCCCTAAAGTAAAAAATAACACATTGGTGTTTTTTAGGTGCGTTCGTAATTATATAAATACGTAGCACCTATAGTCGTCGTCTGTCCGCATAACTGTGCAAAAACTACCCAACCGAATGATTTGAAATTTAATATACCGGGTGTCCCAAAAATGACTGGCCCCAACAGTGGCCGAGAGGTTCTGCTCTCGAAGCTGGTAGACGGGAGGTGCTGGGTTCGACCCCAATCGCGCCCGTCGGTCTAATCGTTCGGAGTTTTCGTGGTTTTCTTCGAACCTTGGTTCTCCAAGCGTTAATACGGGTTAGGTTCCCTTAGAAAGACCTCCACGGAAGGCACTCCCCCCCAATTAGGGCCTATATCCCACGTGCTGATAATTGGCCGACATAAATACAACCAACCAACCAACCAAAAATGACTGATGGATTTTAAATTTCAAGAACTTGCAAACGGTGACAGATATTTAAAAAAATTCTTGCAAGAGGGTTATATGTCAGGGTTATATGAGGGTAAGATGTCAGGAGTATTTATGCAGCTATTCTCAGTTTTAGTTACAAATAGCAGCGATAGATGACGCTGCAAGCAATAGGCGCTAAATCCAGGCTCGATTTTTCGGCCTCTCTCTTCTCCCATGCGAAAAAAGGAGATAAAAATATTGTGAATGGATCCCAAAGTACCAAAAAATCGGGTCTGAAATTAGCACATATTTCTCGCAGCGCCATCTATTGTTTGAAATTCGAACTACAATCAAGAATCACGGTAAAAAAAAACTCCTGTCATCATACATAATCCTCTTGCATTTTTTTTTTTTAAATATCTATCAGCGTTTGCAAGTTATTGAATTTTTAAATCCATCAGTCATTTTTGGGACACCCGGTATATAATCGTTGCAGAATTTTGTCATTTCAAATTTTATGAAAATCGAATCAAAACTTAAAAGATATTAATAAAAGTTTCTTCATTCTATTAAATCCCATCATACGTAATTAATTCAATGACATCCCATGATAAGTAATGATTCTAGGTTGCGACGGTGATTACGTCCTATTTAAGATGTGGTCCTATTATTTCCTTATTACTGAATTTGATATAGATAATCGTAATAAATTTTGTATTCAAGCGTTTTTGCATAAGAGTGCAACAGCTATTGCACCAAGATCTGAATATTTATAAAACTAGTTACAGTACGAACGCATCTCATTTGCCACGATTGATGTACAATTTTCGACTTGTTTTTCTTCTTTTCACACTTAAAATTTATTTGTTTTAAACATTTAAACACACACTCATACTATATAAAATTAAAAAGTAAAACTTTTTTTGAAATCACAAATGTTAGCTGAAGAAAATGAATGAATAAAATAATTTTGAAAATCGCCTGAAAGTGGTTATTTTAGGTATACTGGCCCTAAGAGCCGGCCTAGATTATGGCAAAGCCAGTAACCGTGGAACATTCGCAACCAGAAGAAGAAAACAAACATCAATTTCTTCTGGACGGAAACTTAAATTGATATCTGCAGGTGGAGCAACTCTCAGATTACAAAATCTTTTATCCCAACTTATCCTTTAATCCGAAGGGATATTCTTTCATCTTATGAATCACGTGACTGTGACATCACAAGGATACACGATTTTTTTTTTCTTTTTTAAACCTCGTGTTGCTGATTAAAAATATAAACAGCGAAAAAACAGCACTCTTTTAAAAGTATATTGTGGGAAGAATTAACATTAAATTACAAAATTTCACGTAAAGTGCGCATGATGTGTGTGTGTGAATACAATCCGAATTAGTTATAATTTTCGCTGTAAAAGTAGACGGATAATAGCATCAAAGTCCTTCTATGATTTTCTATTGGACTGTTATAAATCTTCCTGTGGAGCCGTATACGACCATATGCAGGGTGCTCCCAAAAAAAGGTTGAAACGCGCTGTAATTTGTTACCTGTTGGATTGGAGATTTAAATGTTCAACAGATAGGAAGCAAGATTATTATATTAACTAAAGATGTGACGAATAGTAATTTGGCGGAATAGCCGAATAACGAATATTTGGTGGTCGAATATCACAATTTTTTTAAAATATATATACTTTGTTTATAATTTTTTATTTTCAAATTAAATGACACAAATTAAAATTAATTTTTTATTTATTTTATTTTTAAAAAATTTAACAGCTTGGTGTACTTTTTAATACTTTCCAACATAGCTGAAAAGTATTTATGACTTCGTTTTGTCTGGCCGCGTTCCAATTCTCGTAAATATACTCAGATTGTCACGTAATTTACATATGTCATTAAAGTGTACTATAGCATGTTCGCTGTTGAAGTTGAAGAGTGTCTGACATTTATAATTTGTTTACAAAACACAAATAATTCAGTTACATTAAGGTTTATGAGAAAATGTTTAATGATGATGTTACACTATTTCAAACAATGAAATGTATACACATTATTGTAGGTAAATTATAGATGCCTACTGTAGAGTAGCGTGAGCATAGCATTCATTTACAGGAACACGCAAAAAAATTCAGTTACAGTGCTATGAGCGATAATTGCTACAAGTGCATTTGCAGTTGTGCTAAGAGTTTTTAAGTTTAACTAAATTTCTGCATATTACGTAGTGTGCATAAATTCTACAGATCATATACAGGACTGCAGAAAAGCACCCATAAGCATTATTGTCTATGGGCGAGAATTGCTCAAGAGTGGTTTTTAATTATGTTAAGTATTTTCGAGCTGAACTGTATTTAGTTATGAAGAGATGTTTGTAAAACATATATGGGCAATTCCGTGCAGAGAGTCACACAAGTAACGCAGGCTATCATTTTCATTTCTTCAATTATCTTTTAAATTTTAATTTTAATTGTGATTTTAGGTGGTATGGTAAATAAATTATTACCATATTTTTTAATTTAAATGTGTGGAAATAAAACTCAGAAATATATCACTTAATTTTATTACTCAAAATTTGCTTTTTTTTCTAAGTCACACACGTAACGTTTTTAAAAAGCTATTTAAAAAATAACTATTATATCAAAATAATAGGTTTTTGTATAAATGAATACGGTAAAGAGCATAAGAACTTTTGTTTGGATTTTTAAATAAGAAATATATTGAAAATTACTTCATTAATTAGAATTTTTTTTGTTTAAAATGTCACACACGTAACATGGAATGGCCCATATACATAAGGCTGAGCAAAGACCTGGATATATTCTCGACTATGGGATGGTAATTGCTAAAAGTACGTTTTTAGTTTGCGTTATGCGTTTTTAAATGAATTAAATTTTAGCTTAATATATGGTGTTTATAAAAATCTGTAGATAGTATACATATATCCATTGATATAAATCAGCGAACCCTGGTCCTTTCTAAGAAAAAAATAACAATAAACCCCATGCTAAATATATGCACATCAAACTCTGATATTAGCTCCAAAATACATCACTGAAATTACCCAAGTGTTATACAAATGGGGCAAGATATTCTAATCCAAAAAGAACATTATACAAAGTTCCTTTCCCTTTTAAAATCTAAAAATCGGTCTGTAAAGACATTTTAAGCAACTTCATTTTTACATGAATTTTCAGATGCTTATAACATAATCTGATCTTTGATTTAAGAGCTCTTCCGTGAAGTAATTCACAAATAAACTCCAAGGGTTTGGAGCAGACAAAATGTCCAAGAAATTTCCTTATAGTTCCAATATTAATATTTTCTTTTCAGTTTTACATTCTTTGAGAGGATGTCCAAAATAGGTTTCAAAAAGGTTAGAATTTTTCCTTTTGAAGAAACTCTTTCATGCCTGGGGTAGTACATAAAATGAATAATTTAGGAGTTTTAAGCAGAAAGATCATTATTCTGGTTGAAACAAAGTTACGTTATTATTTAAGGTAATACACTAGAAACTCGATTATCCGAAGTAATCGGGACCGACCCTCTTTCGGAAAATCGAAATTTTCGGATAATCGAGAATGCTTAAATTTTAAGATTAAGGAGAAATATATATGTTATTTCTTATTATGGTAACAAGCGCTTAATAAAAATAAAACAATAGCAAAATAGAACAAGAATAAATTACCTGAGTTTTAATTTTGAAATTAAGTACTTTTCACAAGGGTTTGAAACGATGTTTTGTTTGTTGCAGTTTCGTTTGTCTTTGCTTTGAAGCTCTATTTTTAATATTTTATACCAGTATCACAGTCTTTCTGCTGCTCCAGCCATGCCAAACCTTTTGCAAAATATTCAAAATCTTCAGAATTGCTAATTTGTTCGTTCCACTCCGCAGCTTTCGGGAACTCAAGTTAAGAGCCTACTTCAGTCAAGTGAAAAGACCCGTTCGCTAATGCTAATCCTATGGAAGAAATTTATAAAGATATCTCGGTTGCATTTTAATATTTTTAAATGAATTTTTTTGCATTGGATAGCTGAGATCGATCCCTACAAAGGCCGTTTTTTGCTTTTTCGATTTTCTTTACAGATACTTTTAATGAGGGCGCTTTCATTTTCGGAACCGGTTTCGAAACTGAAAGCATCTTCTTAAAAAAAATCTGCAATAGAAATGGAAAAAGTAAAAAACGGCGTGCATACAGATCGATCTCAGCTATCCAATGCAAAAAATCATTAAAAAATATTAAAATACAACCGAGATATCTTTATAAATTTCTTCCATTGGATTAGCATTAGCGAACGGGTCTTTTCACTTGACTGAAGTAGCCTCTTAAATTCAAACGTTCAAAGGAATTCTAAGAAAGGAAATCGAAAATATTTATATGTACTCGTGGTTCGGAAAGGACCGCTTGCTCACAAGGAATATGATAGTTAAAAAAAAGCTTTCAAAATGGATTTTGCACTCAAGGAATGTGATAGTAAAAAAAAAAAAAAAAATGAAGCTTTAAAAATGGATTTCGGTTAACCGAGAGTTTCGGATAAAAGAGGTTCTACTGTACTATTATTTTTTATACTGTTACTTAAGGATCCTCATCAGACAGACTGGAAATTCCCCTCTCTATTGTTAAACCCATGGGCTTGGAATGCATCCGTATTTTTCAAATTTCTATTCGGAAAATTATTTTTTTCTTCTGTTATGCTCTTTCTTGAAGTGTTTTTTTCTTTTTATTGGACACAATATTTTTTAAATACATTGTTAACTTAAAGTGTTAAAATCTTACTTACCACACGCCTGCTTAAATTAGATACCAACACTTAAAATATAAAATTAAATACATATGTTAGAAACATTTTGGCAAATAAAAAAGAAAGAAACGTTCAATAAGAGCATACAAAAAACAGAAGGTAAAAATTTGAATTTTCCCAGGAGATATTTGAAAAATACGGATATATTCCAAGCCCATAGGTTTAGCATTAGAGAGGGGAATTTGCGTCCTGACTGATAACTCTGTCTAGACACTGCCGAGATGCTATCTTACAACTAAAATGCATTCAACTTTTATAATAAGTTAAGATAATTTCAAATTAATTTTGCACTTCGCATAAAACTTGCTTATTATATCTGGAACATTTATTCTCTACCATTGTTCATACTTCTTGTACGTTCTCATATACATAAAAGTTTATAAAAATTGTTAGCCATAAGTCAGACGTATTATTTATATGTATGCGTGCTAAAAATTCACATACATTTGTCGAATATTTGAGGCTCTAGTTCTAAGTAGCTTTACACGCAAAAAAATTTGACAAATTAAGTTATGCAGGATTTTTTTCGTTGTAAAGTATGTTTAAAATATGATAAACTTCCATTGTACTTTATCCATCTCTAAAAGGTTTACGATGTTTAGTACTTGGGGAATTGGAGGGGGGGGGGGAGGATCCCTTAGCAACAGTTGCATTTTAAAGATTGCAGATGAATTACAATAAAGTTATTGACTGATATTTATACTTATTTGAACTACCCGAGAATTGTATTCTTTGCTCCTCTTTCAAAAGCGTTTTAATGATTCATCATAAGCTATTTACCAACAACACTATGCTATATCCATTGACATGTTAAATAGATTTTATTAAAATTAAATTAAAAAATATAATAACATTCAATTACAGCAAAAAAAGGACAAACACACAAGAAATGCATTACATTTTCGAAGAAAATTAGCCTTATTTTTAATATGTTAATGGTCACACGGCATTTGCATTATCGAAATTTCTATGTTACGAGATGTTAAAAACCATCGATTTCACCGAATGTTAAAAACCATCGATTTTACCGAACAATTTACCACTGACACTGACCCTTAGATTTTGCAATATAATATTGATTTTCCCACAACAATAAAGAACTCTTGTATGGGCATTGCCATAAGAACCATTTGTATACGCAAATCAAGTACTTAAATTCAATAATTATACAATTGCAGAGCTACCAAACTTTTGTGAGTACTAATGTGTAGTACAAACTCAGAAAATGGGTAATTTTAAAGTGTTAAGGTCCAGATAGAAGTATCGTTTAACTCGGTATCGGCGTCTTTTCTCGTGGCCACGCGGTGTTTTTCATCTTTAATGGCTTTACAAGGAAACTGCAAGACATCCTGCAGGAGGGAGAAGTTTATTTCAAGCTCGATCTAATCTTGTTATATCCTTTTCATTGTTGAATTTTGGGACTGGGCGATGTAGAAATTTCTTAAATCGATGTATCACTCATCCAAAATTGCGATTTAGCACTAAATCGCGATTTAACACCGATTTTACCTTTTAGAATATGGAAGCCGATTTCTTAAAATTTTAGTAACAAAATACGATCTTTATGCAGCCCCCCGTCTCCCTCCGTAGCCTTAAGTATAACCACTAGAATTATGAACATGCTGAAAGTAGGAAAATTTAAAAGATGCTAATATTCAGAGCCGCAGCAAGGTAGGTGTGGATGGCGCCGTCAATTAGGATAAGCGCTGACACTTATTACTAACGATGCGCCTGCGAATGATAGAAAGTTAACAAGGTGTTTTCACCAGGGCTGCGGAGTCTGTGGGAAAAATGGACGACTCCCGACTCCGGGAATTTTAACAGACCCGACTATGACTCTTTCGCTCAAAAATGGCCGACTCCGACAACGCAGACCTGCTTGTAAAATGGACGACTCCGTCTCCGAAAATTTTAACAGATCCGACTCCGACTCTTTCGCTTAAAAATGGGCCCGACTCAGACTCCGCAGCCCTGGTTTTCACACCATGCGCAAAATAGAGTTAGTGCGGTGCTGATACCACATTAAAATGAATTTCCATTTATGATGCACTTTAAAGTATCAAACATTAAGATCGCGCTCTGCACAAAGAAAAATTTCGGAGATAATTTTGGAGAAAGGCTTTTGTATTTTTGTAAAAATACAAAAGCCTTTCTCCAAAATTATTTTGTAATTTAAAATTATCTTGCAAGCTGAATAAAGTATGTTTTTTTATTTAATATCACAAGATAAACATTTTGGTCAAATATCAATTGAATATTTCACCGAGTATGCAAAGCCCGGCACAATGCACATTTTAAATCACAATAAAATTTATAATGAAAAATTTTTACATATTGAAAAATAAATAAATAAACAGAAACATGACGAAACGAGAGTACACCCCCCCCCCCCCCCTTGAAAACAAAGTGTAGTTTCTAGTACGCAATGTGTAGTGTGTAGTAGCAGACCAACGTGTAGTTTCTACACCTAATCTGTAGCAGTTGGCAGCCCTGCAATTGGAAGCGCGATATGATTTGGTAATGCTTCATGTGAACAAAGAAAAATCACAATAATTCGAGAGAAGATATAAAAATGAATGGCTGCACAGCTTTTCATTAAGACGCGATAAATCAAAAGCACAATAGGAAATAAAACTATCAAAGAAACTTCAATGCGGCATATAAAATAAGATATGTTTTATTGTTATTATTATATGAAACTAAAGTAACGCTCAAAAGTATTTTGACAAAGATAATAATTCACTTAATTGAAAAGATTAATAAAATACAAAAATCAATCATTTATTTTATTTAACCATATTCAATGTTTTAGAGAATTTTAATAAATGAACAATAAATATTAATAATATTAATAAAATTATATATATCTGAATTTTGTCATGCTGTAACTCTGGAATTTTTGAACCGATTTGGATGAAATTTTTCATATGCATAGTACATACTAATGCCTTGGCCGATTTTGTTGGCCAGCTTCATCCGCCATCTTGTTTCAAAATGGCGGCCATTTGAATTTTGTGAACACGTTTAGAAATGTTTAGATTTCCTAACTTTCTCTTTAAAATGATGTATGTTGTTAACTTACACTGTGTGACTCTTTAAAATATCTTTTAATGTTTCTAACATTCTGTTTAAAATTATACATAAGAGTTTGCATTTTGTGAAACGAAACACTTTCTGTAAGTATACAATGTTAGAAAACATAAAAAAAATTCAAAAATTCCAATGGCCGCCATTTTGAAACAAGATGGCGGATGAAGCTGGCCAACGAACTTGGTCAAGACATTAGTATGTACTATCAATATGAAAAATTTCATTATATATATATAGTATATATATAATTTTATTAATATTATTAATATTTATTGTTAATTTATTAAAATTCTCTAAAACATTCAATATGGTTAAATAAATTAAATGATTGATTTTTGTATTTTATTATTCTTTTCAATTAAGTGAATTATTATCTTTGCCAAAATACTTTTGAGCGCTACTGTATAATTCTTATTCACACTCTAGCGCAAAGCGATTTTTTCAAATGCACAATTTAAAAACTTAAAGTAAAACTGAAAAAAAAAAAAAAAGAACAAAAAAAAAAAAAACCCCAAACTTTTACACACAGTCGCAGAGACAGTGCAGCACGGCAGCAAACGCTGCAGATTATTCTAGATCTTAATTCTAACAAGTTGAAAAGGATGAAAAAAATTAGTAAAATTTTCTTTTTTTGTATCAAGATTCAAGTTCAGATTGTATCTTGTTATTTTATTTTATTTTTTAAATTCAAAATTTCCTGATTTTACGTGTTTAATAGTAAATTTTGTGACATTAGGCTTGGTCCATCATTGTTGGGTCGCAGATTAATTTTGGTTTGCTGCAGGCCTATACAAAAAATTCTGATACTAGGCGGGTTCTACAAGTCGTTAGACGCACCTGAAATGATTCACTATATTAAAACTACATAAGAAATAAATACAGTTAAACTCTCATGTGCCCAATTGGGAACAAGAGTCTTTATTTGGCATCGCACTTTCAATGAGAGATGTTACATTTGGCCTATAAAATTACCTTGTAATGGGTGAAAAAACACATTAAGGTTGTGTGTACATTTAGATTTTAGAGTGTACATTTAGAGTACAGTCATAAACAAAACTTATACGCTTTTTTTTTTTTTTTCAAAAAACTATTTTCATTTAAGGCAGTTCTCAAATCCTCTACCCAACAAAGCGAAATTTCCTGTTACAATTTCTGACTCATTTTTAAACGTAAAATCATAAAATTTGCAGCCCTGACTATTGAAGCTATTTGGAATCGAATGAGTTTTCCATTTTTTGATAAATAAACTACTTATTGAATTATAAGCGATTGTGGGCACGCGATGGCGGGTTCTTTCTCCTGCAGCGCGGCGGCGGGTAGGGGAAATCGGTTCAAAACGCCAACTTCGACAGTATTTTCGGCCAAAGATCTTTTACGTTTACGAAAAAATGGAAAACGTCTTTTGATGACATAGTCTCTGAAAAACAACACATGTCAATTTCATGCGTTTCCGAACAAAAATGAATTGAAAAATCCCTGCCGTCTCGGCCTACAGGCACATGTAGATTTTGAAGTTATTAATTTCACAACAAAAACTAAATCAAGATTAGAGATAAACCCACTTTAACAATTTTATATGGCCGCTTTTGAAGAGTTTTTAATTTCATTTTTATGTATAAAGAGCTGGTTTTACCAGAATCATGTTAATACGATAATTTTTTCTTCAACCCCTATTTTTGTTTAATTGGTTTTTGCTGTAAGAGTTCGTCCTATCAAAAACTTGTCAATATAAAAGTTGTATTATAAATCTTCTTAATATTATCTACATCTAAACGGATTTGATATCGTGTGAATCGACGAAGTAATGAATTTTTTTCTTCTTTAAAACCTCCTTTTTTTTTTCCTTTTTATTTATTTATTTATTTTGCGGTAAGAGTTGATCCTAAAACTTTTCATTGTAAAAGTGGTACATAGTATTAAGAAGATTTATAATAAGTTTAAGTGAACTTGATACCTTGAGAATTGACGAAGTTATGATTTTTTTCCCCATAAAACCCTATTTTTTTTCGCCCCTTGAGCATGTTTTTAATTGCGTTCGTAATTATATAAATACGTAGCACCTATAATGGTCATCCGCATATAACGAAGCAAAAACTATCCAATAGAATGGTCTGAAATTTTAAATATATAATTGTTGTAAAATTTTGTCGAGTCATTTCAAATTTTATGAAAATCGGGTGAATACTTTAATTACAGGGACAGTCCAAATTTTTTCATTACATTACGGCCAATGGGAAAAAATTACTTCAAGTGCATTTTAATGATGTTACAGCCTTTCGAACAGAATGAAATTGATATGTACTTATGAAGTGCACTAAAATATACATTCAGTACAATATGCAAGTGCAAAAAAATATTTATAAAATTAGTTATAGTACGAACGCACCTCATTTGCCACGTTTGGCGTGCAATTTCCAACTTATTAATTATATCAAAAATCTGTTACATATAAATTTTTTTACCCTTTTTCTTAGAAGTAATGATAACTTTAAACTGATTTGGTATGTATTATAATGAAGAAGTTATGGGGTTTGCTGTTTTCACAAAACCCCTACATATTTCCACCCCCTTGGTTCGAATTTGACCATTGGCCAAAATTGGCCGAGATTTTCTGTATCAGTTCAGAAGTGATTTGTGCAGAATTGCGGAAATTATCGTGTCAAAAAAAAAAAAAAAAAAAGATATAAGAATCTGATTAAAAGAATTCTTTAATGGTTTATACATCACTTTTAATTTGAATGAATTCCTTCAATATTTATGCATTCACATTAGTTGATGATAATTTCTATTGGTTTATAATGGTTTTATATAGATAGATGGGTGGATAGATCTACATATATAAAGTTTTGAACTGGGGGGGGGGGGGAGGGGATGGTTTTGAGTTCTAGAGGTCATGATCGACGTAGATCTGCAAAAAAAATTTCAGAAATTCCAACATACGGGAGAATGTAACAGGTAGTATTTCTTACAAAATCTACCTAAAATGTGTCAGAAAGTAGACCTTTGGAGTTGAGAACAACCTTATATTAGCGAATTCTTCAGACACATGGACTTAAATTTATAACTAAATCATTCATAATGTTTTACTGCTCAGTTTAATTAATCTACTCACTCCTATATTCCATTTTTGAATCAAATTCAGGGTGAATAGTTAGTTATAAGCGGCTAAAGTCCACTTAAGGATACAATAAAAAAAGTATACATAACAATTTTTCTTTCCATTTTAATGATTGATATCTTTAAACTAAAGGCAAAATATAGAAATAAAATACAGTAATACCCCGACTAACGTTAGCAATTCGTTCCAAGACTGCGACGTAAGTCGGGGTAAAATCAGCTAAGCAAAAAAGGATAAGTAATAAAAATTCTCCAAAATCTAATGAACATTTTCTACTGTATTTAAGGATTATGTTACACAGATTTAACATTATCAAAACAATACGTTTGCAATACAAGAATTTGGAATAAATCAATAAGTTGTTAACTTACAATTTATTGTTCTTCTAGCTGCCCCGTTCGTGTCTTTAAGGACGCGACAAAATTTTGCAATAAGTTTGAACCAACAATTTTTTTTTTTTTTTTTTTTTTTTACTTTCAGAAGCTCTTTTTAACAGCAGAATGAATTTTCTAAGCTTTTTCTATTGACTTTTTTTTTTTTCTTTGTCATTATTACTTGACTGTTGCGAGAAAGTTTCTCTTCATGGAACCAAAAGTCTTCAAAAAAGTTCAAAGTGCGTCTTAATTAAGGAATTTTTCTTTTCCAGCAAGGCGACGTAAATGCGGGGTGACGTAACTCGGAGTACTACTGTAAAATAAAAATAATGTAATAAACAGTACATTGATTTTAATCCGGTCTGCAAAAGGTTTACGGTCTGATCAAGTTTGCATTATAGAGAGAGCTATTAAGTTGCAAGTGGTTAAAAAGCATTCATCAATTTCGCATGTGCAAATTTGCAATCAATCTAATATTTCGCATAATAATATTGATTCTTATAAGGCAACAAAGAACTCTTTCTTGGTAGGAGCACTGCATTGGATGCATTTGTATACTTAAATCAATTACTCAGTTTTTTATAGTAAAGCTACTATATAATTATAGTATTGGAAGCGCGATAAATGTCACTTGGTAATCCTTCATGTGAACAAAGAAGAATTGCAATGGCAGGATTGAAGAAAGAAAAATCAATAGCTAGCTTCACAGCTTTATTAAGAGGCGATACATTGTACAATCTAGAGTAAAAATGTTTAAGAAACTTCAGATTTTATAAATACCACATATTTTATCATTCTTTTCTAAGTGCCAGAAATTTCATGCAACTCCCCAACCCGTCAAAAAATAGTTGTTTTCAATATGATTATTAACAAGAAAGAAAAATCATGCGTACGGCATAGATTATGAAACACTTTCCAACACTCCCTGAAAGCTTTAACAAAACTTCGTTATTTAGGGAAATGTGGTAAATAAGATAAAAAAAAAAAATCCCTGCCGGCCCGGCCTACAGGTGGAGGTAGATTTCGAAGTTAAGTATACTAATTTCACAAACAAAAACCAAATCATGATTAGAGATAAACACACTTTAACAATTTTATCTGACCACTTTTGACGAGTTTTTATTTCATTTTTATATAATAACTGTTTTTATCAGAATCATGTTAGGGCGGTATTCAAAAAAAATACTTTTCCATGCTTAACGACTCGAAATTTTCTGGCATAACTCCAGATTCATTTTTAATAGGAAAAACATGAAACTTGTTGACGTGATTTTTGAAGAGATTTATAAGCGACACTGTAAAAAAAAACGGACTAATAAACGGAAATACTACTGGCAATCTAGACGCCAGTACTATTTCCGTTTTTTTTACGGGAATTTTTACCCATAAATTACAGAAAAATTTCCGTTTTTAATCAGAAAAACGGAAAATTTTCTGTAATTTATGGGTAAAATTCCCGTAAAAAAACGGAAATAGTGCTGGCGTCTAGATTGCCAGTAGTATTTCCGTTTTTTAGTCCGTTTTTTTTTTTTTTACAGTGGACCTGTGTTTTTAATTTCCGTTTAATTAATTAAAACTTGATACATAAACAATTGTTTTCTCAGTAAGACAATATTTTTCGTTTCTAACACAATCGCTTCGGGAAATTCCGTTCAAAATGCCCACTTTGACATCATTTTTTGAAATATATTCTGCCTCTGTCAAAAAATCGATCATTACGGTACATTATATAGTTTCTGAATAAGCGAATCTACCAACTGGATGCGTTTGAGAGCAAAAACGAATTTAAAAATGAGTCAGAAAATAAGCAGTTTGGATTTGAATACTCCCTTAATACGATGATTTTTCCAACACAATCCTCTTCGGGAAATTCGGTTCAAAAGGCCCACTTTGACAGCATGTTTTAAAATATATTCTGTCTCTATCAAAAAATTGACCATTACAGTACATTATATAGTTTCTGAGTAAGAAAAGGTACCAATTGGAAGCCTTTGAGAGTAAAAATGGATTGTAAAATGAGTCAGAAAATAAGCAGTTTGGATTTGAATACACCCTTACTAAGATGATTTTTTTCTTCAACCGCTATGTATTTTTAATTTGTTTTTGCTGTAAGAATTGGTCCTATCCAAAACTTGTCTATATAGATGTTGTAGACATATTAAGAAGATATATGATAAATTCATGGGGATTTTATATCTTTTGAATTGACGGAGTTATGGATTTTATTCTTCTTCAAACGCCCTTTTTGTTTTCGTTTTTAATTTTTTTTGCGGTACGAATTGGTCCTATCAAAAACTTGTGAATATAAAAGTTGTAGATAATGTTAAGGAGATTCTTGATAAAATTAATTGGATTTGACATCTTGAGAATTGACGAAGTTATGAATTTTTTTTCTCCCCAAAACCCTATTTTTTGCGCCCCTTGAGCCCATTTTTAACTTTATCAAAAATCTGTGATACATAAATTTTTGGCCCTATTTTTAGAAGTAATAAAAACTTTAAACTGATTCGATATGTACAAAATTTAAGAAGTTATAGGGGTTTTTCGGTTTTCACAAACCCCCTCCCTATTTCCATCCCCTTGTTCCGATTTTGCCCATTAACGAACTAGACCGAGATTTTATGCCCCTTGATTTTATGTATCAGTTTGGAAGAGATTGGTGCAGAATTGTGGAAGTTATCGTTCCAGAAGAAAGTGATATATATAGATAGATAAAGTTTTTTACTGAGGGTGGTTTTGGGCTCTAGGGGTCATGATCGATGTAGATCTGCAAAATTTTTTCAGAAATTCCAACATAGGAACGACGCCAATAGGTAGTATTTCATACGAAATCTACCAAATAACTAAGTAAATATTTAAGACATTGATTTCAGCAGTTACCGTCCATAGCCAAATATGTATTCCAATTCTTTTGAACAGCCCTGCATTTGATCTGTATGTTGATATATATACTATAATAATGGGAAAATTTAGTTTAGCAAAAAAAAAAAAAAAAAAAAACGCATAACAGGCTGACATTTCTCTTTCAGTAATTTATACTAACAGATGGAAACATACTTGAATACTTTTGCATAACCCTGTAGTTTACCTACTACCTTTATTACACGCCACTATTTAGCCAAAATTTAATTCAAACTAAAACACTCTTAAAACTACTGAAATCACTTTTCCAGAAATCGGCATGTATTTTTTTGAGTGACCATGTACATCATTTTATCTATATTCTACAAATATTTCTTAATAAACTAAATGCAGTTCAGCGTAAAAATGCATAACTCATTTAAAAACCACCTTTAAGCAATTTGCACTCATACCCAGTAACCCTTACGAATTCTTTTGTATAGCCCTGTATATAAATTATAGCATTTATACACATCATATAGTATGCATAAATATGATATGCGCTTTTATGTTTCCCTATAATTGAAAATGCAGCAATCACCGCTAATGTACAGTACTTCTGATAAATTATAGTATCTGAAATCTTTTGTGTGTCCCTGTAAATGCTATGCACTTCGTATTATACATGAAATAACGTATAGTAAACCTCAGCTACGTATATATCAATCTCATTATAATGAAATAGTTTAACATAATTAAAATACGCAACAAATAATTACCCCCCCCCCCACCTATATCATTATGTAATGGAATTCTTTTGTGTGGCCCTGTAAATGAATAATAACTATACTTTGCACCGCATATTCTACAGAATGCATATTTTAGTGCACTTCATAAATGCATATAAATTTTGTTATATTTGGATGCGCGTAACATCATTAAAAATGATTTGAAACTATTTTTTCCCATTGCCCGTAATGTAACGGAATACTTTTGACTGTCCCTGTAGGTGAACTGAACATGCTACAAACTTCATTTGAAATAGGGATCGTGCCATGGTAAACGTCAATAACATCCAAAAGTTTCAGGGCAGCAATCTGAGTATATCTACGACAGTTAGAGCGCGTACAAACCGACCAGACAAACCGAAGTCAAACACTTTTCAACTTAGTTGGAAAGTGTTAAAAACGGAAAGAAAAAACATAGATACTATAAAACAAGGATCGTGAGCACATATACACTCTGCCCGCAAATACTCACATATTTATTTATAAGTCCATGTAAAGTGCACACTACATAAACATGATACCTAGAATCCAAACATACGTGCTTGCTGGATATAGACGTTGCATATTTACAAAAAAAAAAAAAAAAAAAGCAATTTAACAAATTACAACGACCATTTGGAAAACGATTTTTTCGAAGACTAAAATTTAAGACATAAAAAATCGCACGGAGTTGATCATACATTACGTACGCCATGGATTAAACGATAGCATTCCTCGACCCATCATGAACAAATTTGAAAAGAAATTTCAGTTTTATAATTTTCGGTACTGCCAATTTTTAAACTTCTGCGGAGCTGGTCATACATTACATACGCCATGGATTAAACATTAATATAACTGGTCCAATTTTAAATGAAATTTCATACATTACGTACGCCATGGATTACATTTTTCGGTACTGTAAATTTTTAAACTTCTACGGAGCTGGTCATACATTACGTACGCCATGGATTAAACATTAATATTCCTGGACCCATTTTAAATGAAATTTCATTCTTAAACTTCTAAACATCCCACAATATTACTTTTTACACCGTCGTATAGAGAAAAAAATGTACTTTTAAATGCAATTTGTTTGAAAGCTGTATCTCAATTTGTATCTGAGTTATTAATTTTTTTTTGTAGTTTTTATTACTGTTTTGTTATAGTGGCAACAGAAGTATCCATCTCTGTTGAAAATAAAGGGAAAATACAGATTACTGTATAAACCAATCAGAAAACGAATAAAATGCGGATTCAACCAATAAAACGTTTCAGATATGTTTTTGATTTCCTACCCTGACAGAGGACAATAACCATTTTCCCAAATGGTTAAAAAATAAAGGTTGAATGTTTAAAAATACTATGTCGTTTTCAGTGCCCTGTGATTAACTTATTCACAGGAGATTTCATAAAAACTGTACAGATTGAGAATCTTACCGTTTTTTTTCTTCAAAACTAATATTTACAACACTTTTTAACAGATTTTTAAAAAAGGAGGAGGTTTCTCAATCTTAACTAGACATGTATTTTTTTTTAAATGTATATTCACCAATTAACTATGCGACCGATTCATGTGATTTTATTATTATTGTTGAACGAGGATATTCTAATATGTCAAATTTCTAATTTCAGCAAAATTGGTTCAGTACTTTTTTACAAATTCAACCCCCCCCCCCCCCAAAAAAAAAAAATAAATAAATAAATAAATAAATAAAAATAAAAAAAATATAAAAATAAATAAATAAAATAAACATATTTCATTTTCAACGAATTTCATCAAGTGACGCAGCCCTGTATGTTTGGGGAGAAGTCGCTAAACGGCGATTTTCCTCTTCTTTACAGTGTTGTTACTAGGATTGTGGATTAATACAGGGTGAGCCAACACTTCGATTTTTTTTTATTTAATATAAAATCAAGTCATAAGCGTAAAAGAGTGCGGATGACAAAACTGTCAAATGAATTATTTCTAACTGTCCATGCAATCGGATCAGATTCCGAAAAAAGCCACGCACGCAACTGCTGCTAGAGCAGTGTTTTTTACTTAGTAGTAGTTTTTGAAGTCTTTTTCTGTTGTTGTTATAAAGTTTATATTATCTACTAGCAGGCTTCGCCTGATACGCTGGTCGGTTTCTCCAAACATACCTTGAATAATATATAATATATCCTAAATATATCGGTAAATTTGGCATTGTGTTTTAAAACAATATGGACCTTTACCTAGAATGCCCTTCCGCAGTACTTTAACAATACGAACGTCCTTGTGCTGTTATATTTTCTAATTTGTCAGACAAAATTTGGGCTGTTAAGGACGAACAGTTGTAGTTGATCATTTACAGTTGTATTTGGTAAAGAACAATAAGAAATATACTAAAACCATCCGCGAAAAATTATCTGACTAATAAAGCACGTCTCATCAAAATCTGTACAGCAGAACGTTTTAAAAAATCTAATCTTTCATAATTGGATTCGCCTGATTATAAAACTTTTCCTCACAATTCTATAACTAAGCTACGTAGAATAATATGCAATATACTAAAACCACACTCGAAATTTTAATCAAACTAATAATGCGTCTTTTCAAAATCCTCCAGCAGAATGTTTTAAAAGCTCTAATCTTTCATAATTGAGTACATCTAATTATAGCACTTCACCTATAATTCTGCAACTCAGCAATGTAAAACGATCTGGAATTTACTAAAACCTTATTGTCTAAAAAATTAGCTAACAAACAGCGCAAAACTCATTTAAACCTACCCAGTAGAACTGTTTAAAAAGGCTAATCTTTCTTAATCAGATTCACCTGATTTTAGAATTTCCCCCAAATAATTCTATAACTAAGCTACATAGAAGAAATGCAATATACTTGTAAAGGGCAACCGGATGGTCGCGTGTGAGCTTTCTGAAAGGATTGGCCAATGATCTAAACATCACAAACGTTTATTATACACATAGGACGGGACGGTGAACACAGACTGGCACAAACAAATGTACACGACACTAAGTCATACCAAACAAAACTTATAGTTTCATCTTGATTCTTTACGGCTGGCATTAGACAAAACCGTTCTCAGTATTTTTGGATCACCTTCTTAGGCGAAGCCATCCCAGATTCTGCTCTGTTTCTCCTCTTTTGGCCACAGATGGCGCTTCTATAGGTGAGAGGTCGTGTACAAACATCACACCTCCCCCATTCAAAGTTTTGATTTAGTTTTTAAAGACTAATCAAAATCTAATGGAATCTCTATAAACATTTTAGTATACACACTATTAATAAAAATCAAAATTACAATACTTATTTAACATAAGGATAAATAAAAAGGATAACTAAGATACTATGCAATATGAGATTATGATACTAGTATTGATGCGTTAAAGTTCTAAAATAAATATTTTAAAGTTCAAGTAATAATGTTCAATCAATTAATGTCCACAAAAGTCATATTCAGAAAAGTCTTGAAGGAAACATATAATCACAAACAAAATAAATCAAAAGTTTATCGTGAGTTTTTTTTTTTGAACGGCAAAGTCTCTTTCGTTTAAGTCCAGTGTGAGGCATATAGTCTGCTTAAGGAATCTGCATTAGTGTGGAGTTTTCCACGTCGATAGGCTATGTGGGCTTGAAATCGCTGCAATGCCAGAGCCCACCTCTGAAGACGCGCACTTTGGGATGCACAATCGGTCAAGAATTTCAAAGGGTTGTGGTCACTCACAACAGGCACTTGCGAGCCATATATGTAGTGGCGAACAATAGCCCAGACCAGATGTCGGAAGAAGGCGAAGTCCATTTCTCACGAGAAGTTGATGAGCTAACGAAAACGGAAGGCCGAACGCTGGAGTTTGAGAGAGATGGTTTTCTGCGTCGGAGGAGAGCGGTGCTCTCTCCTAGCTGATTTTAAATTGGGCGCTGCCCGCTTTTACTTTTTTTAGACGGGATCGCTGTAGACCCGTGCTAGAGATATCATTCAGTTAAACGTTAAATGTCGTGCTGTCTTTGTATGTCAGATAAATGTTAGTAGTTTAGTATCATGTAATCTAGAAGTTTAAAAGTTTCAATTAAACATTTTAACGAGTTAAACAGTAGTAGTTCCTGTTGAAGCCTGTGTGAATTTTCCTCCCACAAATTTTTGTGGGCCCGGCCTGGATATGAACTGAATTACCGGATTCAACAAGTTCTTTTTTACGATTTGAAATTTGAAATCAATCCCCTGGACATTTGGACATCCTACAACCTGGACGGAATCTGAATCTACAACTACTCGGATCCAAAGGATTTGGTGTAAGCTGCGGAGTTGCTTCGAAAGAATCAGGAAAAGAACAACCTGGGTGCAACGAATGCTCCAAATATTTTCTTAATTTCACGGGCCGAAGGATCCCCGAGTGTGAACGACTCACAGTGTTTTTTTTGTGTGAGTCTGTGTTTTTTTTCTCGCGAGTGATGTGATAGTTACTGGCTCACGGTGTGTTTTTTTAGTGAGCTTTTGTGCGATCAAATCAATTAATGCAGCCTAGTGATTTATTTTTGTGGGCTGTTGTTTTTTATGTGGTTTTAGTGCGATATACTCAGCCTAGTGATTTATTTTTGTAGGCTGTTTTGGCTAATTTTTGGCTCACTGTGCTTTTTTTGTCGTGAGCTTTGATTCGTCTTTTTTTCCCTTACTCATGTGAAAAATATATTCATTTTACACACAGCGAATGTACCGGTGGTGGTACAAGCTCGCACAAACCATTTTTTATTTTATTATTGTGTTTTATATTTTCAAGAAAGGATTTTCCCTTTAAAAGTAAGTGAGTTCCTTTTTATATGTTTGTGTTGCTATAAAAAAATTGATATTAAACTGGAAATAAAAATAATGGCGCATTTAGTACGTGCCAAGAAGGTAGACCTTTTAGGGGTAGTGCGGGAATTGGGGCTAGAAGCTCCAGAAAGCTCTACTAAGCCACAACTCTCGGACATGATCATTAAATCGAGCA
This sequence comes from Maratus speciosus, assembly GCA_963932465.1. Lineage (NCBI taxonomy): Eukaryota > Metazoa > Arthropoda > Arachnida > Araneae > Salticidae > Maratus > Maratus speciosus. The sequence continues at coordinate 184,587,705 of OZ010786.1, forward strand.
ATTATAATGAAGATGTTATAAAAAATCTTCTAGCCGGAATTGTTGCTGAAAGGGAAGAAGCCGAAAAAAAAATACTATTAGAAGAAGAGAGCAAACGCGAATTCGAACTCAAAAGACTTGAACTCGAAATAGCCGCGAAAAATAAAATCGAAATACCAACATTGGGTAGCGGGATTAAAAGCCCCGATGTTTTGAAATTAATTACAAAGTACAACCACCAAGAAGAAATTAGTATTTACCTTACATTGTTTGAGCGCCAAATCAAGCGTTTGGGCGTAGAAAAGGAAAATTGGGTAACTTATTTGTTAGGTCTGTTACCGTTGGAAATAGTAAACATAATAGGTCGCGAAAAGGAGGAACTCTCCAATGATTACGATTACGTGAAACAGTTATTACTGAAAAGATTCAAACTGAGTCCAGAACAATTTAGACAAAAATTCTTTTCGCATAGAAAGGAAAATTCGGCCTCGTGGCGAGATTTTTCATTTGAAATTACTAATTTTTTGGAACAGTGGCTTACGGGTCTTAACATTTCGTCTTTTGATGATTTAAAAAACATTTTGGTTATTGACCAAATAAGGAAGAGATTACCGCTTGAGATAAGGGAACATTTTATTGATGACTTGCCTAAGTTTACGAAGGTCTCAGATTTTATAAGTAAGCTTGATGATTATGAGGCAGCGCGCAATATTATCAGGAAAAACTCCGAAACGAGAAGTCCGAATAACGATGTTAAAAAGCGTTTTACTCAAAATGTTGAAAACAAAAGTTTTAACAGAAATAACATTCCGCAGAGTAGCAAATATGAAAAAAATTATCTTAACACGAGGAATAACGCTAACCCTTTCAAAATTAGATGCTTTTATTGTAATGAATACGCCTCCCATAAATCAAATCAATGTCCCAGAAGAAAAGAAGGGCCAACTTATTTTAGAGGCAAAGAAACCGAACATAGGGCTGAGCAAAGTAACTTCCATAATAATAAATCAGTAAACACTGCGAATAAAAATTCCTGCCCATCGGATAAAATCCTCAAAATTATTGAAATTATGGGGAAAAAGGTCAGCTGCGTGGTAGATTCCGGATCTGACGTAACAATGGTTAATGATGACATCTATAAGAGTTTAGGATGCCCTAAATTAAATGAAAACGATGTGAAACTGACAGGAATTAGCGGAAAAGGAGTGAGTCCGAAGGGTTTTTTCAATACCGACATTTCAATTGATAATATTAGTATCTATTGTGATATTTACGTTTTAAATGATTTACAATATGATATGATCCTCGGAAATAATTGTTTAAGTAAATTAAATTTTGAAATATCTGGTAATGGCCTTAAAGTTATGAGTAAGCGAAATAAGGAGAAAAATTATACTGTTAATATGATAACTGCGGTTTCCTTAAAAATTCCGAAGTTAGACACTCCTTCAGATGTTGTAAACATTCCCATGGCCAAGTCAGTCTCGCAGTCGGATGTTGTAAACATTCCCATGACCATCCCAGGCTTGCGGTCAAATTCCATAGACACTCCCATGATTGAAGAATGCTTAACTGACACTCCTAAGTATGAATCTGTTTACTTAGCAGAAATGGTAAATTCGGTTAATATAAACGAAATTGATCTTACTCACATAATTGACTGCGGTTTAAAAAAGGAATTAATTAACTTAGTTGAGAATTACAATCCTGAGAAAATAAAAAGTGCTAACTTGAAAGTTAAAATAATATTGAGCGATGAAATACCGATTACGCACCGACCTAGGCGATTAGCATTTGCAGAACAAGCGTTTGTTGATAAACAAGTCCAGGAATGGCTTGATAAAGGCATTATACGAGAAAGTTGTTCGAGTTACGCCGCGCCTATTGTTTTAGCCAAAAAGAAAAATGGCGATTACAGATTATGCGTTGATTACAGAAAGCTTAACCGAAAGATAATTAGGGATAATTACCCCCTTCCAGTAATAGATGATATTTTAGACGAGATCGGGCAAAATAAAGTTTTTAGCACATTGGACTTAAAGAATGGTTTTTTCCACGTAGAAGTCGATGAGGACAGTAAACAATTTACTTCGTTTGTTACAAATAATTCCCAGTTCGAGTATAATGTGATGCCTTTTGGTTTAAGCTCCGCCCCGCAGTTTTTCCAACGCTACATATATGCATGCCTCAGAGAGTTAATAAGAGATAAAACGATTTCCGTGTACTTAGACGATATAATCGTCCCTGCGAAGACTGAAGAAGAGGCGCTTTCTAAACTGAAACGCGTGTTTCATGTAGCATCAGAGTATGGTCTCGAATTCAATTTTTCTAAATGCCAGTTTTTGAAAAGAAGGATCGAATTTTTAGGATACATAGTGGAAAACGGAACAATTCGCCCTTCAGAAACACAAACATTAGCCGTTGAGAAATTCCCTGAGCCACAAAATAAGAAACAACTCCAGAGTTTCCTAGGGTTAACTGGATATTTTAGAAAATATATAGCGAATTATGCTAGAATCGCTAAACCCTTAAGTGATCTCCTGAAAACGGAGAACGAATTTAATTTTGGAGCGAGTCAAAAGGAAGCTTTCCAAACATTGAAAAATAAATTATCGGATAAACCGGTGTTGCACATATTTAGACAAGGGGCCGAGACAGAGTTACACACAGATGCTAGCAGCTTAGGTTTTGGAGCAGTCTTGTTACAAAAAGACGATTATGGAAACTTACACCCCGTTCATTTCATGAGTAAGAAAACAACACCCGCCCAAGCCAAATATAGTAGTTACGAGCTTGAAGCGCTGGCTGTTATTGAAGCATTAAAGAAATTCCGGACATACCTGTTAGGGAATAAATTTAAAATAGTAACTGACTGTTCCGCTTTTCAAAAAACATTAGAGAAGAAAGATCTTACGCCAAAAGTAGCAAGGTGGGCATTATTCCTACAAGAATTCGATTATCAAATTGTCCACAGGCCCGGAAGTCAAATGAAACACGTTGATGCGTTGAGTCGTAACACCGTATTAGTCACAACACGTTCGCATGATGAAATTACAACAAAATTAACCAAAGCACAAAACGAAGACGATTACATTAAAACTATCAAAACACTAGTTGAGAAAAATGAAAGTAAAGATTATTTTGTTAGGAAAAATATGGTGTACAAATATGAAGATGGTAGAGAACTAATTATGGTACCGGAAATTATGCAGAAAGAAATTATTCGCGAAATTCATAATAAAGGGCATTACGCTGTAGCGAAGACCGAAGCGATAATAAAGCAGGATTATTATATCCCTAATCTTCGAAAGCAAATCGAAAGTATTATAGGAAATTGTGTAGAATGCATCCTGTACAACCGAAAGCGAGGGAAAGGTGAAGGATTGCTAAATCCCATTCCTAAACATGATTCCCCTCTCCAAACTTATCACGTCGACCACTTAGGCCCAATGCCCTCGACCAACAAAAACTACAATTTTATATTCTCTGTAGTGGACGCTTTTACTAAATTCGTGTGGTTCTATCCAGTCAAGACTACATCTGCAAAGGAAGCAATTTCTAAATTAAAAATTCAACAAGCTACATTCGGGAACCCAGAGCGAATAATCAGCGACCGAGGTGCCGCCTTCACTTCCAGTGAGTTTAAAAAGTATCTCGAAGACGAAAATATTGAGCATGTTCTAATTACAACGGGAATACCCAGAGGAAACGGACAGGTAGAACGACAACAGGAAACATTCGTATCAATCCTTGCTAAATTAAGTATCGACGATCCGTCAAAGTGGTACAAATACGTACCGGCTGTTCAACGAATAATGAATAGTACGATTTCCCGAAGCACTCAATACACACCCTTTGAGCTTTTAACGGGAGTAAAAATCAGAAATAGGGAAGATTTAAGAATAAAACAAATTCTTGATGAGGAACATGAAAACGCATTTGTCGAGGAAAGACTGAATAGCAGAAATATCGCGAAACAACATATATTAAAAATTCAGGAGGAAAATCGCAAAACTTTCAACCGTAAACGCAAAAAAGCGAAATGTTATAAAATCGGTGATTTAGTTGCAATCCAACGAACCCAATTTGGGGTCGGTATGAAGCTACGACCGAAATTCCTTGGTCCATACAAAGTGATCAAAGTGAAGCGCAATGATCGATACGATGTCGAATAAGTGGGCCTTCAAGAGGGTCCAAGAGTGACCTCTACTGCAGCCGATGACATGAAGCCGTGGGCTTCTTCAACCTAAAAAATATAGTGCTAATCCAAGCTGATATTTTCATGTGTTTTTTTTTGCATCGTCTCATCTTTTTTTTTTTTTTTACTGTGTTTATCAAAAGTGACTGTGCTGTCATCTGAACATGTTTTTTTTTTTTTACTGTTTTATACAAGAAAAAAAAAACTCTCTATTTAAAAACTGTTCATAGAACTGTATCCACGTGATGAACTCACCTGCGCATTGTGTTTTTTTTTGGACTATATTTAGCAAAAAAAGAACTGAAACTGTGTTTTTTCTTTTTTTTTTTGATGGAAAGACTGTGTTGGTCTGTATACGTAGTTTGATATTGCATATTTGTCATGTTGTTTGTTTTTGTGTGTATTTTTCCAGTAATTTTCAGGTTCTAGGAAAGTCGGACGGTACCAGTCCAGTCTATATGGTGGATGATCTGTGAGGACACAGAATGGTCAGGATGGACGAATGTAGTGGCGAACAATAGCCCAGACCAGATGTCGGAAGAAGGCGAAGTCCATTTCTCACGAGAAGTTGATGAGCTAACGAAAACGGAAGGCCGAACGCTGGAGTTTGAGAGAGATGGTTTTCTGCGTCGGAGGAGAGCGGTGCTCTCTCCTAGCTGATTTTAAATTGGGCGCTGCCCGCTTTTACTTTTTTTAGACGGGATCGCTGTAGACCCGTGCTAGAGATATCATTCAGTTAAACGTTAAATGTCGTGCTGTCTTTGTATGTCAGATAAATGTTAGTAGTTTAGTATCATGTAATCTAGAAGTTTAAAAGTTTCAATTAAACATTTTAACGAGTTAAACAGTAGTAGTTCCTGTTGAAGCCTGTGTGAATTTTCCTCCCACATATATATAATGTTCAAATTTTTTTAGAGCGAAAATAACCGCGTAGGCTTCCTTCTCTATAGTAGCATAATTTTCTTGGCATTTCGATAGTTTTTTGCTAATGAAAGCAATGGGATGTTCTTGGTCATTTTCATCTTTTTGAGATAGGCAAGCACCTATCGCGTACGACGAAGCATCTGCATGTATGATGAAGGGTTTTGTAAAGTTCGGTGAATAACAAATGGGCGTTTGGCTGATTGCCTGCTTCAGATCACGGAAAGCTGTTTCACACTGCTCAGTCCAGGTAATTTCATTAGGAGCACGTTTTTTTTTGTAAGTTCAATTAATGGTCGGGCTATTTCAGAGAATGTCGGGATATAGGACCTATAATAGGACAGAAGGTCTAATAAACTTCTGACATCTTTCTTGGATTTCGGCACTTCTAAATTTTGGATGGCTGCTACTTTCTCTGGATCAGGAGCATGTCTGCCTGATCCTACCACATGTCCTAGGAATTTTATCTGGGATCGTGCAAAGACACATTTCTGAAAATTTACTGTCAGGTTTGCTTCTTCGAGGGTTGTCAGAACAGCGTCTAGGTGCTTGAGATGGTCAGTCCAGTTATTAGAAAAAACTACCACGTCATCTATGTACGTTTCGGCATATTCTTTATGTTGGACTAAAGTGCGATTCATGGACCTTTGAAACGTGGCTGCCGCGTTACGTAGCCCGAACGGCATGACTACGAAGGAATATTGTCCTCGGTGTGTGACGAAAGACGTTAAATGTTTGGAGTCCTCACTTAATCTTATCTGCCAGTACCCTTTCAGTAAGTCCAACAGGCTAATGAATTTCGCTGGAGCGACCTTGTAGAGCAAGTCGGTAGCGTTAGGCATAGGGAATGAGTCGACTTCTGTCTGGGAGTTTAAATATCGATAGTCCACACATAATCTAACTGAGGAGTCTTTTTTGGCTACACATACGATCGGATGAGCATATTCACTCTCCGAGTGCTCGATTAGTCCTAAACTTAATAATTCTTCGATTTGTCTGTCGACTTCACTTTTGAGTGCCTCTGGGATTCTGTAGGGCTTCTGACGTTTTGGTTGGTTATCAGGTTTTAATTTAATTTTATGTTCCCCTACATTTGCAATTTTAGGGATTCCCGATTGAAGGTTGGAGTGTCTACGTAATATGTTGATCAGTTGTTCCCTCTCATCTTCTGTTAGATGGTCCAAGTGTAATTTTTGGTGGAGGTTATTTGGATCGTCTTTACTAATCTGCGGGATGTTTTCGATCTCACCGAAATCGATATCATCATCATAGATGACGCCTATGTGTGTTGTCTGAGCTTTTAATTCTCTGATTTTATTCGCGTGTAAATGCTTTATACTATTATCTGGCAATTGTACTAAATACCTATAGGGAGACTTCTTTTCAAGTATCGTAGCTGGTGCTGTCCACCTAGCGTATATTTTGTGATTACTGTCCGGAATTAATACAATAACTTGATCATTCGGTTTAAATTCTTTATGTCTAGCTTTCCTGTTGTGATAATAAGCGTAAGCCTGCTGCTGATCCTTGCAAGAAATTCCGGCATGCTCGGCTGCTTTTTCCAACTTTATTTTCAGGTCATTTAAGTAATTGGTAACTGGGCCTAACTGGCCAATTGGTAGAGGTGTTTCGTTGGTCCATGATGACTTTAATATGGAAAGAGGACCAGTTGGACGCCTACCATATAACATTTGGAATGGACTAACGTTCGTTGTAGCATTTGGTACCTCCCTGTAGCATTCGGCACCTCCCTGTATGCCCACAACATTAATTAGTTTTTCCCTCTCCTTATCTGTTAAACGGTCTAGGTGTAATTTTTGGTGGAGATTATTCGGATCGTCTTTAGTAATCTGCGTCGCCCCGTCAGGACGAGTAACTGGGGTTATCGGTACATTATCAAACTTATTTGCTTTCACTCGAAGCTGACAGGACACACATTTGTCGCAAAACTCGCTCACATCTGTCTTAATCCCAGGCCAAAAAAAGAATATTTTAATCTTTCAGTGGTCTTTCGTTTTCTTAAATGTCCACCCCAGGGGCTTGAATGAGCGAGCTCTAGCAACTGCTTTCTACGCGGCTCGGGCACGAGCAATTGATGTACCGTTTCCCCTAATATTTTGTCACGATGGTATAACAGATCATCCTGAACAACATAATTATTACGGTCATTTTTGGCATCTGTCCAACACTGATTTAGTGATGCATCCGTCTTTTGTTCCCATTTAAATTTTTCCGAGTCGTTCGTGAAATTTCTGGTATTTTCATTGCCATCGTTATCAGTATTCTAGTTTGCATTTCCTATTTTAACCCGCTCGGCCTCTGTAGCAGCGCAAGCTAAATCTAACGCGTTGTTTTCACTCGTACGGGGCAAATTTATAGTACTAAAATCATTTATTGTGGTGTCGGGTTCGTTACTTTCGCTTATTGTGCTTAATTCCTTATGAGCATTTAAAGATAACAGTAAATCATTAATTAAATTATCAACCATCGCGCACGTTATTACTATTTTTGTGAACACCCTGCAATGTACTTTATCTGCTGCTATGCTTAATGGAATGTTTATTAACGGTGCTCTTAACTCGTGTCCGAAAGCTGATTTAAGTATAATTGAACCGCATGGTACTTTAAAATGCTCCGGTACACAATCGCTCTTTATAATTGAAATCTGAGTACCGGTATCGACGACCCCTCGCAAAATTTTATTCTCAAATTCTAAGTCTATAAATTGGAGTGGTTCAATTATTATTTTTTTTTTCCTCGCACCCGTTCTAAATCAAATACATTCCGCGACATTACTCGGGCTTTTCAACACTCGGGCATTGTCAGCGCATTTTCATTCGTATTTTTTTCTGATTTATTACCCTTCCCAACTAAAGAATTACAAATTGACACGTGGTGCAATTTAGAACACAGCCTACATTTAGTTTTTTCCGTACAATATTTAATTATGTGTTTTCGCTTCAGGCACGCGAAACATCTACCCTCAGCTTTTAATTTATTAATCCTTTCCTGAATTGAATATCTGTCACATTTTTCAGTTAGATGATTATCTGACCTGCAAAACAAACAAACATTCTCTAAAGCAAACACTTCAGCTACGCCAGATGTTTTGTTAATCTGTTTACATTCCGGTAATATTTCTGATAAGTACTTTGGCCTTGAATGGTCAGAAGATAAATTTATAATTTGAGTTTGCTTTTCCCTAGCCTCCAAATCATTTCGGATAAATGATAATAATTTATCCACGCTGCAATTCTCTTCAGAATTTTTGACACTTTGTCTATTGAACTCAAGCGATAAATTATACGGTAATGCTTTTAATATTATCGGAGTCAATAATGCATCAAAACTGTCCGCTTCCATTTCTAATGACCTTAGACTACGAATCTGCGTTTGAATAGCGTCATATAATTTACGTAATGACATGACGTCATGCGATTTTGTAACCGGTTTTAAAGTTAACAGCGTATTAATATAACTGGTAATAATTAAATATTTCCTACCAAATTGTCTTTTAAGTAAGTCGACTGCTTCTATGTAATTTTTATCAGATAACGCAAAACCCGATATAGAATTATACGCACTCCCTCCTAAATAACTGAATAAATAATTCATTTTCTCAATATTTGAGAGGTGTTCATTGTCATGTACCGCTGTTTTAAACGAGTTCCAGAAATTCTGGAAAAGTTTAATATCTCCATAATATTTCTCAATTTTAAGTGTCGGTAGTTTGACCGTGTTAGGAAATTCTATGCACCTATTTGCGGGACATACAGGGGGGGGGGGGGGGTTCTTTATGTTTTAGTTTTTTATTCACTCTGAACTTCCAGAGCGTAATTTTTTCCTGGTACTCTAGAGACGCTTTGGCATCTTTTTCGACTTCAGATAAATCATCAATTAATGATAATATCTCGTTATCTTCTTGCTTCAAATCGCTAGCTTTCTGTTCTAACATCGCCAAATTTTCTTCAAGATCGTCTAAGTTTGGCGTGTCGGACAAAAAACTATCTTCGATTTTTTAAATTATTGATGTTATAGAACTTTTAGTTACGGCGCGAGCTTTTTTTAATTTTGATAACTTATCTGCCATCTTTAAAATAATCTAATAAAGTCTTACCTCCGTAAAAAGATAATCCGATACGGATAATATAAATCAAAAATAATCCGCACGTCCAGGTAAAAAATAATCCAGGGATAGGGTATCCTTAATGCACATTAAATTCACTTGTTGAATTCACTTTGGCCAAATCCCACAATTTATTCTGACACCAGTGTAAAGTAGTGATGTAACGAATAGTGATTTGGCCGAATAGCCAAATACCGAATATTCGGCCAAGTTTTAGGCCGAATACTGACTTTAATATAAATGACTTTTCTTTTAATTGTTTAATTTTTTTTTCAATTTTAAAATAAAAAATTAAATTAAGGACTAATTGAAATTAATTTTTTGTTTGAGTTTTCAGAAATCATAACAGTTGAATGTATTTTTTGTTATACTTTAAATGTCTTAAAAAATACTTTAAAGATAACATATGACTTTTAAAAATGTAAATAATAATTTAATTCATAATTTTTTATTTAATCCATAGATAGTTCTAGTAATTTATATATATATACTATCTAAAATAGAACTCATTACCTCTGTAAAAATGAAACTTTTTTTATTTTAGTAAAATCCTTTCACCTCCTAAAAATAAGAACTTGCATGTGTCCACTGTCTTTTTATCTGGGAGGACGGCAGTGCGTCCGCCAAGTTCGCACAAGCCGTAAGCTACCTTTTCCCGAACCATTTCGGCATACTTTTCACCCCCTCATAACGTCGTTTTAGGGAGAGATATAGAAATTTTTCTTTTATACACATGTTCGTATGGTCAAACTGAACTAACGTTCCACGATTTCATGTTTCTATATTTAGTAGTTTTCGAAATATTAAATTCCGAAAAAGCGCTTTTTTGTCCCTGACTCACTTCGCATCATCAAATAACTAAGGTACTTCTAAAAGTCGTAGAATCATAAAATTTCACAAGTAAGTCGGGTTTGTAGCACAATTAACCAGAAAAATCTGAAAACACAGAATTTCCGCCTCTAAACCCTTCAAACAGGGCCTGTTGATTTGGCCGTAAACAGTTCCTTCACATTCATTTGCGCCAATGTTGGTCGCCAATACTCGATTACAGAGTTTTGAAGGGGTCACGTGATTTCAAGTAGAATAAAACTTTATATATATGCTTTTCCAAAGATGTTTGTTAAATAGAAAAAAATGAATATACCTAAAAAATTTAATCAGTATAGGTTATGATATATTCACGATATTAAAACAATAAAACATTTAACAAAATGTAACCTCAATTCGGTATGTTTCCGATATAGTAGCCTTGGCGAAATAGAGAAAATAGCCTTGACGAGAAAAGAAATTTGATAATAACGTATTTTCTGGCAACCTATCTACTGTGTCATATACACAAGCAATTTTTTCCATATGTATACAATTTATTTAATGTAAGGAACCCGTTTATTTTTATATACCAACATAAATAATTTGTATATAAAAAATAATATTTTATACGTGTATAAATAAAATGTTTATATGTATATAAATACATATATAAATAACATAAGTTCATCAGGTTTGTTTTCATAGTTTTTTATATCATTTGGCAACATATCTCAGTTTCTGAAGTCCGAATTGCGTCAAGATTTAAAAAAAACGCCAAGATCCCTATAGTGGAAAAATATCCTAATTCTCATTTGAAAGTTTAAAAATCTGCTTTTAATTAAATGAAATGTGTAACTAATAAAGCTGTCTTTAACGATGTACGACAGATGCGGTGTCCAAAGTCCGCTGCTAATGTTATTATATTTTATTATTAGCCTACTTACTGTTAATTTATTGTTAATTTTAAATCTGTAAAAGAAAGATTATAGTTATAGATCAGATAGATATGTTGGTTGCCAAAACTCGATTACAGAAAATTAGCCTGAGTTATAAAGGTGTTACATGATTTCAAGCTGAATGAAATTTTATATGCTTTTACAAAAATCTTAATTCAAATCTTTCAGTTTATCTGTAAATATTTCTATCTTTTACTTCCTTAAAACAAATTTTATTAAAGACCGGGAGGCGTCTGCACAGATCATCACCTCATCGAGTTGACGGCTGAAATTTTAGAACTAGTTAAAAATCGATTAGCATATTAAAATGTAACTTGTCTGCAAAGTCATATCTTTGTGGAAACCACCTACAGACCCAATTTTACTGGTTAATTGGTGGATTTTCCATTGTGTTTTCCTGCACCCATTCCTCCATGTCTCCATACTTTTGGATGCAGGAAAATACAATAGTAAACCTATCAGTCACCCACTAAAATTAGGTCTTCAGGTTGTTTCTACCAAGATATGACTTAACAGACCAGTTGCATTTTAATGTACTAATCTAGTTTTAACTAATCCTAATATTTCAGCTGTAAACTCGATGAGGTGATGGCGTGTGCTGACACCTCCCGGTCTATTAAAAATGTCGGAATTCTAATCTCAATAGCACTCTGATCAATCTGGCAAATATCCCTACTATTTATGGAACACTATTCCTTTAAGTGCGTTTTAGTGATCTTAAAGAACTTTATACATATGCATCATGCATATGATACATATGCATATAATACGTAATACAATTGCATCATACATATTATAAGTATGTGTATAATAAATAATACATATGCATCATTATGACGTCAGAACAAACAAAACATTTTTTGTCGCCAAATTTGGTGACACTTCGCTAAATGTTGCCAAGCTTGGCGAGTATTTCACGTTTCTGGCTATTTTTCAATGAGTTAATTATTAATGCGAGCCATCTATTTATATTTTTCCGCAATTCATCTGAATACTTAATATAACGTACGAATATTTCCAAAGTGCCAGTAGTTTCGTCACTGCACAAAACCTCTGCTATTGTTAATATATTGTGCTGTTATTATACTTACTGTGACTATGTTGTTAATCTTTACTCTGCTGAAACTTCTGTTTTATATAAATAGAATTTACAGAAACTATTAAAGCACCGAAACTTACAATTCTCCTTATGATTATTATAATTTTATAATATGTAACCTGTTAATCGATATGTACCGTTAGAAGGAATCTTCTATAATCCGGTTCCTCGCATTTTAGTTTTCAGGTTTCGAATAAAATTAGCTAAAAACTTAAAACCATGGCAAATTGGCTAGTTCTTCAACACGATTAGATGAGAAGAATGATAGATTTTCAAATGGATCATAGCAGTGATCCCGTGGACCTTCTATTCTTCCGTAATCGAGTCTATTGAAAAGATTAGCATGAAACAAAAAGATATTAGCATCAATATGGTTTAATGTAAATGCAGATATTATCAAAGGATTTAATAAGTAACATTTTACTTGTACCCAATCGTATCAGTTAAAATACAATAATTGGCAGTGAACCCAATTAGAAAAGATTATTTAATACGATTAAAAATTTCCGCATTAGAGAACGAATCGTAACTGATAAGGAAATATGCATAAGTGAGTTAAGAGATATTTGTCATGAAAGAATGAAAGACATAAGAACACAAAATATATGATGTGCTTCCATGATCGTAAAGAGTTCTTGATTTCTCTATCAAAAGCTTCGACTTGGCGAAAGAATGGGCAAGTAAATAAAAATATGAATAACAGCAGGGCTTAATTTCTAAGAAAAAAAGTACCGGAGCCCTAATATTTTGCGGTACCGGTACAACAACCGTACTGTCCCCCCCCCCCCTTCCCTGCCACTTCAATCTGCATATTTATATTTCGTACATTATTTTCAAAATTTAAAGCTTTTTTTTTTCTTTAGCAAAATAAAAATTTTAAATATGTCTATCAGCATATACTTAGCCTTAAACTATTCTCTTTTTTGTTATCACTCCTTCTGAATAGTAATCTTTGCCTAATTTTAAAGTTAACTAACTGCAGAATAACAATACATGGCAATTATATCTACTTACAAATGAAAGTGACTTCGTAAATGTGCAGAACAGAGCCTTAACATGGCTACCGTTCATGATACAAAATAAATAGAAAAATCACTAACGTAATTTTTGTACTCGTACGCAATCGAAGACAAAAAACCTCAAGCAAAACATCAAGCTTATGCTTGTTGGCTGAAACAGAAAATATTCTTTTTGGGTCAGATATATACACCAAAAAAAAAAAAAAAAAAAAAAAAACTGACAATAAAAAATTATCCTACTATCAGAAAAGAAAATCGAACTGAGAGCAAATTCATTGTTCAGTCTCTTCAGTGGCGCCGTATCAACATGTCATCACGACATAAATTCGAAACAGAAAAACACGATTATTTTTCAATTTCATTCTGATCATTCTATTTCATTCTGACCAAAATCGCATTAAAATGATTTGAAATAGAATATAATACGTAATTTTAAAGGAGAAAAAGTTTTTTTTTTCTATACGTGAATAAATAAAATTTTAATTGTTATACAGATTGAGTTCGAGTCAGTCCAAGTCCAAAAGCTGATATAAAAATTGAGTTCGTTTTATCTCCATCTCCCTGCGTGTGCGGCACATTGCGTCACATATAAGTGTTTTTGTAAAAAAGAATGCAAAAGCTTGGAGATGGAAAGAAAAGAAAAATTGAATTTAGTCTTCGGTTTTTCGAAAGCGCTATTGCACTGGGCTCCGGAGCCCTGTATTTATGAGCTCCGGTGAATTTCAACCAATATTTAAACATTTACTAAAAACAGAGAAGTACCGGAGCCGGGCTCCGGCGCAAATTAAGCCCTGAATAACAGTAACATGATGCAACGTTTAACATGCAATTAATAGAGTATATACTTCTTGCTAGAGGCGGCTAGTACTTTAATATAAAAAGAAATAAAGTTTGAATTTGTAAAGCTCAATAAAATAAATTTAGGTATTTTTATGCTAGCCGGGCGCGAGTGACAAATCGCCAAATACTGTTCCCAACTCTATTGTTCATTGCATTCCTTTCATTTAAAAATATAAACTTTTCAGTCGTCTCATTTAAAATAGATGCATTTCCCTCATTTTATTTAATAGAATATTTAACATAAAAATAAATAAATAAATAAATAAATAACAAATAATAACATAAACCAAAATATTTTATTTGAAAATCAAAGCATTGTTTCTAATTTACACATGTGAAAAATGAAAACTGCTATTGGCGAAAAACAAAATGCTAATTAGGAGATTTGCTCCCGGCTAACATAAAAGTACTGAAATTTAAGTTTTTTTTATATTAATATAGCTTAGAAAAAAACTAGAAGAAACATACAAAAAGTAGTGATATCCCAACAAAAAGTTTTGGGTAAAAAAATAAAAAGCGCCAAGTTCTCCTTAATGTTTCGGCCAGAAAAAGTAGTGATATCTGAAGTTCGCACAAGGGCACAAGTTAAAAGCCAAACATCCCAAATCTTTCATTGAAAATGGCTTCCTGCGACTTGGCCGTTAATGCCTTCGAGAGGGTTTTTCAAATTTTAAAGTATGTACAAATAAGCTAGATGACAACTACATTTTTTGATTATTTTAGGCATTTTGTGGCACAAAGTACAGAAATAAAATACACATTTAAAAAAAGCATTTAAACCACTTCAGTCTATTTAAATGCTTAGAAGTTAAATATAACAAAATACTTGTATTCAGAAGGTAATATCCCTAATTTCTAAAACATAATTAGTATCAGCTTTTAACAGTTTATACATCGAATACCTCTTAATGTCTACAAACAAACTATAATAAATGTTCAAACGAAAAAAATCTCTTTCGTCAATGCACAAGATTTCAATATTATACAATAAAATATAATGTAACATATTGTGAGATTTGAAGAAAGTAAATTTTGTTTTATTTTTTAGGTTCTACGTTAATGACTTTAGCTTTAGACCGTACGAAATGCCAATTAAACCACATGTGGACTAAATGATCTATAATCAAAGCTATTGTTTGTTGAAATTGAATGGTATTTATCAGAAATCTTTTACTTATAATGTCTTTATGTGAATTTGCCTCTTTGCATACTAATATTAATTTTAATATTTAAATAATTCATAAATGCGAAATTTCCAATCATTAATTTTGAAATGCTGTAGAAGGCATTAACGGCCAAGTCGCAGGAAGCCATTTTCAATGAAAGATTTGGGATGTTTGGCTTTTAACTTGTGCCCTTGTGCGAACTTCAGATATCACTACTTTTTCTGGCCGAAACATTAAGGAGAACTTGGCGCTTTTTATTTTTTTACCGAAAACTTTTTGTTGGGATATCCTTTTTCATGCAACTTAAACTTAGTAAATTTACACTCTGTATGTCAAAAAAAATGTTATTTTCTTAAAATATAATTATTCATTCCATTAAAATATTATATATTCTTTTCTGCTACCAAGATATACTTTTCTCTTTTCTTTCTCTCAAAATTAACAAGCCCCTCATAATACTTCCTCCACCTCATATTTCAGAATGAGATTTTTTTCTTATAATAATTAATGTATTTAGGTATAATTTTTTAATATTGTTTGTCGAAAATATTTAAAATCATATTTTGTTTTGATTTTCTGGAACATATCTAACCAAATATCTTAAAATATTCAGCCAAATATGCCACTATTCGGCTACAGGTATTCGGTCAAATGTCCCACTATTCGGTCACAGGTATTCGGCCGAATATCTGTTCAATATTCGGCCGACCGAATATTCGGCAAAAGGGCCGAATACCGAATAGTGGCCGAATATTCGTTACATCCCTAGTGTAAAGGGCAACTGGATGGTCGCGTGTGAGCTTTCTGAAAGGATTGGCCAATGATCTAAACATCACAAACGTTTATTATACACATAGGACGGGACGGTGAACACAGACTGGCACAAACAAATGTACACATGACACTAAGTCATACCAAACAAAACTTATAGTTTCATCTTGATTCTTTACGGCTGGCACTAGCTAAAACCGTTCTCAGTATTTTTGGATCACCTTCTTACGCGAAGCCATCCCAGATTCTGCTCTGTTTCTCCTCTTTTGGCCACAAATGGCGCTTCTATAGGTGAGAGGTCGTGTACAAACATCACAATACTAAAACAATCCCTGAAAAATTATCTGGCTAACAATGCAAGTCTCATCAACATACGTCTATCAGAATGTTGTGAAAGTTAACATTTCATAATAGAGTTCGCCTGATTTGAAAGCTTTCCCCCACAATTCTATAAATAAGCAATGTAAAACGATACGCAATATACTAAAACCTTCCCTGAAAAATTGTCTAACTGTTCAAGCCCCATCAAAATCCATTCAGCAGAATTTAAGTTATAAGCAGCCGGAACGAAATTCCCATTTGCATTTTATATATGTAGTATAGATACAGATGAATGCAAATTAAATGTAACACACAATAAACTTATACTCAGTGTCACATTTTGGCAACTAATTTCAGTGTCGATGATTTTGATATATATGATGATACAGATATCGGCCAGGGTTGTAATTTTGACTAGATCATCTAAAACTGGTCAAAATTGCTTTTAAACGATCAGAAGTGGGCAAAACACTATTAAATAATATTTGCTTACATAAATTACCGAATGAAGCGTTTTAAAATTTGTAGATTTGATAATGCACTGATGAATTGTGCAAATTCTTCATCAGTAGAAAGAATATGTGCTACTTTTGAATAATTCAGAATAAACAATCAAATCGTCTTAGCTTAGTACAACAAAACTTATTAGTTGTAATATATTTTTTTATTATTCTAAATAAAAATTTTAAATTTTTATGTAATTTAGTTTTTTTTTATACTTTTTCTTTAAAAAAGGTATAAAATTAGATAGCGTAATCAATTATAAACCTATTTGTGCCCGAGTTTTTGTTTTCTCAAATTTATTGGTAAAATGACTTTTAAATGTTGCAAAATGAACTGGAAAAATACTAAAATGCTAAAATTTGTTTGTATTTATTTGATCAAATATAAACGTACTAAATATGAGAATATGCATAATTATATGTTTTGTCTAAATTTATATGAAATAAGCTGTTAAATTGCATAGTATTATGTACTAAAATTAGTATTTTTATGAACTACTAAAAAAAATGTATTTATTTCTTTACAGAGACTAATAACGTTATAAGTAATAAGTAATAATAAACTAAGAACAATCGTATTTGAGGTTTAAAAACAATTTGTTTCATAATCCTCTTGAAAAGACTTTACATAAATAACTGTCCCCGAAATAGCTAATAAAAATATGTACGAGAGAGTGGTAATGAAATGGGCCAATTTTTGGTTTTTAATTTTTGTAATTTTTTCTAATAATTTTTTTTGTTCAGAATTGGCTCTTCAGTTACTTTACTTATTTGGTTATATAAAAAAGTCATAAAAATTGGATTAGAAAATGTCTATAATGAATGATAATAGAAAAAAATATATACAGTGGACTCTCTCTATTCTGAACACGCATGGGACCGACCAAAAATGTTCAGATTATGGGGGTGTTCATTATAGAGGGAGACTGGGAAATGCATTACTACTACTACTATGATTGAGTTTATAGACTGTATAGCCATGCCAGTTACCGAGATGGACGTGCTGAATTTAGATTTCGCGACTAGTGTAATGTTAAACTAAATTCAGTCGAACCTGTAATCTACAGTCTCTTTTTTTATTAAAAAAGTTTTACATAACATACATATATACAATATATTTCTTAAAAACAAAATCGGTACATTATTTAACAGACTGAGTAATTTTAGTTTGTTTTTGCATTGTGTATGCTTGTGCAGTGTACATGTTAGCCAGTTATTTAAAAAGCGGAAATACTTCCGGATGATGTTCGGCTGCATAGTTCAATAGGTCTTGAATCCCTTGGCTATATTGCTTTAAGGTAATCGTACTTCTTGTTTCATCTGTCTCTTCTGCTTTTGCTTCTTCTTCACTATCGCTTCCTCTTCAACGATGTTGTTGTCGCTAACTGGAAAGCTTCCGTCGGCTTTGAGATAAGCTCCAGGTTCAATTTCAGTATGGACCATTTGGAGAATTGACCCCAAGTCACTCACAGTTGTTGCTTCTTATTCCTTTATTATTAATTGTTCGTTCTCACATTAGAAACCAGCTTTGGAAGGCGTAGGGGGTTATTTTATTCCAAGATGTTTATATTCAATGGACATCATCCATGATCTTGACTTTCTTCGTTAGTTTGGTTGCCTTCAGAAAATGGATTCGGTAGTGAGCTTTAAAGGTCTTGATTACTCCTTTCTCCGGTGGTTGGATTATAGAAGTACAGTTCGGTGGTCAAGAACTTCAGGCTCACGTTGCTCAGCTGCATGTTTGTGTGTGATCTGCCATTATCCACAAAAAGAATAATTTTTCTTCTTTCTCTCTTCATGATCTCGTTAATGACCTCCAACCATTGTGAGAAAATTGTGAATGCCATCATGGCTTTTCCAGTTCATTTATAGTGCACAGGAGATAATGCGATTTTCACATTTTAGAAACATCGTGGTTTCTCACTTTTTCCAGTCACAAGTGGTTTGAATTTCTCACAAGTAAAACTGGCCCAGAGCATGACGGCATGTCTTTCTTTTGACTTTCCATTTTCCGCCAACACCTTTCTCGCTTGTTTCTGTTAGGGTTTTATTTTTTACCCTAAAAAACAGGCCGATTTTGTCGGCATTGAACATGTCAGCAGCATCAAAATCCTTTTTTATATTCAGAAGATTTGTTTCCTTTCCTTCACAGTGTCGATATTTATGTCTGCAGCTTCACCACTGATTATTTTGAATTCTATGTTATGACGACTTTTGAAGTGAATCAACCATCCTTTTTATGCCTTGAGTTTCGTGATTTTCTCCTTTTCTGTAAAATTCAGAGCAATCTGCTTCAGCAAGGATCTTGTACAAGAAAATTCTTCCTTCTGATTTGGCAAAAAACTTCCAGATGCGATTGTTTATGTTCTTGTTTCCCGTTTTCTTTTTGAAAATTCTACAATTTGAGGAAAGTTCATTTGATTCGTTCAAAATTCTCTTTCTCTTTCTTGCTCATGGCGTTGCTTGCTCTACTGAAATTACAAAAACTCACATGCAATTTTCCTTTGACTTGCGTTTGATTTTAATTTTTGAACAACTTTGTATTTTTCCTGAAGCTTCAGCTCTTTCCGTTTTTTCGTTTTTCTACTCATTTCTAATACTATAGCTGCGTAAGTGCAATGTTTCTTTCCCTGCATCTGTAGAGGAACGGCGAACAAAAATTTACCATTGCCGAGCAAAAGGAAGAAGGAAACAGAATCGATAATCCTGCCCAAACAGGTGTGCAGAAAAGAAACCATAATCCTTTTTTAACCACTAACTCTAATATCTGTTAAGTCTTATCTGTCACTGGTGTGTGGTCTTTCTGTTGCGTAATCTTTCTATTTTTATCTCAGCTTGAGAGAGAGGGACTTACGTGACATGGTTTTTACATTATTTTTTCTTGTATCCCTTTGCATAAAAATTGATTGTTTTGTTCATTTCATTTATCTAATTAACATGATTTACTTTTTGTGAAATGGCAACAGTTTTATATCTTAACTTTTTTGTTTGTTAAAAATATAAGAATGTTCTAATTAGTTTAGATGTAGAACGCTTAAAGACGTACCTGTTTGAAAAAAAAAATTCTTTCAATTTATTCATTTTTTATAACATATGTTTTGTTAACTGAATTATTCAAACAAATTGCAGCATCGAGTAGATGCATAAAATCTAGCAATGATTTTGTCTGTTTTTTTTTTTTTTAAATCGAGTTTATTGACATTTTTTATTCTTCTGCAACAATTTTTGGAATTTCCATGATGGAGGAATTCCTCGAATTCTGATTGCAAACACATGTTCAGTTTACAGAGAGACGGAATAGAATGAGGATCAAAAGTAGCGTTCATAATAGTGGGGTGTTCACATTAGAGAGTGTTCAGAATACAGAGAGTTCATGTTATGTTAAGTCTATGGAGTTTCGCCAGGACCATCGAAATGTGTTCATAATACCGGGGTGTTCACATTAGAGAGTGTTCAGATAGAGAGAGCCCACTGTATATAGAAATTTGGCCCATTCATCCCCACCCATGGGGCTGAATGGGCCATTGAATGGGCCACTAAATGAATTCTATGAAAAAAGGTGGAATTAATCTTTTATTCACCAAATATGACAAAATGAATTTTACTTGACACGATATGATCAAAGCATACTGAAATAGTAAGTAATACACAATGCTTATAAAAAATTTATGAACATCAAAAGTGATATTATTAAATCACATAATTGTAGCAGAAAAGTGACAAAATAATGAGATTATAAGAAAGAAAGAACATAAAATATACATAAAAATAACAGATAATACACATTATGATTTAACGAAATTTATATATTTCAAAATTAACGTTAAACGACATGGTTGTAACAGGGTTGAACTGCCTATTAATTGACTATTTAGTGTAAATTTCTGGTATTATTTATTCTACCCATCAGATTCAGAATATAAACAATTATTCTAGTTTTATATCAAATGGAAAAATAGTGGTAGGTGTGGTCAACAACCGGACAGTTCACCTTAATCATTTATACACTTTAACTTATGTTTCTAATAAATAACTGATATTTCTTAGGGTGAAGATGTGCAAATTGTTTTTTAGACATCACTATAAACCTATTCTAACTAGACAGTAATTTAATCTAAATCCATTACAGCCAGTTATGTTTCATATTAAAGAGAAAATCAGAAAAAAAAGAAAGAAAAACCATATTTTCATGATCAGGGCAAGGTGGCCCATTCATGACAATGATATTGTGGCCCATTCAGCTCCACCAATACTTCTGGAATATATTCAGGGTTTTTTTAATGCATTAAATTCAAATAACGTCTAAATACATCCTAAAATTAGTTTACAGATATGCAAAGACTTGCTAATACACATACCCGCAATGAAATAATAGAAACTTTCTAGCTTATTTATTTTACTGAAAAGGGAAAAAAAAATTACTTTTCAGTCAGATTCTTGACTATACTACTCTAGTGGAGAAATGGCTTCTCCCAAACAATGGAAAATTTGATGAGTTTGGTAGAACAAATAGCTTCATCTATTAGTGGCATCTAAAATAATTTTATGCAAATACTTTTTCATATTTAGTTAATGGCCCATTCATTACCACTCTCCCCCACCCATTCGTGCTTAGCGCCCTATTTTTTGTACTTTACAAAAATGCATAAAAAATAGGCTTGAACATATAATTTCACAATAAAAAAAAGGTATTTCAAAGAAGTCTACAAGCAAAGTTTATGACTTATTTATTTGGATCCTTGATAGAAAAAACACAAACTTGCTTTTTACATTTCGCCATCTTCAAAAATGAAAAATCTATAAAGTCAAAAAGCCTTCATTTAAGCAAATAGGTATGCATCTTATGCTGCCATCTTTCGGTAACAGATAAAGATATTTATAGATAATTATTTCATACAGTTTTCATGTTATAAAGAAGAAGAAAATTATATAAATTTATTAAAATTCGAAGTGTCCCGAAAATGGGACGCTAGGCATAAATGGGTTACTTACAATAACTGCTTAACTTCAGACACTTTTGTGCAGTTAAATTACAACATAATGAAAATTAAAGTATAAAGCTGAGTGTATTTGTAATTCCTACTAAATATTGTATTAAATAACGTCAAATATAATTTTGGAAAATCCTTGCATTAAATTTATCATTAAAAAAAGAAAAAATAAATTTGAATCTTTTATTGTAGTGAAAATTAGTTTTGGCCTCTGGCGTTCAAAACATATTGTGAAAAAGACGGTTAAAACTGGTTTTGTCCATGGTTAAAAGCAATACAACCTTGCTCGCAAACTGATCAGAACCTTACATGAAAGAAAATCAATGCCATATTTTAATGCAATTATGAGGGAAATATCTACAAATATCTCTAATATTAACTTCACGTTTTACCGAGAAAAAATATATATATATTAGACACACATACACACATATATATACAGTAGATTTCCGTTACAACGAACTTCACGGGACCGCTAAAATATTTCGTTGTAACGATTTTTTCGTTATAACGGAATTACTCCTATTTATCTAATGAACTGCATATACACGTAAATTAATTATGTAAGATAAATTTACTTTTCATTATAGAAAATTTTAATGGAAGACTAGTTAAATTAACATAAAAAAGTTAGTAAAATAAAATGCAATATTAAAAATACAAAATTACGGACTAACCTTTATTTAGTAGTACATTATTGCAGAAAATCTGTGATTTTAGTTTGCACAAACGAATGTGTAGTTGATGATAACAAAAACGTGTGCAACGAATGAATGTGAGAAAATACCTCCTCTGGAACATTTTTTTGATGTGAAACAAAATCACGCATTTTGTCCAAGCATGAGAGAGCTTCCGAAGCGGTAACTTTTGAATCGTCGGTAACATCAGTATCGTCATCACTGCTGTCGTCATTTTGTTGGTTTGATGTAGTTTTAATGGACAAAATGATATCTTCATCAGATACTTCAGAGCATGTTTGAATATTGTCATCCACAGATAAGAAATCCTCCAAATCCACCTGATCAGGGACTGATGTTAATTTTTTGGCAGCCTTCCAAATTGTGTTTAATTCAGAGGACGCATCCGAATCTAAAATTTCTGATTCATTTTCTTCGGTCTCAGTTAACCAGGCATGTTTCCAACAGTTAGAAATTGTTTTCTCGCTAATTTCTTGCCACGAACCAGAGATCATTTCAATAGCTTCTTTGAAATTTATTTTTGGCCTATCCCCATTTTCTAAGCCGCAAAGAATTCTTTTTAGCAAAAGAGTTCTGTAGCGAGATTTTACAGCACGGATGATGCCTTAGTCTAGAGGCTGTAAAATAGAAGTGCAATTCGGCGGAAAGTACTCAACTCGGATGCAGTCCAATTTGGGGGGACTATTATGAGGCCTGCAATTATCAATCAGGAGAAGGATTTTCCGTTTTTTAGCCTTCATTTCTTTGTCAAATTGCACTAGCCAATCAAGATATCTTGTGTCATCCATGCCTTCTTATTGAATTTATAATCGCAAGGCAATGAATGACAGTTCAAGCAACGGGGCTTGCCAGAGTGACCAATAATTAATATTTTTCTCTTCTTGGTTCCTGATTTGTTACAACAAAAGAGTGCTGTAATTCGTTGCTTTGAAGTTTTTCCTCCGATGCATTTGTCGTCTTTAAATGTTAATGTTTTTCTCGGTTCAAGTTGATAAAATATTCCAGCTTCGTCAGCATTGAAAACATCAACGGAGCTGTATGTCTTTATAAGGGCAGCTACTTCTCCAGCTCTCCATTCATTTACAGTCTTTGTAGGTACATCACCTGCTTCGCCGCAAATTGATTTCATTACAATTCCATAGCGAGTACGAAAGCGATTGAGCCAACCTACACTGGCTTGGAAATTTTCGATACCAAGTATTGTTCCGAACGCTTGAGCTTTCTGCCTTATCAGAGGACCATTTATAGGTACATTTCGTGAGCGAACATCTTGGAACCATTTGAACACGGCTTTATCGACATCTTGAAATTGGGACTGTCGCATTCGTTTTCTATGGGAACCAATGCTTGCATTTTGGAATTGTCTCTCAATTTTTTCTTTATCTTTTAGAAATGTAGATAAAGTCGATGGTGTTATTCCATATTTTTTGGCCACATCAGTTTTCCGCAATCCTTTATCAATCTCAGAAATTATGACTTTCTTTTCTTCCAACGAAAATTGTTTTCGTTTCACACAAGCCATTTTATCAATGAACGAAGCAAGAAACACACTGCAACAGGTACTGGCGATAAAGATATCCCAGAATAAGCCCAAACAGTCATTTCACAGTGAAGTTCACCTGCTTTCCGTCACGTGATCATTTTGAAGCGTATGGGCTAATGAAAGTTAAGGAATTAGGGAAAGAAATAGACAAAAGAAAAAATAACAAAGGGGAGAAAATTCTGAAATAGCACCTGTCCCAAAAACAATAATGTTATTTTTTATCTTCAACATTTTATTCGAAGTATATTTCATTTCTGTTAAGCAATTGAAAAAAAAAAAAAAAGAGCTCGATGAAAATTTTTCGTTGTAACGGAATTCCTAAAAAAAATGCACTTTGTTAAATCGGAATTTTTAATACATTGGGGTTAATGCAATTTGAAATGGGGATTTGTCAAATTTCGTAGTAACGGGATTTTTCGTTGTAACGGAAATCTACTGTATATAGGGTGTGCCAAAAAGATTGAAAGGCGTCTTAATTTTTTATGTGTTAGAAATAAGTATATTGAATAAACGGTCAAGTGCGAGTATTACTCGCGCTCAGAGGATTCCGCACAATAAATATATGAATTACTAACTGTATTGTTAAAAAAATCGTTGCTAAAAGAATAATAAGATTTCATAAAAAAAAAACTATGTAATGTAGGATTGGGTATATATATCTTCTATAGCTGTATATACTAGAATCCGTTATATAGGCTGTGCATATATAACTTTATCACTTTAGGGGGGAGGTGGGGGTTTGGCACTTGTTTTCGTAAGATATATCTGGGGAGGGGCTTTTCGATATCGCTATCATTTTTGATCGAACCAAACTTTTCGTTTTTCAGAAACTTTTTCTTTACATCTAAATAATCTGTTATCTTTATTATTCTTTTATGTTTTTATGAAAATACAAGGCTATTATTAAAGCAATTAAATGTTTATAAAATTATTTCATTCCGAAATTTGGATTACGCCAATGTTTAGCATTTCTGCTCTTCTGCCATATGCGCATATAATTCGTTATTAGAGAAATCCGGAACATAATACGTTGGAAATGATACTCGACTTCCAGGGTTGTATCGCTTTTAACCATGGAGACCACTGAAATTCACTATTCAATTTATTTACTACTAATTAAGTATATTTTACTAGCATATATGTTAAAACTAAGTTAATATTTGTTAAAAATGTCATAATATAAGTAACATAACACTAGCAAATACCAAATTAAAAAAGTCATAATATAACATAACACCAAGATACAACACAAATGTTTTAATTATTTTTTTACACAAGCTCTTTTATGTTTTTATGTAATGTGTGTTCAATTTAAAAATCGATTACAAGTAACGAGTTTTGCTGTTGTCTCTAAACTTAAGACGGTTTCGTAATTTATTTTGGATTATTCCAAATTTAGAAAACAATCTTACTATTGATGAGGAGCTATCACAACAGTTCATTAGATGTAGTAATGGGAATTCAGCAAATTTTATATCAATGCCTTTAACCTTCTTCATTGCTGCCACCAGACATCAGGCCCAATTCTATCTTTTACACTTTCAGGAAAATAGGATTTTGGATATGTTGAGGATTCTGCTTGAAATGCAATCACAAGAGGCAAAAAGGTAGGATCAATATTATCGTGTAACTACTGTGCCTTGCTATTTCTTGCTTCTCCTCATCAATACTTTTACCCATGTAGACAAAATTCAGCATGTGAGCCAGAAACTGAACTGGGGTAACATTTTATTAAAACGAGACTGTATTACTGTAGAATAAGTTTCAAGATCTTTCTCTTTTAGCAATCTTAACCATCGCATGCATCTTGTCCTACAAGATTCAAGTAATGTGTAGCACACCCATAAGAAATACAGTTCACCTATGTGCATTTTGAAAATCTTCTCCCATGCGTTTCATCTTGTTTTCATTGTCACTTACAAAACTTCTTACTTTACGAGCAAACTTGTTTTCTACCTCTTCTTTAGCATCAGCTGCTAGTTTGAAACAATACTGGGCAGTTTTTTTTAGATGCCCCTGTATCAACAGCTGAAAGGAAGAATTACTTTTTTCCTGTTGATACGCCATTGACAATGATAGGACAATTATGGATCTAGCTTTCTTATTGTATTGCATAAGCATATTTTACTAATGAGCCTCATTAACTTGTTAGTGCATTATTTTTTTTAACTGTGCTGTTACTTTTATTACTTATTAAGTTACTTTCAATTGCAAAGAAAAATTAATTATTAAAATTAAGACTATTTTTTACAGTTTTGACCATTTCTGGCCACTTTTGACCAATTTTGGACGGTTAAAACCACTTTTATCCAGTGTCCTGGTCAAAATAAATTTTGACCGGTTAAAATTAGAATCCTGCCTTTACCCAGTAAAAGACAAATAATGTTGTCACTGTTTTATTGACAGGGTTGCCACGGGCAACTATTTTTTTTATATTGTTAGCACCTCTATTAAAAAAACTCAGATTCTGTATAGAATAATTCTCTTGCAAATGTTCTCGAACTGAATGTCAATAATTTTTGTTTTGAGAAAGAGGTGTGAGGTAGAGTTAAAAAATTAGTCGCCTGTGGCAGCCCCGTATCGATAAATTCTGCTTTTAACCTCCCCGGCCAGGAGGCTAGTGCAAGAAGAAAATATTGCTTTTGGATACATTATGTAACAATGTGCTATTATTAAATACTTTTAAATAGTAACCAACTCTTTTAGATGTTATTTGATATAAATTTATTTCATTTATTGATACTTTATTGACTTCTTGAATCCTTAAAGTATGCAACTAATAAATGCATAATCATATGTTTATATCACTGTAAGTGTATAAAAAGAAAGGAAAATAATCTAAAAATAAAATAATTTTTAAACACTGATAACGATATCAGCAACTAATAAATGTATTAATCATATATGTATATCACTGTAAGCGTATAAAAAGGAAAAAGAAAATATATCTAAAAATAAAAAAATTTTTAGACATTGATAGCGATATCATCGGATGGGGGGGGTGGGGGGTGACGAATGATAACGTATGATATCGTAAAGGGTTGGACGGGGTCCAAAATTAGCAAAATGTTCATAACGTTATATATGTAATAGCCCCAAAGTATGAATGTGTATACCACAAACGTTCAAAGAGATATGAAGCCTAAATAATATCAAATATCGCTATTCTGTATAACTCTTTTTTTAATCTTATCTTTATCTGTGTTTTTTTTTTATGAACTTAATTCGGTACAGACAATAAAAGTAGTGCATATTTAAACTTCATTTGGCATTTCATAAAACTAAATTTAGCGTGGTATTAATCTTTTCTTTTTACAGTGTAGCTTAAACAAAACCCTTGTTCAAAGTATAAACTTGGCATTATGCTAAGCGCGCTTCGAAAACAGGTCGCAAAGTTGCAACGCCGCCTTGGTCCGTACCGCATTTTTCCAGATAGGTTTTTAATTATCTTTCACAGACACAGGAGGCGTATTGAGAGATCCATTCAATGGAAAGTAGTCGCGAACCCCATAGTATATATGTGATTAATTCTAATTAAATTAGTCTGTTTTTAACAATTTGACGTTTATTGCTTTTATACTGCTACTGGAAATTGCATTACACAAATATATCATTAAAAGTTGTTATCTAGGCATTAAAAGCTGATGGCACAGAGTACGCCGCCCCTGTCATCATGTATGCCCAAACCGTCTGTAACTTTAAGGGTTAATATCGCGGCTAATTTTGTTTTCAAAAATCATTATCAGCAATGCTTTTATACTTCTGATACGATAGGTACCTCCGAGCGCTCCTCAACACGTTTGATGAATGCCCGCAAATTGAAATTTGTGTGTAACGGAAAAATGCGCTTTTCTCAAAAACTATGTGACCTAAGGTAATTGCTATAATTTTCCTGCAAGAATTATACATTACCGCCAACTCCCTCTAGTTTTTTCATAATTTTAGTTTCAGTAGATATTTTAGTTCAGTTCAAATAGATAAGAGGGGGGGGGGGGAGACATATTTTTGCACTACATTTTCTACGATATCTCTAAAAATATAATACCTAAAATTAAAAGAAATGTATTTTTGATTTCAGCATTACGAAATCTTTCACACGATACTCCACACGATATGCAAAGAAAAATTTTTTTTTCAAGTCTTTTAATTAGCCCTTATGCATTTTCCTAAATATATCTGTGAGTGTTTATTAATCTGCAAATATGTGGGTCAATAGTCTTTATTACTTCCCCCAAATTGAACTTTCCACGTTCCATAGTTTACGAGCAAAATGGCTGTGACTGACAGATAGACAGACACAGGAGTGATCTTATAATGGTTCCGTTTTCACTTTTTAAGTACGGAACCCTAAAAAAAGCATAAATAAGGTAGATATTAAAATTATAACAATGAAATAGTCCTGCCATTAATTTGCAAAAAGTTACAGCTTTTAAATTTTTCGACGGACCCCTTACACAAAGTTGATCAATTAGAAAATTCTCCATTTTGCTGCAACAAAAACAGCAAAATACTGCATATCGATATCTTAAAAATTCACTGAATTATAATCGAGAAAAAAAAAAAAAAAAAAAAAAAACTGATTTACAACACTTTTTCGAATTATAAAAAAATAATTTTGTTTAAATTTAAAATTCTATTCCATCAGTGAAATTAGGAACGATATACAAATTGACGATGGCGTTTTTTTTTTTTAGATAATATATGTGTTAATCAGTGTAAAAAAATACCTTTACACCATCTAAATTAATCATGACAAAGGCAAATATCATATAAAGAATCAACGTTTAGTTCTACGGTATCGGATATCATAATGCAAGAAAAAAATCGTGTAGAGTATGTTGCTGCCGAAACGTCAGTGAAGGCTTACGATTGAGACCCGAAATTTTTTTGTTTCCGTCTGTCAGTTAGTCTGTCTGTCTGTCCCGCGATAACTGCCGTAAAAAGCATCCGATTAGCTTGAAATTAAGGAGGCATGTTGGTGAGCTCCCCGGATTTAGCTGTAGGGGAGATGGGGGCACATGTGAACAGTTCGCATAAAATATAGCTGCTTCTCATGACTGGATTAATTTCTATAAACAAAACCTACTCAATATAGTAAATTGAACTTTCTTTTATACATGGTAATTTTTTAAAAATCACCTGTATAGTTTTTCTTGCATTTTTTAATAGTTTTATAAATTCGAAAAATTGTTCACATGTGCCCCATCAGCGGGGTAGTAGTGAACACACGTGGGGCACATGTGAACACAAGGAAAAAATATCCTTTGAGATGCTTTTTATTCTGTTATTCATTTGTCATCGTAATCATTAGTTAATTACCTGGGAAATTCACCATAAAAGAAATATATATATATATATATATATATATATATATATATATATATATATATATTTCTCTAGTTTCTGTGTGATATGTTTAAACAAAAGATTATAAAATGAAAATAAGTAGATTTTGGGGGTGGAGGCTTAGATGATTCATTAAGTATTGCTGAAAAAAAATAAAAAAAAAAATAAAGAAGCAATTTAGAAAAAGAAATTAAAACTTTTAAATTTTGCTTAGGGGTTTTTGTTTGGGGGAAATTTTAGGGAGGGGTTGTTTACATAGTATTTATCTCAAATCTAGCGAAATACGAAAGATTCCCACTGCTGTATTTGCCTTATTTACTTGTAAATTATAGATAAAGAAGGGTTTTTTAATGATTTAAAAAAAATCTCGACTATAACTCCCCCCCCCTCCCCTAACTTCTTTTGCTTTTGAAAGAGGGAGGGGTTACAATAGGGATTTTACGGTAGTTATCAGTTTAGAAATTTTACTTTCTTAAAATATTACTCATATCTATCTGCATTCAAAGCATCATATGTATAACTGTTTTAGATATGGAAGTAAGCATCATTGCAAGTTTAGAACAAATGTAATAGAAAAATTGGCAAAGTTGTTCAAGGTAATACTTTTGTATTAACAATGCATAAAAAATATTGTTGTAAACTGTTTAGTAAAATAATATATAACACTTCTTGCATCTTAGAAAACATTAAATTTATTTAAATTACAATCGAATGTAAACGAGCTTGTTGCTCTTTATGCATTTGCTGAAAGATGTGTTTGATAAAGTTTCAATGCAAAATTAACTTTGTGTGAGGAAAATATCTTCTATTTCAGGAAAATTATAGATAATGGAACTGACATTATTTATCATTAAGTTAACTGAAAGAAACAGAATCACAGAATGATTATTGGGGCACTTGCGTACTGTTCATATCTGCCCCCAACTTGTCTGTTCACAAGTGCCCCCCATTGCTGCTTCTGTTAAATTGATAAATTATTAACATTTCTCAATTTTAGAAGAAAAAAAACTTTATAAAAAATATTTATTAGTATTCATAGTATATGTTAAAACACTCAAATTCAAATAAATGAATAAATAAATAAAGTTATACGCTTATCAACTTGGAACTAAGATTTTATTTTTGAGATCTAAAAACAGTGTTTTGGCTACAGAGAACAAACAAAATGTCAAAAAGCTTCAAAAAAAATGTATCATATGCCTACAGGTGCTGTCATCTTTAGTATTTTTTTTTCAAATAAAAAAACTTATAATAACTATTGAAAAATTGCGACATTCACATCTGCCCCCTGTTCACATGTGCCCCCATCTCCCCTATAGTTTTGGGTTAAATTTGGTTCATTCGTTCGGAATATATAGAACTTTTCTATAGCAAGTCCGACGATTTGCAAATTTTCATTTGTTGAAAGAAATGGCTCATATGAATAATGGATTTAAATGGTAAATTTTGGATGCTAAAATTTTTAAATAGGGGTATTAAATTATTCATATTAGTTTGTAGTTTTGTCAAAACATTTGTCAGAGTTTTTAAATTAGGTGTATAACTTATGACGGACTTTTATACATGTGTTCGAATAATATAAAACATTTTATTTTATGAATTTACTTATAATTCATTTTTTCTTTTAACCGTTGCGTAGCAACTGCATCTCATCTAAAAATATCAGAAATGTGAAAATATGTATAAAGTCAAATCAAAGTCAAAAGGAATGAATTAATGAATGCCTTTGTATAGATATTTGCATATAGATTGATTTAAACGCAGAAATGAAAATAGTATTTATATTTTCTGAAGTAGGAAAAAAGCACATTTTGAGTACTGAAATTAAATGATCTACTTCTATGAGTTCTATTGCCACAGATTTAAATTTAAAAATATAGTAATAACTGATTTACCATACCGCTTAAAATCAGAATTAACATTAAAATTTAATAAATAATTGAATAAATGCAAATTAAAGCCTGCGTTACGTGTGTGACACTCTGCACGGAATCGCCCTATAGCCTATTTCCCGCCAAGAGTACGTATAAACGCAAAAGAAAATTGCGTTAAATATGCACTCCGTAATTTTTACTTTAATGCTGTCACAATATAGACATATATATAAAATATCTATGAATCAAAATTTATCTTACAAGTTCAAATAATGATGTTAACCAAAATTCTAAATGAAAATGGCATGTATATAATATTAATTCCGTTTTTTTTTTCGTTGCGTTATCAGCATAAAACATTGAATATATTGTATTTAATTTTAACTTGGAGTATGATTGTCACCTGAGAAAAAAAAATTACATTTTAAAATTTTAGTTATGAAATTTACTACTAGGAGGCTTTACTAGCGTAAAAATCTATCTTGAAAATAAAAGGGAAAAAAATTTTAAAGCTTTGTTTGACATTTTAAAAATCGAAAAGAACGAAAATATAAATATTTTATTGTTAAAAAAATTAATGACTTTCATTTAATATTAAAAATTCTTTAACGCGTTCAAGACGAACTATTCACTTACCGCACAAAGTAATATAATTAAACAGATGATGAAAAATAAAGACATAATTTACAGAAAAGGTTCAATGAGAAACGTACATTTCTTCCAAATATTTATTTCTAAGAATGTATGAATTATAGAAAATTAATGTGCGATAGTACGCTAGAAAAAGTAATGATTAAAAGTATTGATTAGTATCGATTAAAAGGGATTATACCAAAGCTTCTTATAGAAGAATTTGGGTCCTTAATCTCAAGTTGAAAAAAGAAAAAAAAAATCTGCACTAATGATTAAGGCTAACCACTATGCCATAATATCTTTAACATTACATCTTTATGATACATGGGTTACAAATAGCATGTTTACTATTCAAACAATAACCGCCGCATATGTTACCATACAGTAGAACACAATACGAAATTTCACTAAAAATTCAAAAATCGAGGATGACAAAATTTGCTACATTAAGCTCAAAGTTTGAAAACAGAATTCCTTTTACGAATATTGAAAAATCGCCGTAGAACACGAAAAAACTTTAAAAATCGCATAAAAAAATTAGCGAAAAATTAAAAAATCGCTGTACGAATTATTATTATTATTATTATTATTATTATATATAGATATAGATATAGATATATATAAAAGGATAAAATTTACTATATTGGGCTAAAAGACTGAAACCGAAATTTTTTAATGTGTAAAAACCGCCGCGAAAACGTCAAAAAATGTTAAAAATTGCATAACAAATTAAATAAAAAAATCCAAAATCGGGCTTCGAGATGCATATCTACATATATAGAGATCTTCCTGCCAAATTTTGTAAATCCACATGCAGCGGTCTTTTCAAAACACACACACGGATAAACTTCTATCTTTATTATTATTTATTATTAACAGACTTCAAAATGGAGGATATTCCATCTACGTTTTGATCACGTGGTCAGTGTAAAAACTTTTAGTGTAAAGAAGGGAAGGCTCCGTAGACGTAATGAAAAATCCTCGCCAGCTAGTGAAACAGTTCATGCGGAAAGCAGTAGTAGCCTCCCTTCTTATCAGTTAGAAGTTCTTTGGGTAAAGTACCAGTATCACGTGACTTTTTTCAGCCTCGAACACAGATTTGGAATAAAGTCCATTCGACCTGTATGTATGTTTTGGTCCTGTTCACGCATAACTTCCGCAAATATGAACCGATTTTGATAATGGGTGATATTCCAAATATGGGTTCGAGGCTGAAAAAGGTCACGTGATACCGGTAATTTACCCAAGGAGCTTCTAACTGATAAGAAGGGAAGATACTACTGCTTTGCCTCATAAGCGGTTTCATTGGCTAGCAGAGATTTACATTACACGTCTACGGAGCCTTCCCTTCTTTACACTAGAAGTTTTTACCTTGACCACGTGATCAAAACAGAGATGGAATATCCTCCATTCTTTTTTTGTTTGAAAGTGAAAGTCACCCGTCTGGTCCCATTCCAATTTCATCAAAATCTGATAACAAATTTTTTTAATAAAATTGAAATCCTTTTCGAAGCAGTCGCCTAATTATAAGCGTTCATCTTTCATGCTGTTACTTCCTACAGTGATAAGAGATCTTTTCAAAGTGCGAAAACTTAGCTGGACAAGGGCCGAGATACAGATAGAATTTTCGCTGTGAGCGAAACGAGATTGACCAATCAGAAACCTGCATTTTTGCAAAGTTTTCACTTTTTACAAAAATGCAGGCTTCTGATTTGTCGATCTCGCTTCGCTAAGAACGAAATATCTAACTGGATCTCGACTCAAGTTCTGCCATCCACCAAACTGGAAGGCCCACATAGATACTAACCGATATCGGAAGTAGGTGTCGAAAAGGTGAAAATCAACAAGTTTCCTCATGTATCAGAGCACAAGTGCCTGAGTATGAGTGTGCTTGTTATGTTGAAGTCACAAAAAGTGCCTTCACATGTCAATATACAGTAGAGTGCACTGGTATGTGTAGCGACACTGTCTTTAGATTCAGATTCGGTTATCAAATTAGATATCAGAATGATTTCAGATTTTCCAGGTAGGATTCCTCGATAGGAAAGTGGCGTCATACGGAGATGTTTGATTGGTTGAGACGAATCTAGACAAATGCTATTTTTAATTGTTTTTTTCCTCATCACGAAGTATTTTTCATTTCATTTTTTCGTCATCAAAATCCGTTTTTTCTTTCTTGTCACCACGAAGCATCTTGGTGAGATACATTACCATCAAGCTAGTTAAATTTCCTCATTCGTATGACCGAACTCGTTCAGGCAACCATCGTCATGTTCTGGAATAGAAAATGTCCAGGACCGCTATAGTTTGGACAAAAGCATCTGTCAAAGCACAATCTGAGCATCGAATGTTATGCCACTCTCACATAGAGCAGTAAAGTTCAGGTTTCCAGATTAGGACTCAACATCCAAACATCACCACTCATTTCCAATGCCATTACTTCTTTTATAGATATTAGATAGCTGCAGTTTATTTACTGAAGCATGGTGCGGTTTTTGCTAGCATTTTCCTTTTTAGGTTTTTTTTTTTTTTTTTGACTGAAGGGGAGTACTTTTGACTACACAAAGTACTGTGCACTGACATATGGAGTCACTTTACCGTGCACTGACACATGGAACAACTTAGCCGTCCTCTGATCTATAAGGGCACTTTAGTGATGGATTGCAGGCTTTTCAACAACCAATTCCAATGTCCGTAGGTACATTGTTAAAAATCTGCAACTTTTGGTGCATAGTCACTCCACCGCTTTTATAGAATATCTTTAATCTGACCAACGAGAATGCTCCATAATATCGTCAAGTAATCGTTTTCTATAAAAGCTGTGCAGTGACTATGCACCAACAGCTACAGATTTTTAACAGTGCATTGATGTAGACTTTAAGGTTTGCTGGATGTGGTAACTTTCCAAGTGCATGATCTTTCCAAAGTGCGAAATCTTAACTGGACAAGTTCTCGCATCTGCCAAACTGAAAGCCCCACATCGATACCACCGGCATCGGAAGTAGGTGCCGAAAAGCTGAAAATGCACCAGTAAAATACCTTCATATATCAGAGCACTAATGCCCGTGTACGAAGGTGCCTATTGTGACGGAGACAAAAAGTGCCTCCATATGACGGAGACAAAAAGTGCCTCCATATGTCAGAGCACAGTGAAGTGCATTACCACGTGTAGCGACAATGGCCGTGGTAGAGATAGATTTGTCGCTGTTAGCGAAACGAGACTGACCAATCAGAAGCCTGCATTTTTGCGAACTTTTCACTGTTTGCAAATATGCAGGCTTCTGGTTGGTCAATCTCGTTTCGCTAACAGCGAAAAATGTATCTGGATCCCGGCCTCTGTCTTTAGATCCAGATTCGGTTGTCAGAATGACTTCAGATTTTTTTTCAGGTAGGGTTCCCCGATATGAAAGTGACAACATATGGAGTATAATATTTGATTGGATGGGATGATTCTGGACTGAAGCAAATCGCCGAGAATCTTGGTGAGCCAGTCATTACCGCAAGCATGTTAACTTCTCTCACTCGTATAATCGAATTCATTCAGATGACAATTCGTCAAGTTATACGGCATCTAGAAGATATAGTGTGGAAACCGACTATTCCAGTAATGCTATAAAAAGGGTTAAAAAACTGTATCCCATAAATATCTAACGATACTGAAAGACAAATATCAATCGCAGCGACATCTGCTAGTTCTACACAGGTCGAAACGTTATCTCAATTGAATCTTTATACAATGTTTACGTTTGAACTACCATATGTCACTGTGATCGCCATTTTACGTTCTGCATCATTCTACATTTTTGGAATACAATTTTCTAACACTTTTTGGTTGACTGATTTTCCCACTATATCTTCTAGATGCTATAGTTATGCAATAGAAAATGCCTTGGTTTGCTATAGTTTGGACATAAGCATCTCTCAAAGCACTTTGCCATGCTCTCATATGTAACTTTACTGTTGGATTGTCAGCTTTTCCACACCCAATTCTGATGTCAATAGGCATCGATGTGGACCTTAAAGTTTATTGTGTGCAGTAACTTTCTTAAATGCGAGATCCTGTCTAGAAAAGTTACCGTATTAAGAAAAACCCAAATATCTAAAACGATGCTAACCGACATCGGAAGTGGGTATCAAAAAGCTTACAATCCAATAGCAAAGTGAACTTATACATCAGAGTTCAGCAAAGTGTCTTCCTTAGTCGGTGCACTGCAAAGTGCCTCCATATCTCAGTACACATAGAAGTGCCTTTATATGTCTGTGCACAGTAAAGTGCCTTCTTATGTGAGCAGCACTGTTTTCGGTTATCAGATTCGGACTAAACACCTAATTATTTCCGCTCATTTCTGATGTCTTTACTACCTAAGGATAGGGAGTATTGGTATGAGAATGGAGACATATGAAAAAGAAATATATTGATTGATAGATTCTGGGCAAAAGCTATCGCCATGAATCTTGAACTTCCATCATTGCCAAACTAATGCTTGTTAAATAGTCTGCCACTCGTATAACCAAACTTGTCCAAGCGAGTATCGCCAAATTCTGGAATAGAAAATGCTTAGTTTTGCCATAGTTCAGACAAACACATATGTATAAACAGAGTCTGGCATTGTATGTCACCACTTTCATATAGAGGCACCTTACATGAGGAAACAATTGATGGAGATTATGAGAAAATAATAATGTAGAATTCTGGACCACATTTTCAAACCTGACAAGTCTACAGCCTTTTGGATGCCAGTAATTTAGCACAGAAAATTTTGTTTTATTTGATGGAAGAATTTTTGCAATTT
Organism: Maratus speciosus; assembly: GCA_963932465.1. Classification (NCBI taxonomy): domain Eukaryota; kingdom Metazoa; phylum Arthropoda; class Arachnida; order Araneae; family Salticidae; genus Maratus; species Maratus speciosus. Next base: position 184,624,292 of record OZ010786.1, read on the forward strand.
AAAAGGACATACTCTATAAAAATTACAGGTATCCAAAAGGTCAGAGGTTTGGCAACTCTGCACTTCAGGTAGGGATACAGAAAGATTTTTCGCTGTTAGCGAGACGAGATGGACCAATCAGTTGCCTACATTTTGCCGGTATGAAGTGAACAGCGAAAAGTTCGCAAAAATGCAGGCTTCTGATGGGTCGATCTCATTTCGCGAACAGCGAAAAATCTCTCTGGATTCTGACCATTATACGTGAAGAGTCAATACAAATTTTAATACATAGTCTGCATTTTGCTTCTTGCAACTGAGTCCTACATAAAATAATTCTTGAATGTAGACTGTTTTGAATACAATGTACTTGTTTACGGAGTAAGCACAGCTACACAGAAATAGAAAGCTACTTACCGGGCCCAATAGGGTCTAAAACAACAACAACATGTACTTGTTTAAAAAACTATCATAAGTATTAAATGCTAATAAAATCAATACTTCAAATGAAATTACAAAGAATTTATTAAAAACTATTTGTTTAATAAATAATTTTTGTAAATTATAATTTCTATGACAAATTAATTATGTATTCAACAGATACTGAAATCAGGATAATTATGTATTACACGGTATGAAATACTAAATACGGTATGAATAACTAAAAAGTAAGAAATAAAATAAACTTAAAAAAAAAAAATATATATATATATATATATATACACACATATATTATCCGACTCCAAAAAAAGCACTAAATTCTTTAAAATTCTCTAATGACGAAACGTTATCAAATAATCCCCACATCGGATATCATGTATCGGCATAAAAACGTTAAATTTAATATGTAGAATTTAATATCCACCAAACATGGATTTTCTAGATAATATTTTTTTACAAGAGATTAATTTACATATTTATGATTTAATTTACGAATATATACATATAAAAAGTAAGGAATTATTTTTTGAAGTTGGTGCCAAACATTCACAATCGATAATGATTAAACAAATAATTTACTGAAGAAAGAGCTTTTTTTTTTTTACTTTGTACCGTATTTTCCATGATCACTTTTATTCATGGTAATAGGTACAATATAATCACGATTTTACTATACTTATTACTCGTTTGGCACCAACTTCAAAAAGTAACTGATTACTTTTTATATGTATATATTCGTAAATTAAATCATAAATATGTAAATTAATCTCTTGTAAAAAAAATCTAGAAAATCCATGTTTGGTGGATATTAAATTCTACACATTAAATTTCACGTTTTTATGCCGATACATGATATCCGATGTGTGGTTATTGGATAACGTTTCGTCGTTAGAGAATTTTAAAGAATTATTATTATTATAGGTAGATCTTTATTAATTGACAGTTACAAAATAGAAGTCGTGAAAGATTTTTAAATTGGATTTTTTAAGTATTCAGTGCAGCCGAATATTTTGATATGGCCAGCTATTTGCTTAGACTGGATATTTTAATATTCAGTCTCACAGAATATTCGGTAATATGACCACCACAATTTTACACGAGTTGAGTTAACAGCAGCAAAATTACATATAAGAACCTCATATTGATGAAGCTCTTTCTTGAGAATTACTGAAACAATTTCAATATATATATATGTTATCGGCCAAACTCAATTTTAGGCCAAACTAGTTTATCCTAACGCGCATCGGATAAACTAGTTTTTCCTAGGCCAAACTAGTTTATCCTAACCCCCATAGGATAAACTAGTTTTTCCTAGGCCAAATTAATTTGGCCTAACGCTCATAGGATAAACTAGTTTAGTCTGCTATTCATTGGTCTGAACTAGTTTATCCTAGGCGAATTCAATTTGACGAGCTTTTATTGATCCCCAAAACAGCTTCCGTGCCAACCTTCTAGTTTATCCCAGGCCAATCTAGTTTATTTTATGCCAATTCAATTTGACATTCTTATATTGATGCCACAAAATGAAAAAAAAAAAGAAAAGAACCGAACCGAACCGAACTAATTCAAACTAAAATTCGATTTCTCAAAAATGAGTCAAGTTCAAGCTCAAATTCAAAATTCTTCAAACGAATCCTCTCAACTCAAACACATCTATGGAAGTCGACTAAAAACTCGCATTTTCAATTATTATCATTTTTAAATATAATAGAAATTTAGCGACCAAATTTACAAAATTTTGTAAGCTAGTCTTTTGGTTATTCGATGTAAAGGCCCGCCAAATTTTCCTTCCCGACACTCGGCCCGGGATTGGTTTGGGATTACTTTTTTCGAGAGGTTCGGACCGAGATGGACCGGGACTCAATTTTTTTTCTGGCTTAAGTCGGGACTGGACTGCATTCTTCTTGATGTCTGCATAGGCAGAAATGTTAAGTCCAATTTCCAACCCAGCTCATATGAAAATCATTTGGACCGGCAGATGTCTGATCTGTTCAGTAAAAATATCAGTAACATTTGGCCTGACCCAACTTTTTTTTAAAATGCACGTATATTTAAATCGCTATTATTCCACAGTTAAAATTTATATAATTATTATTATTATTACTTTCTTCTATCTTTACAAGATTAAAATATTGGATTCGTAAAAATTTTCAACAGATTTCCACGTTTTAGGGGTCAGAGATTCCCAAAAACATGTTTTTACAAAATGTCTGTCTGTGAGTCTGTATATACGTGACAAATTTTGTGGGCGTTCTATCTCAAGAACTAATCCACGTAATTTAATAAAAATTCAGGTAGTCCCTGATATAAATCGGCGCTGATTACTTTTTGGTGTAAATCGCCCAACAGGTGGCGCTGCTATGCTGCATTTTTGACGATTTACGTAATAGCTCTATCTTAAGAGCTAAAGCACGAATTTTCATGAAGCTTCAGATTCAGTTAGTCCTTGATATGAATTGGTGATGCTTACGTTTTGGTGCATGTCGCCCAACAAGTGGTGGGGCGCAAAGGCCAACATAGTGAAAAAGACCCGGCTTGGAATCTTTTTCACTATGTTGGCCTTTGCGCCTTTTAAGCAATTACTTTGAAATTTGAAATTTGATTTTCATTTGAAATATCAAATGTACTTCTGATATTCTTAATGATGCATTTATTCATAAATAATTCAAAGCCAAGTGATATTTATGTGAAAAAAAAATCTGTAAATTCTTCCTCTCCTAAATTTTATGATAACCTCTCATCCCATTCTTTGGTACTCCAGCATACAATTTGTCATATGGAACATATTTTGTAACAACCAGCGGCGGTGAAATGGAAAAAATAGGGGACAGTATCCTACTCCTAAAATATATTATACGGGGGTGAAGGCAATACTACTTTGCACAAGGTTGGCGCCGGAGCGGTAGCTGGGATTAGATGTCTGCACGGGCCGAAATTTCCAGGCCCGGGTCCGGCCCGACTCATCGAAAAAAAATTCGGCCCGGCCCGATAAAAAAATTAAAAGTTCGGCCCGAGCCTTGCCCGGCCCGCCCCGGAAAAAAGTTAAAATATCGGCCCGAGCCGGCCCGGAAAAAAGCTAAAATCTCGGCCCGAGGGAAAAAAAACCCAGCCCCAGTGAATTTTTTACAAAACATTGATTTTTACGTCGATTTGATTAAAAATTTGTCTCGTACGAGATAGCTCTGACCAAAAATATTTATCTTAACTTTTTTTTCTCATGTTTATAATCTTTATTTTTAAAGAAGTGACACAGACTGCGATATTTATTTTTTTAACGAATCTCTATTTCTTGTATGTAAATGTTTAGGTTATCATTAATATTGTTAATCCGTATTCCATGCATTAACATACATGTATTCCATGTATGCCAAAAATCTGAAAAATTCTATACAGTAAAATCTTCTAAGACGGAATTGCGTAGAAAAGAAAAAAAAATGCGTTATAGACAAGTTCCATTCTTAGCAAGTGTAAATGTATCATATATTATTTTCTTACGTATTAGTATATTAATTTTGCATGGATCAACACGTTTTTCAGTTTAAAACAGGGTTCCGTCATAGGCAAGTCCCTTTTCATACGTTTTACTCTATTTTAATTTAGCTATATTTTAATAAGCGTAGAAAAATACTATTCTTTAAAAAGAAAAAAATTTAATGTATAAGTGTAGAATAATGGCAATTTAAAAATGCATGCATTTTTTGCAAAAAATTTTGGGCCAGGCCTAATTTGACTGATCTTTGAATGGATCTGGTCAAGCTGATACAATGATTTTCATACGGGCTGAGTCAAAACTAGGACTAAAAAGCTTGGGCCGTGAAGAATAGGAATGAAACCAATCCCGACTCTGTACAGAAAAAATAAGTTAGGTCCGTCCCGGCCCGAGCCTTAGAAATAAAGTATAGCCCGGGCCCGGCCCGGACCGAGCATTCAGAAATAATGTACGGCCCGGCCCGAGTGCCGTGAATGAAAATCGGCCCGTGCCGATTTCTAGCTGGGATCAATAAAAGCACGTCAAATTGCATTGACCTACGATAAACTAGATCGGCTCAGGATAAACTAGAAAGTTGGCGCCGTTGCGGTCTTTGGGATGAATAAAATCACGCCAAATTGAATTGGCCTAGGATAAACTAGATTGACCTAGGATAAACTAGTTCGGACCAATGAATAGCAGGTTAAACTAGTTTATCCTATGAGCGTTAGACCAAACTAGTTTGGCCTAGGAAAAACTAGTTTATCCTATGGGCGTTAGGATAAACTAGTTTGGCCTAAAATCGGGTTTGGCCGGTAACATATATAATAATAGTTTTGACGGTAGATAAATTGTAAATTGATCATTCGGTACAAAATAAACGCAATAGCTATGGGGGAAAAATGTTAATCATCCATTTCCTGAATCCTATGCTAAGCTTATCAATCATTTCGGTATTTTACCAAAAGGAATCGGTAAAGCCTAGCATTTATCAATATGATACGGTAAATGCCCGAAGAAGAAGTGTAAAAAGAGTTCGGGCTTTTACAGTAACATATATTTACACTGGTGTGTACAAATGCACATACATGAGGTACGGTGATTGCAGCGTTAATAAAATTCATGCGTTTTGAGATCGACCCTTTTTTTAAATGGGGAGGGGCGGGGGGTTATTTATGGGTGGGAAACACATTTACATGCGATATACTGATTATTATTATTATTATTAACAGAGTTCCATGCATTTCGACATTTAAAAAAGTGAGTTTAGTAACTAGAGAAAATAAGAATGTAATTATCCCCTCTCTTCTCCAGTCATTCAAAAATTCACCGGTAAAACTTAACCTTTAATTTACATGAGATAGCTTTATAACATGTTAAGTGTAGTACTGCAATACGTTTTTCTGTTTTACTGTATTGTCTATAAAATGTATTATCTGAAACAAGTAAGTACAGGAAGCAACTAGGGAAGGTATTCAAGGTATTATATTTAAAATGCTAAAAACTATGGATTCGCATTAATCATTAGTATTTGTTTCCCATAAAATTAGTAGCATTTCTTGTTTCCATTTGTACCTCCAAAAATCTGATCAGCTTACGTTACTGACAAAATTCTGAATAGTGCGGGAGTCAGTGATGCTGCAGATGCTCTTCATACGCAAAAAGTGGACGAAAGGATGCATAAAAAAAACTTGTATTAGGTACTTCAGGGTGTATATTTTTTCTCTTGTAAGGTATAAAGTTTATTTGTGAACAACAGCAAAAGAGGCATAGTTTGAGTTAAATAAACTAAATCTTTGTTTTTTCTTTTCTTTTCTGAGTATCTGGCCCCAGGGACTTGTGATTCCAAAAGCCCCGCGACATCATTAGAGAGGGACTGTTAAAAATCACGATTCTTTTAATAAGAACTTTCAAAAGCGGTACTTCTGCTATTTGAGTTTTCAATGGTTCCTTGCGAAAAATTTATTTATGATAACAATTTACAAAATGTTAAATATTACGCTCAACGCTACTAAAACATATTTAATTTTCTTAGCAATTTGAGCACTTTTAGGGAGAATGGCTATATATTTTAATTTTTGATGTGTTTCGGGAGAAAAAATACTACCATAAGGCTGTTAAAGAGGGGCGAGAGGAGGGGGTATCTGTTCAACAGCGTGAAATTTTCTCAGGCGTTTATTCCTATATGTAAAAACACACAATTTGCAAGCATGCCTACAAAAGTAAATAAGTTTGAATAACGTTTTAAGTTTTCTGATAAATATGTTACATCATGAATATCGACTGATCTTCGATGAAGACGTTTCTTTGATGTAAGCGTCTATAAAATGGCCTAAAAACGCCAACTTCAACACCTTTTACTGAAAGATTCTTTACAGAAAAAGGTGAAATGCTACTTCTTAATATCTGAGGATTTATTTTTACCAAGATAGATGACTGATCTTCGATGAAGACGTTTCTTTGATGTAAGCGTATATAAAATGGGCTAAAAACGCCAACTTCAACACCTTTTTCTGAAAGATTCTTTACAGAAAAAGGTGAAATGCTACTTCTTAATATCTGAGGATTTATTTTTACCAAGATAGATGATTGATCTTCGATGAAGACATTTCTTCGATGTAAGCGTCTATAAAATGGGCTAAAAACGCAAACTTCAACACCTTTTTCTGAAAGATTCTTTACAGAAAAAAGTGAAATGCTACTTCTTAATATCAGAGGATTTATTTTTACCAAGATAAATATTCTGAATCAGATATTACAGATTTCCGAGAACCTAATTACGTACATTAATCTCTTCATACCAAGATAGATGATTGATCTTCGATGAAGACATTTCTTTGATGTAAGCCTCTATAAAATGGGCTAAAAACGCCAACTTCAACACCTTTTTCTGAAAGATTCATTACAGAAAAAGGTGAAATGCTATTTCTTAATATCTGAGGATTTATTTTTACCTAGATAATATCGATTAATCTTCGATGAAGACTTTTTTTGATGTAAGCGTCTATAAAATGGTCTAAAAACGCCAACTTCAACACCTTTTTCTGAAAGATTCTTTACAGAAAAGGGTGAAATTCGACTTCTTAATATCTGAGGATTTATTTTTACCAAGATAGATGATTGATCTTCGATGAAGACGTTTCTTTGATGTAAGCGTATATAAAATGGGTTAAAAACGCCAACTTCAACACCTTTTTCTGAAAGATTCTTTACAGAAAAAGGTGAAATGCTATTTCTTAATATCTGAGGATTTATTTTTACCAAGATAGATAATATCGATTGATCTTCGATGAAGACGTTTCTTTGATGTAAGCGTCTATAAAATGGCCTAAAAACGCCAACTTCAACACCTTTTTCTGAAAGATTCTTTACAGAAAAAGGTGAAATGCTACTTCTTAAAATCTGAGGATTTATTTTTATAAAGATAGATATTCTGAATCAGATATTACAGATTTCCGAGAACCTAATTACGTACATTAATCTCTTCATGCCCTTATGGCCACATATGTAGACGGTTAGTTTTTAGGTGCGTTCGTAATTATATAAATACGTAGCACCTATAGTCGTCGTTCAGTCCGTCCGTCCGTCTGTCCGTCCGTCCGTCCGTCTGTCCGCATGTAACAGAGCAAAAACTACCCAACCGAATGGTCTGAAATTTCAAATATATGATTGTTGCAAAATTTTGTCGAGCCATTTCAAATTTTATGAAAATCGAATGTATAGTTTAATTACAGGGACAGTCAAAAGTTTTTCTTTACATTACGGCCAATGGGAAAAATTATTGCAAGTGCATTTTAATGATATTAGAGCCTTCCGAATGATCTGAAATTTTAAAGATATAATTGTTGCAAAATTTTGTCGAGCCATTTCAAATTTTAGGAAAATCGGATGTATAGTTTAATTACAGGGACAGTCAAAAGTTTTTCTTTACATTACGGCCAATGGGAAAAATTATTGCAAGTGCATTTTAATGATATTAGAGCCTTCCGAATGGTCTGAAATTTTAAAGATATAGTTGTTGCAAAATTTTGTTGAGCTATTTCAAATTTTAGGAAAATCGGATGTATAGTTTAATTACAGGGACAGTCAAAAGTGTTCCGTTACATTACGGGAATGGGAAAAAATTATTGGAAGTGCATTTTAATGATGTATCAGACTATGCACTTTATGAAGTGCAAAAAATTATACATTCAGTACAATATGGGGTGCAAAAAATAATTATAAAACTAGTTATAGTACGAACGCACCTCATTTGCCACGTTTGACGAGCAATTTCCAACTTGTTTATAATTACTATCAATAATAAAAAGAACAAAAATTTGATAATAACTTATTCACTACAGAATCCCTCGGACCCCGGGTGCCCGTGCGATAATCAGGGCCTGTGTACAGTGCAAAAGATACCACAAAAGCGATGCGATGCGCTCAAGATCTAGGTCGTAAGCCGAGAAAATCTAACATTTTGGTGAGACGTGATTTTTGAAATAATATCTTCTGCCAAATAAAAATACTCAAGCTCCGTCAAAGAGAAATTAGACAGACTGAAAATTCGGTTATAACGAAAATGTTTAGCAGCATTCCCCAGTAATAATTCATTAATGAAACTTTATTAGAGCAAAGATTTTTGAGACCCCAATGGGGTTCAGTACCAAACGGAACTCAACTATACTGTTATTGTTTTGAAATATTTCGATTTGGTAAAATAATAATTTGGCAAAGATAGTCTGGGGAAAAAAGTACTCCAGAATCGATACATCTATTCGAATATTATACATAAATAAATTTAAATAAACAAATACCGAAAATTTCAGCAAGGTTTTTTTTATTATTATTTTTTAAGTCTTTTAATAAAGGAAAATACATTAAAATCCATGGAAAGCATACTATAAAACGCCAATAATTAGTATTATTAATTAATTATATTTACCAAGGGCAACCACGCGATATACTAGATTTCCCACGGGTATAATCAAACTACATTATAATCGTTTACTAAAACTAAATTTCGCATCTTAACTAGCACAAAAGGAAAACAAAAATCCAATATTTTAAAGTTTCTTGTGAAAAATCTTTTAGCCAAAACTAAAACAGAAATTGAAAAAAAGCAAAAATAAAAACAACCGTTATGTGTATTTCTATTTTGGGAATGATTGTTGACAAACGCTTTGGCGAGCGTTTTGTTGGCGCGATCCGGGTAACCCTTGGCCGGAGCGAGCGAAGGATGCGGATTGCGCCGCACTGCGCCACCTCTCTCTTCTTTTCTCTTCTCTCAGAGATCTCTTCTCACGCACAATGATGCCAGAAGAGAGAAAAAGGAGGCGTGCATTCGATCCTTCTTTCCATTGAGCTTGGACACATGCAATGTATCTTTGTATTTTTGGAAAAGTTAGTTCAAGGGTTCATAAGACAGTTAAAGCAAAAAAGAAAGTAAAAAATTATAATTTTCAAAGCTTCATATTTTGGAAAGAACTTACAGTAGAGTCCCGCTTAACCAAGTTTCCGCCTTAAGGCTGTTCTTAACTGCTCTGCTCAACAAGCGCAAAACGTTTTGACATATTTACAAATTCATTTTTTAACGGACAGATATAAAATTGGAAAGCCTGGCCATGGAAGCGATTTGAAATTGAACTATTTTTTCTATTTTTTGATCAATCACTTACCTATTGAGTTATAAGCCATTTCGATCACGTGACAAACACGTTTTTCGGCCGCTCTTGAGTGCTATTTCTTCCTTCGCGCTGAAATTCGGTTCAAAACGCCCATTTTGACACTCTTTTCAGAAAGATCTATTGCGTTTGCAAAAAAATGAAAAAAACAGCTCGATTACATATTTTCTGAACAACAACACCAGCTAGTTTCATGCATTTTCGAACAAAAATAAAAACTTATGTCAGAAAGTTGCCCTTTTGGATTTGAGAACACTTTTAAGGAGTCTAGGACTCTTAAAGCTTCGAAATTTTTATTTTTTTAGATGTTAAACTCCTGTCTTTTATGAACATTTTGATATAATTATTTCCTTGAAACTCCCATTAGAACAGAATTTATGGCTTTTAGAATTATACCCGCTCAATGGCTGAAGCGGCATTTCCGAAACTTTGAAGACATTTTTCTCCAAATGACGTTTTGAGCATAACGCGCAGGATATTTGAAAAACTTCTGAATATTTTTTCATGAAATTTTCAAAACATATGTTTCGTGTTAGTCTGTATAAACTGAACTTAAAATTTCATTTTTATTGTTCAAAAATGTTTTTGTTTTTTAGGTGATTATATTGTTGAAATTTTCAAAATTTTGTATTAGCAACATACAAATTTGCATTACAAATATAAAAATGCTTTAAATACAAATTTATTTAGGTTCAGGGTAATTATTACAATCTGAAATATAATTAGGAACAAAAAAATTCAGTCTAGTTGCAAAATTTATTTTGTAATTCTGCGCGTAAGCTGTTATACCAATTTCCTGCTCGACAAATGTCTGACAGTTTGGAGCTCCCTATAAATACTAATTCTGCATCTTGGAATTTTTTAAATACATGAAATGAAAGTGAAAGAACGTATTTATATTTTTCATCCCAATTAAAATTGTGTTTTTAAATCATAGACATTTTAAGATATTAGATGTTGAATTTCTTTTTAAAATTTTTCCAAATTTAAGAGTCTGAGACCCTTTAAGGGGGCACAGGAAACTTTAAACTTTCAAAAAATCAGTTTTCGGATTTTGTATAATTCTGAATATTCAAAAATTTCTCAACAATGTACAAAAAACCCTCATTCAAAAATCTCCATTATTTCACGAGTTATAATCATTTAAAGACAGTACAATTGAAAGACTTCATATTAAAACTTTAAAATGCATTTTCTCAGATTAGTAAATTTGGAGTTTGCGTGCACAGTTACTTTCAAACTATAGCTACAGCTTTAAATAATTAGTCAAATATGCATTTATTTATAATCTTCATGCTAAAACCAAAAAAATTCAGATATTTGGGTTATTTATTTTTATGCACTAGATTTTTTTTTATATTTTGAGCTAAAATTAAATTTTAAATATAACTTTTTGTATATATTTTGGTTTTAATTTAGAAGTAGGTGTGTTACGATTCTACTTTGTTCACAAATTGTTATCTATATCCATAATTTAGAGTTTTATCATGCGCGCAGCACTTAATGATTTTAATTCACGTATTAGTGAGATGAATTTTTAAACTTAAAATTTAAATATTAATTTTGTATATACAACATTTATTTTTTCTGGATAATATAGCTAAGAATATATACTTTAGGCAGAAAGGGGGGGGGGGGCAGATGTTAGAGCCAAATATGCATTTTTTTATAATCTTCATGCTAAAACCAAAAAAATTCAGATATTTGGGTTATTTATTTTTTTGCACTAGTTTTTTTTTTTTTTTTTTTTTTTTTTGAAAATTTTGCATTTTTTTATATTTTGAGCTAAACTGAGAAAGCATGTTGTAGTCCGCCTTAGTGATGAAAACCATTCTCATATGTTTAAAATGTATTAACAAAAATAAAATGCACCGCAAACAATTTCCCCCCATAAATCAATGCAATGGAATTATTTTCTGTGCCCATATAAATGAACTATAAATGCTACTGAGAAAGCATGTTATAGTCCATCTTAGTGATGTACATCATTCTCATGTTTAAAATGTATTAAAAATAAAATGCACCGCAAACAATTCCCCCCCCCCCCCCCAATAAATCAATGCAATGGAATTATTTTCTGTGTCCATATAAATGAACTATAAATGCTACTGAGAAAGCATGTTGTAGTCCACCTTAGTGATGAATATCATTCTCATATGTTTAAAATGTATTAACAAAAATAAAATGCACCGCAAACAATTTCCCCCCATAAATCAATGCAATGGAATTATTTTCTGTCTCCATATAAATGAACTATAAATGCTACTGAGAAAGCATGTTGTAGTCCACCTTAGTGATGTACAGTCGTGGAAAAAAAAAAAGTAAACACCCCTACTAACTCCTCAACAAATTATCGTAGAAGAAAGTTACTGCTACCGAACGATTGGAAATAAAGTCTACTTTTAAATGATGTATATAAAATTTGCTTAGGGGGTCACCTACATATTAAAACGAACCATAACTTTGTTTTTTTCAATAGCAGTACCCAATTCTGACAGCATAAATGAACTCTACACCCTTCCATTAGCCTAAAAACGAATTTTTATGCAATTCGTACCATAAGTTTCCGAGAAATTAATTATTTTAAAACGAGCGTATTTTAAGGGCTGTATCCAAATTGAAGTTCCGTACTGGATTGTTAACCGAGAGAGTCCCTTCCTTGATCAAAGCACCTTAAGCGCCACTCAAGGAGTCAATGAAGCGTGTTAGATTACAGTACAGCAGAATAAATTTCAAAATGTCTACTCACTTCCATCATAGACGGCCCCTTAAACCATCATTTTGCCGTTTTTTAAGCATAATTTGAAAACTACTTGGAAGAAAAATGTGAAATTTTTGAATTTCCATAAAGCAGGACTTAATAAATCTAAATCCATCAAAAAAATTGTAGGTTGCAATTCATAATTTTTTCGAATATTAATTTCATAATTCATAATTCATATCATAAAATTATAAAATTGCAAATTCAGCTTATTTATGTTTGGGTATATTAGTATTATTACTACAAAAAAAAATTAGCACATTAGGAGCATAATTTTGGGAGATATAAATAAAAATATGAAAATGTAATTTAACATTAGAAGCACTAAAATTTGAATGTTTATAATTCAAAAACTTATCATTCAAATGACTTGAAATTTGGTGTCTAGGCATAGTTTGAACCGAAGATTTGAAATATCTCGTTAAAATTGGGTATTGCCATTGAAAAAAAATGAAGTTTGGATTCGTTTTAATATGTAGATGACCCCCTAAGAAAATTTTATATACATCATTTAAAAGTAGGCTTTATTTCCAATCGTTCGGTACCAGTAACTTTCTTCTACGATGATTTGTTGAGGACTTAGTAGGGGGTGTTTACTTTTTTTTTCCCACGACTGTACATCATTCTCATATGTTTAAAATGTATTAAAAATAAAATGCACCGCAAACGATTTTTCCCCCATAGTAAACCATAATGTAACGGGTGGGTACACGACATTTCGGTCCCTGGCCATTTTTCGGTCCCTTGCAATTTTGGTGCCCACCACCTTATAACTCGGATTCTAATTGTCGCGGGTCCGCCAAACGCTGCAATTTGAACATTATTTGGGTCCTTTTAAAAAATATCCCGCTCCCCCTTCAAATTTTATAAAAAGCTGAATATAACAATCCGATAAATTTAAACTTTTATAATTCGTGATTATGAAATCACAGCTAGCTGAAAATTTGTTTGATTGAACAGTGTGATATAATTTTACAAGGGACATTGTCTTTTTTTTAACTATTATTATTTAACAGAATGGATTTTTTAAGTTTTATTATTTATTATTATTCTTAGGTATTTTATATATACTATAAACTGCCATAAATGTTTTTTTTTTTTTTTTGGTTGTTTTCATACATTTTAGAACGTTTAAATTATCATTAATTAAATAATTAAACTGTGATTTTTTTCTTCTTTCAATTAGATTAATCATAAATGTCTTCAATAATTCAATTAGACACTTATAAGCTATTATATGCAAGTATTTCCTCAAATCACCCCTCTACACCCTCTCCTTTAATAATTCAGAAATGAGATATATTTATTGAAGCGCAAATTTAATTTTTCTTATTATTTTTATAATACGTACAAAGTTGCATCTTATAAATTTGTTTTCATAAGTTACTTTACCATTATAAACATTGGGAAAACAATAGTGATTTGGTAACTAGGCGTGCTATGAAAAATATTTTGTTTTCAGAAAACTCCACCCAGCACTTCATTTTTTTTTTTTTTTAAGTATAAATATTGCTTGCAATTTTTTAAGTCTTCTCATCCTTTGAAGACGATTTTTGTGAGCTAATTTTATTGAATCTGGGCCTATTTCTTTGTAATAAGATTATTATTTTTAATTTTATATAATAATGTAACTATTATTTTAATTCATTTTATTTGTAAATTTTAACTGACAAAACTAAGCTTTTTTATATTTGTCTTTCATTTATTTATTTTTTATACTACCCCTTTCTCCCCACTTTCCCAGAAAAATAATAATATATTTTTATTTTACTTTTATTAATAATTATATTAATAGTTTTACATTTCGGTAACTTTAAATATAAAAATAAACAAGTAAAGGATAAATTTCAGTTTATAACTACTATAAAATATAATGGTAAATTGAATATAAAAAATATTATGTATCGATTTTATTTTAAAGTAGAAATTTGCAATGTATATTAATAATGTTATTAATTTAATAAATTAGGGATACATTAAATTAAATATATATATATTTAATAAAATATTAATTTAATTTTTATACTAAAATTACTAACAGTTTTGAGAATTAATTAATAGCAATTACTCATTACTTAAAGCTTTCATTCAAAATTTCTGATTTATTATTTTCAAAAAAACAAAATAGAAAATTTTTGAAAAATCAGCCAAAAACATGAAGTCTAAGTAATAATTAATTAATTAAACTTAATAATAATAATAACAATAATGCAACATTGTACAAATACATAAAAATAAGTTTTAACAGTGTTAGGTGGCATTATTGTCCAGATGCAGATTTTAATTTTTTTTTTAAGCACAGTTATAGTTTACAATTCGCAAAAAGCAAGATATTAATTAATTATAATTAAAGAGCAAGAAAAATATTATAAATTAACCAATAAATAAATAAACAACATATTTATCTTCAGAATTCTTATCATTTTTATCAGGGTTGTCGGCTTTTAGCCAAGCCAAAAAAAGCCGGCCGGTTTTTTTTTTTTTGGTTTTAACCACTTAAAAAAAGCCGGCTTTAATTGAAAAAAGCCGGCTTTTATTTTTCAAAAAGGTAGTTTATAGATAATTCATATAAAATTGGATTAATTTATTTTTAATACACTTATAAATATTTTCTACTAAAAAAATATAAACTTCTATTAAATTTTGTCAAATAAATAAGTCCTTATAACTGCTAGAATGCAACTGTGAAGGCATTATATCAAAAAGAAAAAAAAATTATAAATATTCAGAAGAATACATTAAGTTAGACTCTAAAGTATTGGTTTGGAATTCTTTATTATAGCTCTACACATACCACACATTTTAAAGATTATATGAAAGAATAAGAAACTGTCACACATCAAAATAGAAACATTCTTACATACTGATATTTACTTTTAAAACTGATTAAAACTAAATAGCATATATGTATTTAATAACTGAAATTATCTTATATAATACTTGAGAACAAACACCCAGTAATAAGCAATTGATATTCTAACTTATAAAAGTGATATATGTAAAAAGTGTTTCTACTACCAAGCTGTTATGTAACTTATTCCAAATATGTCCATACGGACAGATTAAAATCGTAGAATGAACAATGTTGAAAGAGAAATTAGAAAGGATATAACATTTGAGGAAATTTTTAGTACATGTAATTGCTAAAGAGAACAATTTAAAAGAAAAAAATTCTCCAAATAAAACTTGTTTAATTAAAATTTTGAAAAGCTAGTTGCTATTTAAAATAGTGCATATATTCATGCATAAATTAATGCATATGTTATTCATAATACTGTTTTAATAGAGAGAAATGATGTTTTTATTTAATGACTTTATAGGTGATTTTAAATAAATGCTTATGAGAAATAAAATAAGACTTGTATATTAATATCCCTTAAAATTAGTTAATAAAATATATAACTAAGCAACCATTGTCCTTTTTAATTATATAAAGCAGTAAAAATGAAAAAAAAAAAAGGGTGTTAAGGTCAATGTATACCAGAGAAAGTAATTGGTATGGCCTTTTATTTCAATATTAATGTCTTCATTATTGAACTAGTATGTTGTGGCCATCACAAAACTTTCTTCTACATAAATCACGTCAATTAAATCATTTAAATAGTAAAAGAAACTACATCAATTTATTCATATAAAAGTATACCTGAATTTGAAGTTTGATGAAAATTCGTGCATTAGTTATTGAGATAGAGCTGTAGGGGAAATTCTAAAAAATGCAGCATAGCAGCGCCACCTGTTGAGCGATTTGCACCAAAACACAAACAGCGCTAATTCATATTAAGGTATACCTGAATCTGAAGTTTGATGAAAATCCGTGTTTTAGTTCTGGAGCTAGAGCTACTGTGGAAATCACAAAAAATGCAGCCAAGCAGCGCCACCTGTTGAGCGATTTACACCAAAAGGTACAAAACATCATTTCATGTCAAGGATTAAATGAATCTGAAGTTTGATAAAAATCCGTGCATTAGTTCTGAACATTGAGCTATTGTTGAAATCGAGGAAAATGCTGCATAGCAGCGCCACCTGTTGAGCGATTTACAGCAAAACATAAACAGCACTAATTCATATACTGGTATACCTGAATCTGAAGTTTGTTGAAAACCCAAGCATTAGTTTTTGAGATGGAGCTATTGCGGAAATCACAAAAAATGCAGCATAGCAGCGCCACCTGTTGAGCGATTTACACCACAAGGTGCAAAACGTCAACACATGTCAAGCACTAACAGAATCTCAAGTTTGATGAAAATCCGTGCATTATTTCTTGAGATAGAGCCATTACGAAAATCGTGTAAATGCTGCAAAATGCAGCATAGCAGCGCCATCTGTTGGGCGATTTGCACCAAAACGTTACCAGCACCAATTCATATCAAGGATTAACTGAAATTGAAGTTTGATGAAAATCCGTGCATTAGTTCTTGCGATAGAGCTAGTGCAGAAATCGCGAAAAATGCAGCATAGCAGCGCCACCTGTTGGGCGATTTACACCAAAAACTAATCAACACCAATTTATATTAGGGACTACTTGAATATAATTTTTTATAAAATTCCGAGCATTAGTTCTTGAGATAGAGCGCCCACAAAATTTGTGTCACATACACACAGACAGACAGACAGACAGACTCACAGAGTCACAGACAGACATTTTGTAAAAACATGTTTTTTGGAATCTCTGACCTCTAAAACGTGTAAATTCGTTGAAAACCGGAAGTCGAAAATTTTCACGAATCCAATACTTTCTTCTTGTAAAGATAGAAGAAAGTAAAAATTGGGTTATATTGATTTCCACCTCAATTAAATGTCTTTAAAACTAATTAAAAAACACATAAAAAGTTGTAATAATATAATTAAAATGCTTTACTATTATGTTGTAATATAATTAAAAGCCAATTTTGGCCAAAAAAAGCCGGTTAAAACCAATAAAAGCCACCGGCGTGGCTTTTTTTAATTTTAGCCGGCTTTTTTGCAACCCTGATTTTTATACATCCCAATGAAGTTAATAACATTATAACCGAAAATTTAAAATATATATTTGCATTTACCCTAAAATAACTATTATATAGTTCATGTAATAGTTTTTAAACAAGTAATTGATAAGTTAGTTATATAAACAATTAATAATTTAAATTATTTGGAATTGTTATTAATGAATACTTTTAATAAAAACAATTTAATTTTTGAGAATTTTTTTATTTAACAATTTAAATATGAATGTTTTCAATTTTTCTAAGATGATATTAACCAATTAATAAAATACAGTATGATTAATCAAATAGCAAATCATAACCCGGTGCCGGGATTTTTAAAAACTTTTTTATGATTGAGTTGGTATATTATTTGAAATACTAATAATGTAGCATCTAAATACTATTATTCCCTTCTTAACGAAAATTCTGCATGCCAATCAATTGTGAACGCCCGTATTAACAGTTTGTCATCTTTATACAAACGTCATATGCAAATCCCCTTTCCATACAATAGCCTTTTCGCTCCCGAGTTCAACCATGGACCGGACCTCCCACATAATTACTTTCATTCTTTGAAGAAATATGAATGTTTTGAAAAGAACGGCATTTCTCGATGTTTTTTTATACTTTTCAGTTTTCACCCTGTTATCTTGATTTCAGGAGTAACTGAAATGCCATTCTACATAAATTTAGACTTTGAATATGTGCAGTGCATGGGCATTCGCATATGAAAATTAAAGATCGACTTATAAATGTTTTTAAATTGTCTGGACTTTATTATAGGCTAAAATATGAGGAGCTTCTATAAAGAATCCACAGAGCTCCCCCTTCCACCCACTCCTAAAAACGATTTCTTCTACCATATGAAATTTGCATGGGTGCTACAGTTTGTATCCGAGTTATAAGTGTTTGCGGTTTTCGGGCCCTTATATTCGGGTTATACTAAAATTTCGAGAGTTCAGTTAAAAAATCCGATAATATCCCTCCTTTTATAAAGATTACGTTTACCATACAAAATGAGTGTTTTGTGATAATTATAGATTGAGTTATAAAAGTTTTAATTTATCAGGACCTTATACTTATGATACACTAAAATATAGAAAAAGTCAACAGAGCCCTCCCCCCGGTTTTTGAAAACGATTACGATTATCATACGAAATTTGTGTGGGCTGCGACAAGTTTGGTCTGTGTCATAAGTGTTTGCGCTTTCAAGTCCTTATATTCGGGTTATACTAAAATTTAGGGCGTTCAGTTAAAAAAATCCGATAATGTCCCTCCTTTTATAAATATTCCGTTTACGGTACAAAATATGAGTGTTTTGCGTTAACTATAGATCGAATTATAAATGTTTTAATTTATCAGGACGTTATACTTAAGATATACTAAAATACAGAAAAAGTCAACAGAGCCCCCCCCCCCCTTGCTTTTTAAAACGATTACGATTATCATACGAAATTTGTGTGAGCTGCGACAATTTTGATCTGTGTTATAAGTGTTTGCGTTTTGGAGTCCTTATATTAGGGTTATATTAAAATTTAGGGAGTTAAGTTAAAAAATCCGATAACGTCCCTCCTTTTATAAAGATTACGTTTACCATACAAAATATGAGTGTTTTGCGATAATTTAATTAGCGAGTTATAAATGTTTTAATTTATCAGGACCCTATACTTATAATACACTAAAATATAGAAAATGTCAATCCCCCCCCCCCCCCCTGCTTTTTAAAATAATTACCATACGAAATTTGTTCGAGCTGTTACTAAAATTTTAAGGCCTTTATTTAAAAAACTCTATAATGTCCCCTATAAAATTATGTCACCTATTTCAAGTGCATAAAATTTCAGCTTGCTGGAGAAGGGACCGAAATGGTTAGGGACCGAAATGTCTCGGGACCGAAACGTCCTGCTTCCTGTAACGGGTACCTTTAACCGTTAACGTGAAAATCCCGTGCACAAACAGAACACTTAATAATTTACCAAATAGTGAACTTAAACATTTAATATTTAATAGTAATGCATTAACAGGGCCAATATTTTAATATAACTGCATAGAAATAAGTTTTGAATGTCGGAGAGAGAAAATATTAACGGCAGATATGTAGACGCAACCATCTCACAGACGTACGTTTCCGGTTAAGGATTAAGTGTGTCCCTGTAAACGGACTATAAATACTTCACACTTCATATTCAATGTCAAGCATTCTACAGTAAACCTCATTAACATGTAAAACTTTCACGGTAATCAGAGTCGAACCGAGTTCATAAACGTTTTTCAGTTAGTATGTTGGAAAGTATTAAAAAAGGATGAAGCAATATTTGGTTAACAATTTAATTAAAGATGAAAGTTTATTTAAATTAAAAGCCATGCTTTTGAATCGTTAACTGTTGTGGAAACTTAGCCTTTTCACAGTTTCCACATGTAAAAACCCTCATAAATGATACAGAATCACGGCCTATGGAAACTCCATGTATTCGCGAGAGACACTAGAAAATTTGTCTAAGTCTCAGAGTTTGCCGGTAACATAAAAGTAAATAACTTCAGGACGATCGATCTTATGAAGGTGACACTTTGGAACAGCATAGATAAAGGGAGGGCCACCTGGTTCCCACTTTGTGACACCGAAATATGCCAGTAAATGCTTCTCGACATTGCATACTTTGACGGGAGAGTTTCGTGTGCAAAATGTGGGTAGGGCCTGCTCTGGCCATTAGAAGGCCAGCTGTCAAAAGCATTTTGATAGGCGAACCAATGCCAGTGGATGTTGGAGACTCGCATTGTTTTCCAGAGAAAAATTAAGGATATATACGAGATCTCGGAGGAGATCAGGAAGAGTTTAGGAGAGTTAGCAAAAGCTAAACTGGAAAGAGGTTCTTCAACCTGGGGGAGCGAAAATATTCTCTCTAGGCTTTCACGGGATTATCTTTCGGAGGTCGCTCCGAGGGAAGAGGAGATTGTTTCTCTCAACGGCAACAAAAGCCGATCAGCTGAGATATAGCTGAGTGGGTCAGCGGAGAAGCTGATCGCACAGATGACTGCTAGTCTGCACCTCTAAAGGACTTTCATTTACTTAGAAGGGATCATAGTGTTTCACAGAGACTCTTGAATTACCTAATCGGGACTCTGATTTATTATTCTGTCAAGAACTTTTATTAGATTCTCCTACCTTACAAAAATTATTTTTATTCAAAAAAATTACTTTATTTCATCAAATTAAGTTCTAAAGTATTTTTTTGTGTCAGTGGTGACATTGTATTTAGCCAAGAGTTCTTGTTGTTTTACGAGAATAAAACCTTCAATTTTCATCTTACTAAAACCTTTGTCATCACGCCTCTGGGGAGATCACGTCACGCTACCGCCCTCATCTGAGGTCCCCACACTGTCAATATCAAATACCGATTATTAAAAACTGACCGATTATAACGGTTTTAGGGGAATAATCAGTGCATTGCCACCGTGCTGTCTGTCGTCAGTCTCTATGCGAAGACTTTCGCTTTTAAATATCAACAATCTTATCTTCATTAAAACATTTGATCGTTATAAACAAAACTGTCACGCGCATCTGCAACATTGCAGGGAAATAACGCAATATATCCCCAAAATAAAAAGGAGTAAGATAACTCGAAATGTCACAGCTTCTCAAGATACACTCTGTTGAATTTTACAATAGTCAGTATTGCGTAGAAGCCAACTTCACGCCCCCCACCCTAGAGTTATATAAACATGTTTTAAACAAGAAATTTTATTTAATAAATTATGTCAATAAATAACCCATAGAAACATTTTATGAAATAAATGTTTTGATTCAAAGTATGTTTATTGATCTTGGAAAAAATCGAAAGGTATGGCAGGTATATGGAAATGTCCCGATTACTTAAAAATTCTTAATTACTAATTTATAATGACCCCTTTCAACTGAATAGATGTTGCATTCCATCTTAATATAAAGTCCGATAAAAAAGTTCCAGGGCTGATTTTTTTTAAGGAAAATAGATTTATACAACTTCCCTTACTTGCCACTTTTAACATACGATCCTTTTGCACTGTTGCAGTATTGTGAATTGAGTTGTTTTGATACAGCTATAAACACTTCTTGCGATTTTGCATTAATTTCTTTTCTTATTTGAAATCTTTGTCTTTTTAAAAATTTTTATTTTCTTCTATATGCATACGAAAAAAGAACAGTAAACTCTCTGTAAGGCAAACTGTGTAAGACGGAAATCTGTCTAACTCGGAAAGATTTTCAAGTCCCTACGAATCCACAGACGTAGAGTAAAATTTGTCTAAGGCGGAATATTGTCTACTACGGAACATTTTTTCGATTCCGCCTTAGACAGAGTTTACTGTATTCGAATCGTGAAAATTTTCGACTTAAATGTATTGATATCCTGAGCACAATTTGACTATTTTTGGAAAATATCTGTCTCTATGCAGCTTGCACAATTTTTGTAGGTGCTCTGTCTCAAGTTTCGCAGAAAATTTCATCCAACTTCGTATTATGTTATGCCTTGACAAAAACTGGTACTGATTAGGTTTGGTTTGGTTTGGTTTGGTTTGTGTTTATGACGGCCGATTATCAACACGTGGGATATAGGCCCTGGGGGGAGTGCCCTTCGTGGGGGTCTTGGTACTGATTAGGTTTGGGTATATATTGCTCAACAGGTGGGGCTGCTATGCTCGGTTATTCACGACTCCCGCGAAAAGCTACTTTTCGCTATCCATGGGATGGAATTTTACCAAATTACGTATTCAGTTAGACCAAGACCAGCCATACTCAACCCGGGGACGACGGGCCGCATGCTGCCAGGCGACCTTTTATATGCGGCCCGTGACACTTAATTCTTAATACATATTTATAAAATGAATTAAGATGTATATAAAATATATTTAAGATTCTCAATGTTTTACATATTTTCATGACAAAATCTGTCGTGTTATTTATAATTAATTTTAAATTATGTTAAAACATCCTAAATGAGGTTTGCTTAGTCAAAAGTTCTTTTTACTTGTAGTTATACTTGCGCTACAGTGGTGCACACTTTTCGCAACCGCTTCGCGATCAACCATCTTTACATAACTTTTAATCTTTTGTTTCCGAATTTTTAAAATATAAACTTTTGTCTAGTTAAATCCCGGTAATGCACAGACTAAGGGGGTCTTGTACCTTTTAAACGCGTCGAAAATTAACGAAAAACTTCAAAGTTTGCGGTGCCAATTCTGGGCCAAAATTCCGGTGCCAATCATTTATTTCAACACTTTAGAATTGAAAATGCTTTGCCCCTGAAAGGGTTAAAACATTTTTTTTCTTTTTTAGGTTTCGATTTTGTTAGTTATGCTTTAGTTATGCGACGTCTATATTTCAGGGGCAACAAGTTCTCTCGAATCTCCACATATGCAATATATGAATTTACACATGCCATTTCTAGCATAGGAAAAACGAGCCTGTGCCACAACTTTTTCGATTTCCTATAAAAAATAACAATGAAACAGAAAAGAAATATCAGGGAAATCATTACTACACTACATTTAGTAATTACATTTTAAAGCAGATGAAAACGATGGATAACTACACAGACGAAAAGTAAACAAGAAGTTTTTCTCCAACACCCAGTGCACTGACGGTACTTATAAGTACCACCGAGTAATTCAACTGTTAAATCAAATACATACAATGTTCACCTAAAAATAGCTAGTTAAACTGTATTCTAAGACCATAATGAATGCATAAAAAAAAAAACCAACACTTATCTTACATTCTTTACTGTGTTTGCAGCAATAAAAAATCAATCTGTACAAAATGTCGGCACAAAACACATCGTCTGTGTCAAACATAGCCTCCGTCCTTGCTAAAATCACAAATCTAGAACTACTGATGCCATGTATCAGGATAAAGTGGAGTTCAAAGAGTGTTTTTGCAAAGTACCATTAGAATATTAGTAATATTCACTATGGGATGAAAGTTTAAAGTGAAAGGTACTTATGAGTACCGTCAGTAGATAAAAGATTAAAATATCAAATTTATTATTTTTATTACCGCTGAAAGAAATCTGCAAAAGTCACATTTTCTTAAACTATCGTTGTACAACTATAGCAAAAAGACAAAATTCTGTTTTTCAGCAATTCTGGAAAACGACTTCAAACAGAATTTAACCCTTAAATGCCTTAATGTGTCGCTTTTCGGCAACATACCCAATTTAGGCTCTAAAATACTATTAGAATAATATTGAAGCTACAATGCCTAATGTTACCAATAAAATACATTCTGAAAATATTAAATCGATTTTCAACATGTAGATGGCAACACTTGTGCTGCTTAAGAGGCTACTTCAATCAAGTGAAAAGACCCGTTCGCTAATGCTAATCCTATGGAAGAAATTTATAAAGATATCTCGATTGCATTTCAATATTTTTTTTTTGCATTTGACAGCTGAGATCGATTCTGTACAAAGGTTGTTTTTTACTTTTTCGATTTTGTTTACATATATTTTTTTATGGGGACACTTTCATTTTTGGAACCGGTTTCGAAAGTGAAAACATCCCCATAAAATAAATCTACAATGAAAATCGAAAAAGTAAACAACGGCCTGCATACATACCAATCTCAATTATCCAACGCAAAAAAAAAAAAAAAAAAAAAAATCATTTAAAAATATTGAAATGCAACCGAGATATCTTTATAAATTTCTTCCATAGGATTAGCATTAGAGAACGGGTCTTTTCGCCTGACTGAAGTGGCCTCTTAAGAATAAAGATAGATTTATTTTTTCAATTGTTGCTACTTGTTCTTTTTGTTTTGTTTGGAAGCATGCGAAATATCCTATTTTGACCTGCAGTGAGCAAGTAAAATTTATTTCTTATTATAGTTCATAAAATTCTTGTGTGTTTAATATTATAGAATTTTATCAAGGGAAATTATTTTTTCAATTAAACACCAGTATTGCCGATCAGTAACAAACTGTTTTTTGCCGTGAACTATACTTAACAAAATATGATTTTTTAAAGTATTTTCCCATGATTTATTTAAAAAATGAAAGCCGAAAAACATTACAATGATTTTTGAAAAATCAGGCATTTAAGGGTTAAGGATACACACACAATATAGTATAGAAATCGATCAACTCCATATATTAGTAATTTTTGTTTATAGAAATAAAGTGAAACTCCAATTATCCACAGTAATGTGTTCTGGGCCCAATAACAAATAGCTTGTTTTTACCGTGTCCTCGTTTTAGCCATGTAGTATTATATATATTAAAATAGATTATAATTTTAGTAAAGAAGATTTTCATTAAAAGCGCGTCGAAAATTAACAAAAAACTTAAAAGTTTGAATTAACCTATCTTCAAAACCTTTTTATGTATAAACATGAAATTTTGGATATTGATTAAACAGATTGTGCTTTGTAATATGCTACCATTAGAAATTTATTAGCTTTTTATAGAATTTGTGTATTGTTAAAATCAAAATAGCTCTTTTTTTTTTACTCCAGAAGTCATTGCGCGCATGATATCTTGAGAAAGTATTGTATGGATTGTCATGAAAATTGGTAAAGATACTAAACAAATATGTGTGTTTAAAATGAACTACTTTTAAGTATTTACAATGGTAATATTTTTAGTTATGACTATTTTTATTCATTAAAAACATTTTTTTTTTTTGGTTACAAAAATATTTTTTTATATAGTTAATGAAATAATTTTGACCTAAGAGTGGTTCATTTTAAACACACATATATGTTTAATAATACACAAATTCTGTAAAGGGTTAATAAATTTCTAATGACAGCATATTACAAAGCACAATCTGTTTAATCAATATCCAAAATTTCATGTTTATACATAAAAAGGTTTTGAAGATAGACTAATTCAAACTTTGAATTTTTTCATTAAATTTCGTCGCGTTTAAAAAGGTACAAGATGCCTTAAATAAGGCAAAATTTTCAATTGAAATTTACAGGTAGGAATAATAGATTCAGAGCACTTTATGCGAGTCACTTAAGAGTTAATTTTTAACACTAATTAAACATTGTTCAAAATTAATGAAATTTGAATTGTATATTTCTACATTTAAAAAATGTAAAAAAATTGCATTGAGCAAATTACTGATTTATTAAAAGCAATCTCCTGATTTATTTTCTTCAGAACTTGAAAATTCTGCATTGTTATTCTTATTACGTTTAATACTTACTATATAGCTAATAGCTTATTAAGAGTTGAACCTTGTCGCGGATAAAATTAGGACCAAAAATTTTTTATACTACTATTTCGAAATAGCAATCTTAGCGGCATATTTCTACATTTCCAATAGAAATCTACCACGAAGTACACAGTTTGGAAATAGTGGTGGTAAAAATGTGATGGTAATTTTTCTTCTGCGACAAACGTTCATATATAAGGTTGAGAATGGCTGAGTTAGACCTTGACACAAACTAGTAATAATTAGCTTAGCTTTATAAAGTGCTCTGAATCTTCTATTACTCCTACCTGTAAATTTTAATTGAAAATTTTGCCTTATTTAAGGGGTCTTGTATCTTTTAAACGCGACGAAATTTAATGAAAAAATTCAAAGTTTGAATTAGCCTATCTTCAAAACCTTTTTATGTATGAACATGAAATTTTGGATATTGATTAAACAAATTGTGCTTTGTAATATGCTACCATTAGAAATTTATTAGCCTATTATAGAATTTGCGTATTGTTGAAATCAAAATAGCTCTTTTTTTTTTACTCCATAAGTCATTGCGCGCATGATATCTTGAGAAAGTATGTATAGATTGTCATGAAATTTGGTAAAGATACTAAACATATGTGTGTGTTTAAAATGAACTACTCTTAGGCCAAAATTATTTCATTAACTATATAAAAAAAAATATTTTTGTTAAAAAAAATGTACATTGGTCAGCAGATGGTGATGCTGCGCTGTGCTTTCCATGATTTATGTTATAGTTATATCTCAGCATCTATGGGAAAGAATTTTACCAAATTTAATACGTAAAATGTGTAATCAAAATTATGATGATTGAATTTGCCTTTGTTCACTGAATAGAGGCCTTGAAATGTTACTTTTTTCGATGAACATTATAATTCCTATTTGGTAGAAATGGACCAAAGTTTATATTTGAAGTTAAAAAAATATATGTTTGTTGAATTAAAAATATATAATCTATGTTTGATGAATTGAAAATATATATGTTTGATGAATTAAAAGTACATACCTTTTTCCAATTTTCTATTTGAATACCCAACAGGGGGCGCTGTTGAATTGTGCTTTTCTTTATTAGCTGATCATTGTAACTCAACTGCGCTATTTAAATTAATATATTAGAACAATATAGAACAAAGTTTTGTAATGACCACAACATATTAGTTTCAACTATGAAAAAAAGTCTGCTGGATTTCAGTCTGGTGAATAAGGAGGTTGAACAACATACGCCAATTCGTTATGAGGCAATAGCTGCCGGGTACTATAAGTAGCAATATGTGATCACTCGTTATAGTGAATGAGCAGCTATTTTTTCCCCACATTTCAGGCCGCTTTTTTTACCATAAACCATGGGTATATTTTCCGGAAATTAAACCATAGCGTTTGAATTTGTGGAAAATTGCGAATGCCATTGGATGCAGAAAAAAAAGGTGTTTTACAAAAAAATAATTATTTGTGTGTTCTAAACAATTAATGGGTGTTAAATCGATAAATATTTTCAGACTTAAAAGATCATGAAATAATAACAAGCGTTGCTCAAACTCACTTTTTCTTTTTAAATTGATTTTTGCAGCGTGGTAATGGAATGACATTTTACGACATGCATTTCGATAAAGTTACATTCTGTTGAATAATTCAGTTAATTTAACTCATGCCAGTGATATTTTACTTACTTAAGCATACTTTTCCACAATCAAAACGTCTTACAAGGAAGTCTCATTAAAGCGCGTACTCAGAATATTTAAAAAAAAAAAAAATCTAATGAGATTACTGTAATAAAGGATCAGTCGAATTTAGCGCGGAATGCCAAGAGAAAGTCTGTAAAAAAACATAAAATACTTTCAAATATTTGGCGCGAAAAGAGGAACGCTCCACGCGATTTGGCAAGCAATACCCTCTCACGCAAGCGATTTTAATGCATTTGGAAACTGCTAGTTAAATGAGTGGTTAAATGCACTTAATGAATTTAAGCTTAAACAATATATCAGTTTATTATTTTTTCTATAAGCTTGTATAATATATACAATTTGCGTGCTGCTGAAGTTATTTCATTTTACACGGCTCCACTGGCTGGACAGTTTTAGGTGTATTTAAAAGTAACTGCCCGATTAAGAAAACGCTTTTTATACATTAAGGCACATATAAATTAACGTCTGAATTCAATTTTTTTTAAAATTAAAGGTACGTATATTAAGACAGACTTAAACACAATACAATAACCCAACAGGAGTGAAAGTCCCGGCTAATTTTTCACTCCTGTTGGGTTATTGTATTAATGTGTTCAAGTCTGCCTTCATATGTACCATTAATCTCCTTATACATTTCGATAATTATTACTAAAATATTACTCGAAATATTACTACAATATTATTTTCTTTCAAAAAAATAACTTCTTTAAATCAAAATTATTATACCTGACTCTAAAACCTACATACCTATATAACAGTATTGGTTACAAACTACAGCATAGTTTATTTATTGGTTTTTAAAGTTTTATGTGAAGCGTTTCCACAAGATTGCCCTTCGTCCCTTTAATGTAATAAATATTTGATGAACTCTAAATTATAACAAGTAAAAATTAAATTTAAAAAATCAAAAATCCCGACTGCATAAAAAGTGAACTAATTAATTATTTCTCATCAATGTGAAACTATTTTTTATATTACTTACCTATTTTTTTATTATTTACTTGTATTGATGACTTTTAAGTTGTGTTTAATTGTTAGTTCTTATCAATAAACACTTTTTTGATGAGGCCTATAGATGTCTATGAAGGTTAGAATTACAGTAAAGCTTAAAGCTAGAGATCCTACCTACACAACTTCCAGGTTGTGTAATATTTGAACGGAGCTTCTGACTGTAAAATAGTCAATGAAACATCTCCTTCATTTTGAAAGACCTATCCAATGATATGCCACTCAATAGGGTGTGTAAATTTTTTTTCCGCCTCTACCGCCATTTTGAATTTATAAAAACAAAACCTAACCTATAACCATCGGACGGTTAAGACTAATCGATAGAGACCTCATTCGTTAAAATCCATCCAGCCGTTGGGATGTTTCGAGGATATAAAGAAATCCACATACTCAGATACGCGTGAAACACATAACCCTTCTTTGCAGTCTGGTAAAAATTAAATACTTATTCGCCAATAATTTTCCATTTAAGTATTCTTCGGAATTTTGGAAAAATAAAGACTAATTGGATTAAATCGATGTTATTTGTTTACTCATTTATTTATTTAATATGCATAATTGCAAATGCTTT
Organism: Maratus speciosus; assembly: GCA_963932465.1. Lineage (NCBI taxonomy): Eukaryota > Metazoa > Arthropoda > Arachnida > Araneae > Salticidae > Maratus > Maratus speciosus. The sequence goes on from OZ010786.1 coordinate 184,653,035, forward strand.
ATAAAAACTGCTAATAGAATATGTATTTTTAGTTATATTAATATTCATTTTCTATTTTCAACCGTAAGATACTCTTCATTCTAATAATGTAAGAAAAAAGACCTGCATAATAATCGATCATCTACTTCATTTAGTATTTTGAGAAACTTATTTTTATACTAATCAGATAAGTAAGTTTTTGCTTATAAATATAGAACTAAATATTCGGAAGAATAATTTAAAGATGACTGACTACGTTCGAGATATGTATTCAATTATTTACTTATTTATTGAAAAAAATTATTTTAATTTCTTCTCAGGGTTTTTAGATAAAGGCTAAATAAAATTACGAATAAACGGTCAAGTGCGAGTATTATTCGCGCTCAGAGGGTTCCGTACAATAAATTACATGAATTATTAACTGTATTATTACAAAAAATCGTTGCTAAAAGAATAATAAGACTTTGTAAAAACTATACAACGTATGCTTCGGTATACCATAAAAGTTCCAAGAGATATGAAGCCTAGCCTAAATAATATCAAATATTGCTATTCTATATAACCGCCTTTTTAATCTTATCTGTTTATGATGAATTTAAATACAGTAATGACAATAAAAAGAAGGGCGGATTTAAACTTCATTTTGCATTTCATAAAACTAAATTCAGCATAGTAATAATCTTTTCTTTTTAGAGAGTAGCTAAAACAAAACCCTTGTTCAAAGTTTAAACTTGGAATTGTGCTAAGTGAGCTTCGAAAGGAGGTCGCAAAGTTGCAATGCCGCTTTGGTCCGTGCCGTGTTTTTCCAGTTAGGTTTTTAGTTAACTTTTAAAGACACGGGAGGCATATTGAGAGATCCACTCAATGCAAACTAGTCGCGAATTCCATAGTATATATGCGATTAATTCTAATTAAATTAGTCCGTTTTTAACAATTTGACGTTTATTGCATTTATACTGCTATCGGGCATTGCATTACATAAATATATCATTAAAAGTTGTTATATGGGCTTTAAAAGCTGATGGTACTTAGAATACTGTCATTATGTGTGTCCAAACCGTTCGTGTCTTTAAGGCAGTGTTTCTCAACCTTTTTTGTTTGAAGGCACACTAAAAATATCAGGAATTATTTGCGGCACACCTGAATCTAAAAAATGTAAAAGTTGTACGATACAAAAAAAAATTACATATTTATAGACAAAAATTATTTAATGCGAGGGCTCAACTTGTTTTCTTGATCAAATTAAATCAAAAAGAGGTTTGAAAGTTGCCAGACAATTTCGCATTTCATCGTCAATTGTTAAAAGACTTGAAGACCGGGCTAGTAGGCGCAGTTTTTAGTTATTGGTTTTTATTAATTTTTTGTTTAAGCTTTTTATGAAACTTTAACTGTGTTTTTAAAGAACAGGCATTGGGCTATAAATACCTGGAGTTTTGGGTTTGTAGCTTTTGTAGTTTATGTTTAGCGGAAGCCTAAAGTAAAAGTAAAATTGTGCGCCAACCTACCCCGTCACGGGCAAGTTGCCTATAGCTATGGGGTAAGTTGGCACACGCTTTATAAAAATTTAAATGAAACTCAAATAAGACACGCAGTTAAGAAAAATCAATTTCATTATTACCAGTAAGTTTAAACAAATGCGTTATCGCCGTACAATGTAAATTCAAAATTATACAGACATAAAAATAATGAATAAAACATTAACATTGAGTAACTTCTATCCTACTCGATATCATCATCAGAGTTACAGTTGTCACAAATAAAAAATCGAGTGTCTCCGTTTGGGCAAGTCTCGTGCGCCCAAAATCTTGCATTGCAACCACTTTTCTCGGTATTTGCTGTTTTTCAAGCTACCAGCACACACCAGACACTCAGCCAACTTGCCCCGTATTCAATGCGCCTACTAGCCCCATAATAAATTTCTTCACAAAACAGACACGTAACCATCTAAGCATAAATATTCCGAGTAAATCAAATATGGGGTAGGTACAGTTAATCATACACTAAGAAAAACTACACAAGTTAAATCGCAATTATTAAGATAAGTATCAGAAATTAGAAAAAAAATGAAGCAACAAAAAATTACTTATGAGTGCAAAAAACAGAAAAATTGTAATACATGTCCACTACACATAGGTAACGCTGCAAAACTACAATGAGGATTGTAAAAAGCAAGAAGAAAGGTACTCTGTGACTGGTTGCGCAATCTATTCACAAACAGGCGATTTATGAGGACTGCGCCTACTTACCCCTGTAGCCCCGGTCTCCCCTACTCGCTTTTTGTACTTGATTTGTCAGTGTTGAAAATCCAAATTCACAGAACCATAAAGATGCAAAAGACGGAAGAATTTTAATGGCTTTCAAGCTGATTGCGGAGTACACATTTTTGTCAGAAAGCCGAAACTCATACAAATATTTCTCGGAGATTGCTGGTCAAACATGGAGGATCGGAGGTCAAACATGTCGTTTCTCAAATCAATGAGGTGATCTTTTTCTGTTGTTGTTAGATTTGGTGTCTTGAAAATTAAAAATGGTTTTGTTAACCATTCATGGTCGTCAGCTGAGAACGAAGGAGAGTAGTTTTTAAATGTTGAGCACATGACAAATAGAAAATATCGTATCGTTGTTACGACAACATATAATTTAATTTTTTTATCCAAAAACCTCGAGGCACATTTGATAATCTCCCGTGGCACACAGGTTGAGAAACACTGCTTTAAGAATTAATATCTCGGCAAATTACTGACGATTTTTTTTCGTAAATTATCAACAATGCTTTTATACTTCTCCTACGATAGGTACCTCCAGCGCTCCTCAAAATCTTTGCTGAATGCCTGTAAATCGATATTTGTGTGTAACGGAAAAATGCGCTTTTCTCAAAAACTATGTGACCTAGGGTAATAGCTATAGTTTTCCTGCAAGATTTAAATTAACGTCTACTACCTCTAATTTTTTCCCAATTTTAGTTTCAGCAGATTCGGAAATAGAGGGGTGGGGGGGGACATACATTTGCACTACATTTTCGACGATATTTCTGAAAATATAATAAAAATTAAAAGAAGTGTATTTTTGAGTTCAGCATTACGAAAGCTTTCACACGATCCCCCACCCGATATACAAAGAAAAGATTTTTTTTTTCGCAATTATTAAGATAAGTATTAGAAATTAGAAAAAAAATGAAGCAACAAAAAATTACTTATGAGTGCAAAAAACAGAAAAATTGTAATACATGTCCACTACACATAGGTAACGCTGCAAAACTACAATGAGGATTGTAAAAAGCAAGAAGAAAGGTGCTCTGTGACTGGTTGCGCAATCTATTCACAAACAGGCGATTTATGAGGACTGCGCCTACTTACCCCTGTAGCCCCGGTCTCCCCTACTCGCTTTTTGTACTTGATTTGTCAGTGTTGAAAATCCAAATTCACAGAACCATAAAGATGCAAAAGACGGAAGAATTTTAATGGCTTTCAAGTTGATTGCGGAGTACACATTTTTGTCAGAAAGCCGAAACTCATTCAAATATTTCTCGGAGATTGCTGGTCAAACATGGAGGTCAAACATGTCGTTTCTCAAATCAATGAGGTGATCTTTTTCTGTTGTTGTTAGATTTGGTGTCTTGAAAATTAAAAATGGTTTTGTTAACCATTCATGGTCGTCAGCTGAGAACGAAGGAGAGTAGTTTTTAAATGTTAAGCACATGACAAATAGAAAATATCGTATCGTTGTTACGACAACATATAATTTAATTTTTTTATCCAAAAACCTCGAGGCACATTTGATAATCTCCCGTTGCACACAGGTTGAGAAACACTGCTTTAAGAATTAATATCTCGGCAAATTACTGACGATTTTTTTTCGTAAATTATCAACAATGCTTTTATACTTCTCCTACGATAGGTACCTCCAGCGCTCCTCAAAATCTTTGCTGAATGCCTGTAAATCGATATTTGTGTGTAACGGAAAAATGCGCTTTTCTCAAAAACTATGTGACCTAGGGTAATAGCTATAGTTTTCCTGCAAGATTTAAATTAACGTCTACTACCTCTAATTTTTTCCCAATTTTAATTTCAGCAGATTCGGAAATAGAGGGGTGGGGGGACATACATTTGCACTACATTTTCGACGATATTTCTGAAAATATAATAAAAATTAAAAGAAGTGTATTTTTGAGTTCAGCATTACGAAAGCTTTCACACGATCCCCCACCCGATGTACAAAGAAAAGACTTTTTTTTCTCAAGTAACTTAATTAAGTCCCTCTACATTTCACCTAAATATATTTGTGAATGTTTAATAATTTGTAAATATGTGGGTCAATAGTCTTTATTACTTCCCCCAATTTGAACTTTCCACGTTCCATATAGTTTACGAGTAAAATGGCTGTGACAGACAGGCAGACAGACACAGGGGTGATCTTTTAATGGTTCCGTTTTCAATTTTTAAGTACGAAACCCTAAAAATGACCAAAGATTAATAACTATCTAATGCATGAAATAATATTGCAGCTTCATAATATAATAGCTTCATATGAGACGAGAGAACTGTACATATTTTCTTGTGGTACTTGTTTCTTTTCCCGTCGACCACTTCTTATAAAAAAATTAATGTGCATACCCACGACGTCACAGTCACTTGGATATTTGTTACACGTTCACGATTTTCAGCTCGACTATGGAAGGGAGGGTACGACACCGAAAAATGTGTGTGTGTGTGGGGGGGGGGGGGGTAGAAAACGGGAATTCTGCTTTTTCAGAATTCAGTGTCGCCCCCGATGAAAAAAATATATAAATATAGATAGTACAAAGCATATTTCAGTTTTAAGACTTGAAATACATGCTTTTATTTTATATAAAATGACGTCATTTGCATCCGCTGAAGAATTCCACATTTACGACCCAGTCTTAAACAACATCTATAGAACAGTATGCATATGACGTCACTATCTCGGAATAATACACAAACCCGGCAAAAAGCGATCAAGTCATTCAAGAAACTCGACAAAAAATTCGGGTATCTAATGATTCATATGCCTTCATTTGTAGATAACATTAATAATGTATTTGTTAACAGTTCATGATTATTTTGTTTTATTTATTCGCTTCTCTGAATCTTAAAAAATATATTTGTACTAATTTACTTGCACTTTTAGATTGGGAACCCTATAATTTTTAAACGTTTTAGCTTTTAATTTAAAATGTAAATTTAAGCTTTTCAGTTAGCTTCAAAAATATTATATTTACTAAACTTATTATATTTATTAAATTATTTTATGTATTTTTTACCGCTGAATCCGAAAATGACCTTCATTTTTAACCATCACGCCAGGAAAATTAAATAAAAAAAAGTTTTACATCTGTTTTATTTTTATAGTATCATTTATTACCGTTGAATCCGAAAACGGCCTTCATTTCTAACCATCACGCCAGGAAAATTAAATAAAAAAAAGTTTTACATCTGTTTTATTTTTATAGTATCATTTATTACCGTTGAACCCGAAAATGACCTTCATTTTTAATCATCACGTCAGGAAAATTAGATAAAAGTTTTACAACTGTTTTATAGTATCAGATTTTTACTATATTTTAATTTTGACATTTACAATTTGCAATATATATATATATATATAACGTGATGGTTAAAAATGAAGGTCATTTTCAGATTCAGTGCTAAAAAGTATATAAAAATCAATTATCAAAAGTTAAGAAACTCAGCCATCTCCTTTATTTTATAGTATCTGATTTTTGTTATTTTTTAACTTTGACAATTTAGGATTTTCGAAACATCCTGAGATGATGGTTAAAAATTAAGGTAATTCTCGAATTCAGTGGTAAAAAATACATAAAAGTTAAAAAAAAACACAACCATCGCAGTCTTGTTATCTAATCTAAAACTTTTTCTTTAACTACTTGGCGGTAATCTGAAATTTTGTGTGTTATCCTGTAAAATAAGTACGAGTGATAACCACTGAAAATCATAATAATATTAGATTGTCATAGGATTTACGTCAGTATGTATATAAAATTTAATCTCAATCGGATATCTGAAAGTGAGTTAAATTTTGAGTACAAATTTTGAACCGGGAAAACACACATACGATATTTGAAGTTAAATAAAATAACATAATATTTGTTAAAAGAAATAGCCTCAAATCCTTACAAAATAAAACATATGTTAAAATACAATAATTTTAGCCAATCTGAAGCTTAATAAAAGTTAACTCAATCGTAACACTTGTACTATTTTTTTCAAAGCGTAGATACACATGAGAAGTTCTTCAAATACTTTAAGCACTTAGTATATGATCCCTCAAAGCATGGCCAAACTCATTTGTGTTCAGATGCAGAAAAGTGGTGTAAGTCCTGCATTTTTAAAGTTTCATAACTCAGTCAATTTTAGTGTTATATGAATGGAACTTTTTTTTGTCTTACTTGTCAGTGCAATAGGAAAATTTTACTAAATATAATTTATAGGACCGGAGAGCCGTATAAAAACTTAAATTTCGTAATGTTTTAAGAAATTTTTTTTATTGACCCAAATCGCTTTTAAAATATTTCTTTGCCTCAATTTAAAACATTTTTGTAATTGGAACTATATGTCTATGACTAACGGTTTAGGAATTAGCCATTGGACACCGTTGAGAGTGGACACCCTCTATATACATATGAAAAATTTTTGTTGCAAGATTTTTTTTTATCAACATTTGCTAATCTTAAAAAAAACTTGCTCCTTTGAAATTATAAGTTATATTTATATTTTATTATTAAATAAAACACAATTGATAGCTTTGCAATTTAAAATTTGTTATTTAAATTAAAGGGATGATATATATATATATATATATATGTGTGTGTATTTTAAGAAAAAAGAAAAATATTGACATCCTTATTAAGACTATGAAGTCGTTCCCATTTATTAGACTATGAAGTGTTCACAAAGATTGTATTTGAGATCAGCATTGCCACTTACTTCGGCAATCAAATTCCTTGCGCTTTCCTAAGCTTTCCTAAGCAAAAGATTAAATTTTCCCTGAGTAATTCCCCTGAAAATTTTCGAAATTTCAACGGATAAATTTTGCAAACTACCAAAATTCAGTAAAATTTCTTGTTTTTAATATTCATTTTTAAATTCCCTCAGTTTTTCCAGTTTTCGCTATACAGTGGCAACCCTGAAGATTATTATTTGTGAGGAAGGTGGAATCATAGTCCACATTTTGACATTTTAACCCAATTTACCCGGGGAAAATTGCCCATTTAACCCGGGTTTTTTAATAAAAACCGCCCGGGGTGGGTTTTTTACAACCCTGATATAAAGGCATAGTTATTAGGTGATTTATCATCATAAGTAATGATCAATTTATTTTGCCCGAATCCCGCACATCCACACCTGTAGTATCGATACTCTGTTTCTGATAAATTGTGGTTTTGTTAATAACGATTTTATTTTCATTTTTAAGAAAGAGTATAGAGTAGAACCTTAGAGTATCATTTTCCACATCGACTAGTACATATGTGCAACGTCAGTAGTTAAATAATAATAATAATACAATACATAAAGTTACATTTAAGATTTTCAACAAAAAGAATTTTCGATTATTTATATATAAATAATCAAAATAGTTCCAGATAGTCCTAAAGACTAGTCCAAATAGTTCCAGATTTTGATTATTTTCCAGACGTGTAGGAATCAGGGTTTGTAAAATATCAAAAAATATCCAATATTTTGATATATATCCGATATTTTCAAAATAGCCAACTCATCGCTGATAATATATATTTTCAAGCATAATATAAATTAGGGGCCAAAACATATTGCACTTAACACGAAAACTTAATCAAACCATATTCTAAAAAATGCATTTATTTTTATTTTTTTATTTTTTTTACTTAGAACAAAATTGAAGATGAACTAATTGAAAACAGATACAATTTGCTTTATACACATAAAAAAAAAATCAGAAATTTATAAACAAAATGTTTTTTTTTTTATTATAATTATTGAAAAATTTTAACATAAATGTAAGCTTGTCTTATTTTTTATTCTCTAACATGTTGTACAGTTTAGACTCAACTAAACCAAAATAATTTTCTAATGAATCTGTATATAACGAATTATCTAAATTAGACAGTTTATCTTTCAATGAATATTCTGAATTGTCACACATAATCAGGGGTAGGGAAATGCATCATTTTACTCGCCACTGGCGAGTGAATTTTCTAACCGGGCGAGTGAATTTTTAGGTAGTTTTTGAAAACTGCAAACTATAGAGATATGCCGAAACCTTTTTTTTTTTTTAGTAGTTAGCTATATTTTTCAACTTTCCTAATTATTGCGATGTAAACATGGTACTAAATTCTAATTTATATTAAATTTTCATCTCTTGTTTATATTTTTTAAATTTATAGGGAAGAAAAATATGAAAATCCATTATAGTAATAGTAACCAACTATTTTTGAGTTGCGTAATTTTGTCATAAAAATTTTCAACTGTACATTGCATTTTACTGGCTGGTGAAATAAATCCTTGGCTGGTAAGATTTTCTAGAAATTCCCCACCCCTGCACATAATTATCCATTTACAAACAAAAGCTTCAAACATAAAGCTTGGAAAAGATAATTGTTTTCTTTGGTTAAAAAAGTCACTGCAAGAGACGAAAATTCTTTATCTACAGAATGACACAGTCAATAACAGTTGAAAATTTCATTTACACTTGTTTTTGACTGAAAATATCAAAATTATCTTGCACAGTGATATTTTGAAAATAAATATCAAACATCTTAATATTTTAAAAATAAATATGAAGTATATTGAAAATATCAAAAATCTTGATATTTTAAAAATAAATATCGGATATATATCAAGATATATATATCAACGAACCCTAGCAGGAATTATGTAAAGGAATGTATGAACAGCATTATGTCATCATTTTTGCATACGGTATATAACATGAAACAAGAATAAGCACTGCCGTACTTAAATATGGTCGAAAAACTATAATCGATGCTTTATTTTTTCTTTCAATATTACATTGAAAAATAATTTTTCCCAGTAGTGTTTCTCCTCACAAAAGGGGCTGAAAGTAGCTACAGTAAGATTTTTTTTCTTTCTTTCTTTTTGAAACTCTTTTGATGATGAGGCTTTACTTCGTTCCTTCACCTGCACGTATCTCACGTAATCCCTACAATTTTCTTTTTAACTTCCATCCATTATCAAGGATTTGTCAGCACTCCATTATAAAGGTGTTAGATAGAAAATTCACTGAAGATTCTAAGCCGGAATTTGTGAATACCTTCGAAGCAGCGAAACAAGAAAAAGAAAAAAGAAAGAAAGAAAGAAAAACGCTATGCAATGTTTATGGGTTTTATTAAGAATTAAAATGTAAGCATTTGAAAACGAATTAATTAAATATTTCAAATTATCCATATAGAAACCTCTGGACATTTCGATAAATATCCGGAATAACCGATCTAAATTTATTTATAAATAAAAGTAATGGAATTTTTATTCTAATAATTAAGTGTTTTATTATTATTATTTCTTTATTCGTAGACCAGCCTCACGTTGCTCAGGATTGTTTTAAATATACATCGCTGCGCTTTTCCCCCTCCCAAAATGAACCTATAATTCGCCTATCCCACTGCCTTCGTATGTACACACACGCGGGTGGGCTAATATCTTCCTCAAGTATTACAAAGTTTCAAGTTACCTTTTAAAAAGATGATAGTAAAAATTAAGAAAAAAAGGACCAATAAAAATAAAGATTAGTTAAATCACTTCTTTATTGATGAAATAAAATAATACGATATTGGTTCATGCTGTTCAATTATCATATTAAAATTATTTTATATCATTTTTGAAATACTAAATTACTTTCCCTCGAATTTTAGAAAGGGAGGTAAGGAACTAACAGATTATAAGCCTAAAAGTTTATTCCGAAACTGTTAGATATCTCAGATCCGCCAACTGAATACCAAATATTTTTTTTTGAAAAATTTTCTTTTTAGATTTTTCTTGCAAACCGCTTCGGAATCACCTTTGAAAGTTAATTCTAGCGCAAACCTACCATAAAATTTTCTGTTAAAATTTATTGGTATTCAGTTGGGGGACCATTTGGGAGCCCCGAATCTCTAAAGGGGTTTCGAAGATAACGGGAAAACTGACGACATTCTTTTTTAAAAAGAAGAAGGAGGGGGTGGAAGGAAACTGAAATTTGGAAACAATTTAGTGTGTGTATAAAAAAACTTTTAAAAAATAAAATAAATGCATGAAATTATTTTCGCTTTTTTTTTTTCTTTTGCGTAAATAACCATACGTCAGCAAATGAACTATAACGTTTGAAATTGAAGCGAATTAATAATTACCACCAACTAATTTCTAAAAGTTCCAAACACACTGATACTTTTACATGTAAATGCAATGATCCCCACCTAAATACATATATTAATGCCCATCATGGACATGTTATAACTGGTAATTTAGACATTGTCAATAATATTCACTTAAGATCTTTGATGTGTCATGGCACTAAATATCGTATTTTTTTCAGTATAATATACAGTACATCATTAAACAATTCACATATGATTTAGATTTCTTCATCTACAAAATAGCTATCAACTATAATAAACCTACTAAATATTATGTAGATTGGAAGCATAATGTCATCTTTATTTTAAGACAACAATTACTAAAACTGCATACTGCCAAAAAATCAGTCTCTTTTTCAACCCTTAAACCACATATCAATGAACTTCAAGACAATTTCATCATTACATATGTAGATAAGGCTGCTAACAACTGACAAGGCTGTAACATTTATACTATCATCTGCAAATATTACTATGATCACCTTCTAACTAAAGCAGTTACTTCAAATAATATTTTCAAACTTCATCATGTTACGTTAGAAGAAAATAATAAACATATATTAAGCTATCATAAAGTACTAGGCATAAAAAATAACAACCTAAATTATCCTTATATAGTCATGTAAAGCCATTATATTATATAGTCATAGCATATTTACATAGTCATGTAAAGTAAAATAAAGCCATTAACAAATGTCAACAATATTATTACTTTAGATTTCAAAGACCTATTCAATAATATCATTCTAAAAGACTTACAGTCTACTATTAATGCGTTATTTATAGAATATTTCCCTTTATTAAATTTACCTGATAATATTGATACTGACTACTTCAAATCTTTGACTAATTTCCTACTATTTCATAATTTTATCTTCCAAAACAATGCTTTCTTTATTCAGATACAGGGCATACCTCAAGGCGCTGCTTCATCAAGCATGTTATCAGATTTATATCTTCATTTTCATTGAAGAAAATTTACTAACACTAACAATAATATATTGCTCTACAGATACGTAGATGATACAATTATTCTTTCTGTTAATGAAAATAATTCTATATGTCTTGGTCTTCCTGTAAAGTACCCTTCTAATCTAGAACTTAGCACTACTTATTCAAATAATTCTAGTATCAATTTTATGGATGTTAAAATTAATATTTTACCTAATAACACTTTAACATTCAATATTTAGGATAAACGTAATGACTTTTCATTTAATGTATTTCTGTTTATAGAAATATCCTACTTAATCATAGTCTTAGTATCAAACGTTTATGTTTCTCCCAATTCTTACAGCCTAATATTTTTAAATTAAAGCAATTAGCATTGTCTTATAATTATCAGGTCTGTTTTATATCTGCATGGATCAAATCTTAATATTCCTTTTTTCTACTTTTTACCAGTATGGACATATAATATGTAAAAAAAATTATAAAATCGAAAACACTATTATGGAGGGTGTGATGTGGATTGCGGAAAAAATTATAAAAACATACATAAAAAATTATTAAAAAAAAAATAAAATAAAAAGTATGTGTATGAGTTTTACATACATTATGAACTCATATTAAAATATATATCAAAATACCATTATGGAGGGTTGAGGTAGGGAATGTTAAAAAAAAATTAAAAACCTTATATGTATATATGTGTGTGAGCATGTATATGTGTATGTATATATGCTTATTTATTGTATGGATTTAAAAAGGGGGGTATCATGATTTCACATCATAAATTTTTCATTACTATTTCCCATATTGGCACATAATACAACTATATTTTACTATCTCAAAATAATCCTCATTGTTTTTTAAATGTTATTTATATACTCATTTTTTTTAAATATTTGTTTTAAAATGGTTTATATATATATATATATATATATATATATATATATATATATATATATATATATATATATATATATATATCATCATCATCATCAACCGTTTTCAATCCACTGCTGGATGTAGGTCTCCAACAGATTTTTCCAATGTTTCCTGTCTAGTGCTTTAGTCATCCAATTTACACCGGCTACTTTTCTGATTTCATCACTCCATCTTACTTGAGGTCGTCTTCTTGGCCGTTTTACATCTCTGGGATACCACTGTAGGGTGTTTGTGCTCCATCTATTGTCTTGTCTTCTTGCGATGTGCCCAGCCCATTTCCATTTTAGCCGTTTAATTCTTTCAATGATGTCAAAAACTTTCGTCTGACTTCTTATCCAGGTTATTCTTTTTCTGTCTCTTCTAGTTATACCTAGCATATATCTTTCCATACTTCTCTGTGTTGTTTGTAATCTTTGTACCATCCGTTTTGTTAGCGTCCATGTTTCTGCTCCATAAGTTAGGACAGGCAAAACACATTGGTTAAATACCTTTCTTTTCAAACACAGGGGCATGCTACTCTTCAGAATAATATTGTTCTTCCCAAGAGCACTCCATCCATTTCTTATTCTTCTATTGATATATATATATATATAATAAAGATGAAATCACAAATATATGAACAAATGATAAAATTTTACAGATGAACAAAATATGAACATAGGTAATCAGTATGTAAAATAAAAAACTATGAATAACCCACAGAATCATCAGAGGTGCTTGTTGGTTAATTCATAGTGAAGATGCATTATTTCATCCAATTTTGTCGGCATTAAGCCTAAAATGACAAAATTTAGCACCTAATAGCGCATCATAAAAGAAAAGAAAATAAAATACCAAGAGATCTAAAGAATGATACACCTCACAGAGGATATTAAAAATTATAAGAGCACAATACCTAAATTACATAAAAGGATCCAAAACATTATAAAGTTGACTCACAATGTTAAAGCATATAAGGATGGAAACAGATAAGGTTAGGACTATGAGAACATGTGGTCATAAGTTGCTGAGATCAGAACATTACTGCCATCGTGCCATCTGGTGTGAAAAAGGAAAACTATATTGTAATTAGGTTCATTAAAAAGAAATGTTTAGTGCTGCCATCTATTCCCATAAAACAGAAATTAAATTAAATTAAGAAATTAAGAAATGACTTAAATTAACATTTATTTAAAGTAGAATGAAAAAATAGGAATAAATAGGAATAAACTTAATAAGTACTGAGTAAATATAAAATAAAATAAGTAAATAGAACAGCATTGATTAATTTAACTAATTTAAAAACGAATATTATAAAATATATTTACCCAGTACTTATTAAGTTTATCCCCATTTTTTCATTCTACTTTAAATAAATGTTAATTTAAGTCATTTCTTGGTTTCTTCAATTGATTTCACTCCTTTCTATGGGTATAGATGGGAGCATTAAAAATTTTTGTTAAAAATCTAGTTACAATATAGTATTCCTTTTTCACACCAGATGGCAGCAGTGCTTTTGTTTTCATTGACTAAATGCTGGCTACATGTTTTAATAGCCTTAAATCTGATTGCATCCTCACATGTTATTATACTGTGGGTCAAGTTTCTGAAGTTTTGGATTTTTGTCTATAATTGAGGTATTGTGCTCTAATCATTTTTCAATTTTTAATAACGTGTGTGAAGTGTATCTTTCTTTAGATACCTTGGTTTTTTATCATTTGTTTTATGATGCGCTATTACGAGCTAAATTTTGTCATTTTAGGCTTAATGGCGACAAAATTGGATGAAATAACGCATCTTCACTATGAATTAAACCTGCAAGCTCCTCTGATTATTCTGTGGGTTATTCATAGTTTCTTATTTTACATACTGGTTTCCTATATTCAGTTCCTATCTTGCTTATCTTTAGAATTTTACCAATTTGTTCATATATTTGTGATTTCATCTTTATTATAAACTAATAACCACGAATAAAGAAAGATGTAGCTTTTTAAATCTTCCTCAAGTATTCAACAAGAAGTCTGAATCGATCTTTGTAACAGAAAAAAAAAAAGAGAGAGAGGGGGGGAGAGAGAAATAAAAACAGCCGGCCCATAATGAAGATCAGTTAACGCATTTTTTTAATGGGGAAAATTAAAGTTTTGGGCATATATTTGCTATTCAATATTTTGTACATTATTTTAACGATGATTTTCAACGAAGTCGGTAAATTCACCCACCTACTCCATTTTTCAACGCTTTAAAATCAAATGCAGAAGAAAGCAAAATCGTGAATGAACACTTTTATTTTTTTCAAAAAAAAATCTCAATTAATTAGCATATTTTGTTCGATTTTGCATTCTGAAAATCTACGTAAATGCAGACCTTCAAGATTAAAATCTTGATTTAAGAACAAATCTTTCGAGCACTGGTGTTTTTTTTCCGAGAATATCAGATTCTAAATCGGTTCCATTCCGAACAACATTGAGTAAATAACTTTTTTCGGCACAGCAAGCTATTAAAGAAACTTTGGATAGGACAAAATGTAAATATACATTTACATAAAACTTTCCTTGAAGCAAAATAGTTTCTTTTCGAAATACCCTTTCCCCATTAATAAATAAACACACAAATGAAGATACCACAATATTCTTTTCTTAGAATCATCGAATCGTTAGCATATTTGCTCGATTTTGTAGATGGGAAATTCTATACAAATGCAATTATCTTTTTCTCGGGAATTCGAATCTAAATTTAAGAAAAAGTGTTCTGAGTTTTACTTTTTTTTTTCTTCTTTCTTCGAATAACATCCCATTGTAAATAAATTGCTTTTCAAAATAACTTAGCTGAATAAATAAAAACATTTTTGCGGCACAAGAAATTATTGGAAGGGGTTCAGGAGCACTTAATAGTTTTCACATTTAAATAATAATAATAATAATAATGAAATACAAAATTCGATTTCAGCACAGTACAGTCGAACCCCGTTATAACGAACTTCAAGGGCCCGAAGCTTTTGTTCGCTATATCCGGTGGTTCGCAATATCCGAACCGTCAAGAAAAATGTTAGAGTTCACAAAATGTATAACTCATTAGTTGCTATGTGTATATTCAATAATGATGTATTAAAAAAAGGTAAATTCTATTAAATATAGCCATTAAAGAATTAAATTGACTAAATTCGACTACATTAAACTAACACAATACTAATTAAATTAACTAACAATGAAGACAAACATGAATAAATTAATTTTACCTTTAATTGTTGCTCACTGTTTTGATACAGAAATAATCGGTAATTTTCTACTGACGTGATGCCGATTTCAAAAGTATATTATGAATTTCTTTGTCTAGTACATCAAATGACTCCAACATTCTTTCTTCCACTGTTTGTGTTTGTGTAGACAAAAACTTATTAATTACACGCATCGCTGCTGTAGCATCTGAGATTGTGGGGATTTCGTCATTTATGTGGTCCTCTTCATCACCATCAGATGCAGAATCTTCGATTTCAGAATGATTCATTTTAACTTCTTCCACAATCTCTTTATCAGTGGGATCTTCACGTGTAATAACTTCATCATCACATGTTTCAAACAATTGCATATTACAAACTGAGAAAACAGCTGTGATCAGGAATAAGGGAAAATGACTGACGGGTGGGCGGGATCAAACCTGCAGAGTGGCTTTCGTATAAGCGAAATAATGCAGTTGTTTCTCCATTTAAAAAGACATCGCTGATTTGCCCCATATTTCACTAGCTGGCATACATTTTCGTATGAAATTGGAGTCGAAGTCCTGTTCTCACAACTTTGGAAAAGTAAAAAAACATGGTCGACTGGACAAAAATGTTCGTTATAGCCGATTCTTAAGATTTCGGTGGTTCGCTATAAAAGGATAAATTAGCATTAAATAGGAAAACGACGGGACCAAAATTTTCGTTCGTTACATCCGGGAGTTCGTTATATACCGGGTTCGACTGTATATAACTGAAGCAATTTTTAAATTATAAAATGTAAGTTATTTTTCCAAAACATTCGTATATTACGAAGGAAGATAAGACAATCAAAATTTATCAATCATAATTCAGTATTACAGTCGAGCCCCGATTTAGCGAATTTTTCGATTTAACGAATTTATAATCCCGATTTAACGAATAACTTTAGATGTCAGAAAGTTTTAAAAATGAAGAAATTTTCTAATATTTATCAAACATTTTCAATGTCCCTAATTATCAGTTTCTGAATGTTGTGTTGCAGAACTATATGCGAACCTATATGCGAATTATGCATTGCAGAGAGCAGAAAATAGAAATGAAGCATACAGTGTTCAAAGAAGCAGTTTTGCAGTTTGGAAACACGGAAACGGTATTTGACCGCTCATGATGTTGATGGCACTGTTTTCAAAGCTTTGGAAAAAATCGATAAAGGCGTTTAGAATACAAAATCGAAACAAAGCATACAATCATCTATAAAGGATTTCTTTTCTAAAAAAGTAATTTATCTATAAAATTTACACAAATGAGAATTTTTCTTAATTACAATGCTTCTAATTTATTAAATTAAAAAAAAAGAAAAATTATTTATACACAGTATTTTCTTAAAACAACAAATGTTCAACATCATTATTAAGGAAAGTGAGCATCGTTCCTTTTATTTTTAACCTTTTTTCAACTTGTTCTGTTGTATAAAAAAATTCCATTGACCATCCCCATTTAACGAATAATCTCGATTTAACGAACAAAGTTGCTAGTCCCGAACGATTCGCTAAATCAGGGTTCGACTGTATATCAAATTAAAAAGATATCCATTGCTTCATGATTGTCTTATTTTCAATAACCATCCGTTTAAGCCAGGTGTCACTAAACTTTTTTTTTTCCCTTACGGTTGATACTTTCAAGAATTTTGCAACTGTTCAATCGACACCACCCTTCCTCCTACGCATATATTTTCCCTATTTCCCAATTATAATGGAGAAAAAAAAGACGAATATGCAATTTTTGGATTAATTATCAATACTAAAAGAAAGTTTCGCTCTGTCTGTCTGCGATGGCTAGCGAAATCTATGGAACGTAGGAGGCTGAAATTTTTTGTAAAGATAGTCGAAGGCCTCTCCTAATGCACCTGAGTCTCACAATTTTAAAATTTTAACAATTACTTGAGTTAACTCACTCTCATCAAAAAGTCAATTTGATCTCCGTCAAGGAAAGCACGTGCCCATGCGTACAAACTCATTTACGCATCAGGAGCCTAGCAAAGAAAAATTTTCGACTGTATATTTTTTTATTGTTTTGTTTTAATACAAATTGACAAAAAAAGTAACAACTAAGACTGTCGACGCAAATGATTTTCTTTGTGATCGGAGGTCTTTCTCGGCTAATACTAAAGAAACTATTGCCTATAAAAACTAGTGTTTTGGGGGAGGGGGGGGGGGCACCGTAATACTTTACCCATCATGGATATTAAAGGTCAAAATTAGCACTAGCCACCGGCCACAGGGCCGGTAAATGAAAAAAGCGGCTAGTGAAAAATTGTCTATCAGCGGCCACCTTCCGGCCACTTTTTTACAAGGAGATAATAAAATTTTCTTGCATTTCTTCAAGGATTCTACTTTTTTTGGTTGCAATATATTTATATTAACATATTTATTTGGGCTACCCAGTTTTAGATTAATACTTATAGAAATTTTACTGTTTAGCATTTTGAAATAAAAAAGTGGCCGCCAGTTTAAAGAAAGTGGCCACTTAAAAAATTAGTCCTACCGGCCAGTGGCCGTTAATGAAATTTCCCAATTTTGACCTATAATGGATATGCATAATATAAAATATGAAAATAAAACATGCGAAACTATTTATAAAATGCATTGCAATTCCAAAATAAAATTTAAACGTATTAGTTGTCAATTTGTTCGGTAGATAGTGTGTTTAAAATCGTGACTTGATGACGTCATAAATTTTAAATGCTCTATTACTGAATTGCGTAAAAGAAAGATCCTTATAACACCAAAAATGATAATCATATTAACTAACAGTTTCTTACTGCGTCGAATTAAACGTCTCATTCCCAAATAAAATATATCTTTGAATTGAAATTTGAATGAATTACAGTGTCATGAAAAATCGAAAAGTGTGGAAAATGCGATTACAAAATATCTCGGCAACTAATTATCCGATCGACTTCATTTTTTATGCAAAATTTATTTTTTTTTATTGTCTTTTATATTGTCTTGTCTCCATAAAATAAACAATTTTGAAAATATTTATATCCCTTTTATCAGAGCAAATTATTCGAGAGTCCCGAAAAAAATAGTCCCGGATAATCGAGGTTACTGAAATCCAATAGTCTTCTTCTCATTAATACATACTAAGTACACACCAAATTTCAAGTCTCTATCTAGAGCGTTTTCAGACAGACACACACGGCATTTTTTTTTTTCTTCTAAAAATATGTTTTTCAGAATCTCCAGTGTCTAAAACATGTTAATTTTTTTTTTTTTTTTTTTTTTTTTTTTACGATTACAAGACTTTTCCTATACTACGTATGATGGGTAGGTAATAGGTAATTTTATAGAGAAATATTCGATAAACAAGCTGACGCCGGCAATTTTTAAATCGAAGAAATATTTAAAGAGCCATTTACTGTTGAAGTCTGGATAGTTCAGTTTAAAAAGTTTTATAATGAACAAAAACTATGCATAGCAATTTAACCATCTTTTTGTTCGGACTTATTTGACAAGCTTGTGGTGTGCAATTATTTTTTTAATTTCACTAATTTTTTGTAGTTTTTTTTTTTTTTTTTTTTTTTTTTTTCATTCAAATTTTTATCATTTTAATAGAGATTTATTTGATATTTAGAAAAGGTGTTTTACATTGTTGCCAAATTGTAAAACAGTGCAAATAATATTTCGGTGACTATTAAAAAGAGAAAACAAACTTTAAAATAATTAAATTATTATGCGTTAAAAGCAGTAAATGGGGAATATTACGTCATGCTTAAAAAGCCCGAATAATAATATTGCCAATACTTTCATTTCAAAAATATATTTACAAGAGTGATTTATTTCATATTTCGAAAACTCTTTATCTATTGTTGCCAATTTTAAAATAGAGCAAATATTTCCTTTCAGTTAAAAAATGCATTTTCACGTGATTATTAAAAAGAGAAAGAAAATTTTAGTAAAAATTATGTCATATTTAAAAGGAAACATTTAAAACGTCTTATTTAAGGATGCACCGAATAGTGATTTTGGCAGAATACCGAATGCCCAATATTCGGGTGACAGGTGAACCGAATACCGAATATTCGGCTAGTCGAATAGTAACTGTTAGGCCGAATACCGAATATTCGGCTTGTTGAATACTTCTATATTTCAAAGTTTAAAGGTATTAAAATGTTACATTTTAAAACAATAATACATAATATTTAAAACAAACTTTCATTTTGATAAACAAGAGCTTTTTTCAAGTTAAGTTTATACTGAAAAAAATCTGCTTTGAGTTATTTAAGAAGAGGACAGTTATACAATTTTTAATTAATAAAATTTTAAATTTCATGGCTTCTTCTGTGAATTAAATCAAATGAATAAAATTTTCTTAAATTCAAAAACAAACATTTTAAAATCAAAGAAAAATTGTGAAAAAATTGGAAGAAAAATTGCACAGAAACATACATTATTTGTTTGCCAGGAAGAGACTAAAGTAAAAGTAAATAAATAATACAATCTGTTGAAATTTTATATGGTGGCAACTCAGCAAGAATAACTGTTCTACTCCCTTTGATTAAGCAAGGAAGTTTTTAAATACATCCTAGATCGGCGTATGGAGTGGGCGATCATTTTTAGAGATTATAAACGTTGCTCTTAAAATCTTAGCAAGAAACAGATTATTTACTGGACAATGTTCAGGAACTTGCATTTGTACATAATTCCTATAAAAATCCTTGTGATTGGTTAATTTGCTTAAATAATACTTAACAAACAGCAAATAAATACTGTAAAAACATTCTCTTTTATTTAAATATGATGATGTTTCTAATTATTCTGAATATCTTTATAAGTTGACTGTTAAACGTAGAAGTTGTATAAGGTTTATAAAATTATGTTTTAAAGGGCTTTTTTAAGTATTTGATTCGGCCGAATATTTCGATATTCGGACAAACCAAATATTCGGTAACATTGCCGAATAGACCGAACACCGAATATTCGGTGCATCCCTAGTCTTATTTAAAATCATTTTCTTATAGCGTCGTTATAAAATTCCGGGAGGCAGCGACATTGTTTACTTAGCCATTTTAAACAAGCTGATTTTTTTAAATATTTAATTGATCTTATTTAATCAATCGCGAAAACAGCCGTTAGCCATCGCGACAGCAGTTGATTCGGCCTTAAAACCCCTCAGTCAAAGGGAAATGAATGGAAAACCGATATGGATCGTTTAATTACAATTTAATCTTCTGTAATCTTTTAAAAACATAGGAAATTAGCTTGTTTTCGGAGTCTGCTATGTTTGAACGAGGGATGGCAAGTATAGCTCACATGTGGCTGAGCCCCCTAGTACATTTTAAAGAAACTAGAAGACTAGTAAAGACTTTCACTGCAGTTTTTGAAATAATTTACCACTTTTTTTTCCCATTAATTTTTAATTAACTACAATTTTTACCAAACAACGTGTTTTTAACTATATGTCAGTGCACTATGTCAAAAGCCTGTTCAAAAACCTTTTGTATAATGTCTTATTCATCGTTGTGTATTTAGTATGTGCATAGAAAAGAGGATGTTGATATCAAAAATACACTGGTGTCCAAAATTAAGGACCAGTCACAAAATGCTAATTTTTAAGTAAGCGAATACTCAAAAGGAAATAATATATTTCAAATAATTACTATCCCTACAGCACACCTAGTCCATATAGCATCTCATTCATGTCACACATGGTCACAAATGTCACAGTCACTTCGGTGAAACAAAAAATAGGAAATTCCACACGTCTCATTATGAGTCTTAAATAATCACTATATGTGACTCCACTGAGAGGTCAATGTGACTGCTGCTTTGTGACAAGTCACCAGGTGATTTACAATGTAGCTACATTGTGACTCTCATGTGACACTAATTTTTAGACTCAATTTCAAAGTCATCATGAACTTTGCAGTATAAGTCACCAAATAATATTACATTATAGTCACAAGGTGACTTTTCACAAAATAGCACAATGGTGACTTCACAGTAGTCTGTCACTTGAAAGTCATCATGTGACTTTAATGTGCCATTATTTGGTAACTTATCACAATGCAGCGTTCACTATGACTTTGAAATTGAGTCTGCAGATGAAAGTCACATGAGAGTCACAATGCAACTAAATTGTAAAGTTACATGGTGACTCGTCACAAAGCAGCAGCCACAGTGACGTCTCAGTGGAGTCGCATATAGTGAACATTTGAGACTCATAATAAGATGTATGGAATTCCCTATTTTTTTTGCTTCACCGTAGTGACATGAATGAGATGTTATATGGACTAGCTGTGCTGTAGAGATAGTAATTATTCGAATTATATTATTTCCTTTTGAATATTCGCGTACTTAAAAATTAGCATTTTGTAATTGGTCCTTAATTTTGGACACCAGTGTACATAAGATACCGTTAACAGAGGCTAATTTGGTCCTTTAATACTTTGGTCCATCCCATAAAAAAAGGTGTTATTCTTTGTATTGAACAAACGATACAAGATAATTTGGAGTTTTTGCCTTTGAAAAATATTTTATACCCTACTATAGGATATTTGAATAGTTTTGAAGTAATTTAAATTTTTTTAGTGGCAACACTAGATGTTTTTGCAAACAGCTGTTTTCGTGTGTAAATTTTAACTCTCCAAACTTTCTATAGTGGAACAATCTGGATATGAGCTACAAAATAAGGTAAGTATCAAAATATTACCTTTAGTAACCTGTAACCCATGTGTGATCATAGTTTTTCCTTGAACATTTTATTTTGACAGGAAATGTTTACGTTGTCATAAAGCTAACATGAAAACTAGTATTTCGGGGCTACTTTGTGCCAGGCCTTTTTTGGTCCGAAAATAACCCCAATTACTTAGAAATGCCTTTTATACAACCAAATCTTTTAAAACATGTTTTAAGTAAGATTTTTTCAAGTGTTACTGTAGCAAAATGTTATGTTAATTGTTTTTATCCCAGTTGCTAAAGATAACATGACGAAAACTGTTCCTCGTTTCTTTAATATTAACAATTGGTTTATTGTGTTTAAAATGTTTAAAAATGTATTCGTTTGCATATGAAATGTTTTCATTTTATATGAAACTAAGTGAATGGACCAAAGAAGCCCCCAGCAGGGGCTACTTTGTCCCAAAACTTTAAAAATAGTTAAAAAATAAAAAAAAAGTTCTCTTTAAAACCATACAGTTTGCTTCATTGTTTCCTGTTAATTGTTTACAACCCCATTTCGACACTGAAAAATCACATACTATATTTTTTAATTATGAAAATGTGAGTGGAACCAGGAAAATGTGGACCAAAATAGCGGTTGACGGTAACTGAAATAATAGGGGAGAAGGGTTTTTTTTTAAAGGTGGTAAAAACCATATTGGGGGGAGGGGGGGTGTATTTCCCAAGACAATAAAAACCATGATAGATACAGGTTAAAACCATTACACGGTGAATACCTGCCAACTCGGTAATTCAGTTATATCGTCCAACAAAAGAGTTTAGACCGAACAATTCCTCTTTCACTCCAGAATTTACGATTATATCGACCGTACTATTGACGGAAGAAGAACAGCAGCTTTCAATCAACTTAATAAGCCCCTAAACAGTCTTTAAAAAGAGACAATCAATTTTCCCATTCCCCAATAACTTATTACACAAATGTCTACGCAGACCCCTGTCTCCCGAATAAAGTCGATTTATGACAGCGGGTTTACGCTAACTGAAAGTCGGACAAACCGATCATCTATCACAAGTTTCGGGTACAAATTTTATTCTCCCGCTACTGTTTTAATAAATGTGATGCAGATCCATTCTTCTTCCTATTGCATGAGGGAGATAATATAATTTCATTCCGACTTCATTTCAAATATTTTCTTTTTCTTTCAAATGAATATGCAAAAATGGAATGAAAAAAAAATCTTTAAAAACCTATTTTTGCGCGATCACAATAGCACCAGATACTTTTTTGAGAAGGGGATAGTTTTTTTTTTTTTTTTTTTTTTGTAACATCAGAGCAGAGCTCTTAATACCTCTAGGCATTTTTTTTTTTCGAGGAAATTTATTTATTTATTTATTTATTAATATAGTTTAAATGAAATTTTTTTTAGAAAGCCAGGCAAACCGTTCATCCATCGTCAGTTTCAAGTGCCTTGGCACTTTTTTTTTTTTTTTATGTGATGCAAATTCCTTTCTATTGGTTTGGCATGAATGAGATAATGCAGCTTCATTGCGATTTCAGTTCATTCAGTAAAGATTTTTTCTTCATTCAAAAGTACTGAATTTGCAAATAGAATGGAAAAGAAAAAAAAAAAAATCTGGAAAGATCTATTATCTTAATATTATCTCAAAGAAAACAAGTCGGAAATTGTACGTCAAACACGGCAAATGAAGTGCGTTCGTACTATAACTAGTTTTATAAATATATCAGCTATTGGTGCAATAGCTTTTGCACTCTTACGCAAAAATGCATGAATACAAAATTTATGACGATTATATATATTAATTTCAGTAATACGTAAATAATAGGACTCCATCTTAAACAGGACGTAATCACCATGGCATCATTGAATTAATTACGTATGATAGGATTTAATAGAACGAAGAAAACTTAATATCTTTTTAAGTTTTGTTTTGACTCAATTTTTATAAAATTTGAAATGACTCGACAAAATTCTGCAACGATTATACATATTAAATTAAAAACCATTCGGTTGGGTAGTTTTTGCGCTGTTATATGCGGACAGACGGACGGACGAACCAGACGACGACTATAGGTGCTACGTATTTATATAATTACGGACGCACCTAAAGAAAAAGGGGGCAACATTAGGGACAGAAAAAAAAAATCAGGCCCTTTCAAAATTTAGAAGAGTATGTTTTAAATTTTAGAATTTATAAATTTTTATTTAATTTTATCTACAATATTAGAAAAGAAAAATTAATTACGTTGAAAGACAAACTTTAGGTTCCCAATTATATTTTATCATTCACAATGTTTATGTTTAAAAAGGAATTCCTTAATTTTTTATTTCTAAATTATGAAAAAAAAATTAATAAGTAATTTTTAAAAATTGTGAAATGTTATGGTATCCTATCTTTAAAAAAAAATTTTTTTCGAAATTTTCTAAAAAGAAACATAGATGCAAAATGCCACTTTTAGACATTTTTCTTAAAAGTGAAAATGATTCTAAATAAGTACATTCTCGCCTATGTGAGTAAATGCGAACATCGGATCGGATGAAACTATTTTTAATGAACACAGGTTTAACTATAAGCTCACAGAATATCTGGAATGGAACGATATATATCTTTCGACAGTATTTGTTAAATGTATTGCATCTTTTGCATTTTTAAAATAAAATTTGTCAATAAATCAACAGAGTTCATTAAAAAAGAAAAAAAGAAAAAATATACACGGAAAGGCAGTGGCTACGTTTTTAAATTTTATGGACCGAAATTCCTTGAC